>JAMPIO010000165.1:0-240759 GCA_024699865.1 Aphelenchoides fujianensis | reverse complement strand
CTGCCCGTCTGTTCTTCACGTCGCCGCTCGCTTCCTTTTCCGCGGAGGAATAGGCCAAGGGCTGTCCGGTAGATTCGAGGCTGCAAGCAGGTACATGAACGAAAGGAGCGGTCGTTCGGTCCACCCACTTGTTGCCGTTGGGCTCCGAAGGAAGTTGGGGCGTCTCCTTCTCCTTCGACTTCTGCAGCCCTTTCGACCACTCCCGCTCGTGCAGCACTCACCCGAAGGAGTTGTCGAGCGGACAGGAAGACGACCATCGCGCACTCGAAGAGCGTGTAGAGGACGAGCAGGAGGCCCAAGACGCCCATGAGGACGAGCAGGACGGCGATGCGCGTGGAGATGCGCGAGAAGAAGGCGGCCAGCGGCATGGCGGCCGGTCGGTTGGAAGAAGTGAGGAATGGATGAGAGGGGAGAGAGTAGCGAATGCATGAGAGGAGATGCAGATCCTGGCCGGTCAGAGCTGTTCCGAGAGCCCGACGAGGACGACGACCACGATTCCGACTGCGATGCCGGCGCCGAAGAGCGCGGATTTGCGGCGGCCGGCGACCGTCTTGAACGCGAGCACGTCGATCAGGCAGCCGATGATGGCGGGCAGCTGAAAGCGGGCGGCTGCTCACTCGCCGGCCGGCGGCCACTCATTCGGGCGGTGATCGACCGCGTGATCGTTTGCGGCGTTCTCGTGAGCAAACAAAACATTCTCCAAATCAAAGCGATCTTCTTCGTTGTTTATTTCCAACACAGGATGTGTTCATTCCTCGTTGTCGTAGTCGGGCTTCTCGTTCTCGTCCAGAAAGTCCGAGATCTTGGCCCCGAATTTCGGCTTCTCCTCCGCGCAGTCCTCGTTGGCACAGCAGCAGATCACTTCGGACTGGTGGCGGAGGTCTGCAGCGAAGGGGAGGAGTGAGCGGGCAGCCGAGGGACTCACTCTGGTTGTAGTCGATCACCTGCACGCACGCGTGTTGATTGCGGAACTGCCGGCAGATGGCCGTGGCAATCTTGCGCTCGAAGCGGCCGTTCGGTTTCTGCACGCACGTGATCGTCCTTTGCTGCAAGCGAAGGAGTGAGTGCGGAAATCGAGGGCTGAAAGAACCGTGCCCTTCCACAGAACGCGGCAGCGGTAGTCGCGCAGGCAGTCTTGGTCGCCGCACTTCGCTTGGGACTCCTCGAGGTTCTTGAGGACGGGGTCTGCAATAAAAGTCGAGAGTTGAGCGTGGACAAGCGGCAAGGACTCACCGTCGAGGTCGAGGACCTGGAAATCCTCCTTTGTGGCCGCCATCACGAGCACGCCGAAGATCGAGAGGCGGGCGAGGAGCATCGCGAGCAGCCGACCAGAACGGGAGCGAAATGCAAGAAATGACGGCCGGGAGTTCCGTCCACGAACAACAAGAGAGCAAACGGGCCGCTCGGGCTCCCATTTTCATTTCGAGCCGCCATGTCGAACGGCAGCTCCACGATGCCGCCGCCCGCGACCTCCGAGCAGCCGGCGGCGAAGGAGAATGGCGAGATCCCGAACTCGCAGATGCTGTGGATCGGCGTGATCTTCCTGCTCGTCCTGCTGCTCATCTACGTGTTCTGCCTGACGTCCATCGTCCTCACGCGCTGGGTGGGTGGACGGCCGGCCGCTCACTCCTCGTTGCAGCTGGAGAAACGGAAGACCCACGAGCAGCTCGTCGCGCTGGACGCGCAGCGGAAGGAGGAGCGGCTGGAGGGGCAGACGGCCGACTTGTGCCGCCGCCTCACCGCCGTCCTCGGCGCCTTCCAGCAGGCGAACCCTCCGACGGCCGCTGCGACCGGTGGGCCTCTCCTTCGTCCCCGCACTCACCGCCGTCTTGCAGCCGCAAAGCCGCCCGTCCGCTCGGCCGAACCGACGGCCGTTGTCGTGCAGACCGCGAAGCCGAAGTCGGCCGAGTCGCTGGACCTCCGCTCGGAGGCCGTCCGGACCGCCACGCCCACGCTGTCCTCTTCGGTGCCCGTCCTCCCGCAGCTCGTGCCCCCGTCGCCCAAGAAGAAAGCCGCCCCGAAGCAGAGCACTACGAAGGCGGCCTCGAAGGCGACTTCGACGGCGACCATCACGCCCTCGAGCGAGGGGACTAGCGGCGCGTCTAGTGGCTGGACGAAGGGCCCGACCAGCCGCCCGACCAGCAGCACGACGCGTCCTAGCACGACCGGCCGCAAGCCGAGCCCGCCGACCTCGACGCCCACCACGCCGACGCCCGTCGTTTGCGCGCCCACGTGGACGAAAGCGGACGAGCGGCGCGCCGAGTGGGTCGGCCGGCTGCGGCAGCGGGAGGAGAAGCGGGCGAAGCAGACGGAGGAGGTGAGTGCAACAATGACGTCCTTTCTACTCGACTGATCGCTCTTGCTGATGCCCGTGCGAGCGGCGACGATGAGCGGCGTCGTCCACCGGCTGGCCGAACGCCCGCCGCCGCCCCACCGCCGCGACGTGATGCTCGTGCCGCCCGGCGAAAAGGCGGCCGGCGGACAGGCGAGTTCTCTCTCCCGCTCGTTCACTCCCGCCCGCCTGCAGATCCCGACCGCCCCGACGGCCGCCGGCTGCTTCGTCCACGCGATCGCCCGCCGCCCGCCCGCACCGCACCGCCGCGACGTCCTCCTCGTAACGCCTCGTTCGTCTTCCACTTCGGACTTCGAGACGGCGCCTCTCGTGCCCAAGAGAGCCGCCCCGCTGTCGCTGAACGCCGTCGGGGACTCGCTGTTCTACCGCTCCCGATAGGCGTCGTGTTCTCGTCTTGTTCCTGTCTGTTCTGTGATTCAAGTGAACTGTAGTAAACGGTTGATTGAACGCGCTGTGGATGCTCGAGCGTTTTGAGGTCACCCGATGCAAATCTCTACTCGGAAACGGTCAAAACAACAACTGCGGACATTCTGCAATCAACGCTTCGGACCGGACGGCGTGCGGGATGCCGACCAAGGATCTCAAGGCGATCCAGCTGCCGGTGGGGGCGCTCGTGAATCGCACTAGGAAGATGCGGGGAGCTTCCTTCGAACGACTCCTCATCCATTTGTTGCAGGTGACGAAGAAGCTTGGCGAGGGCGGCTGCGGCGCGGTGTACGAGGTGGCGAACGCAAAGACGCCGCACGTGCGCGCGGCCCATCGAGGAGGACACGGGCACCGCCTCGCACATTTCGGGCGTCTCCGCCAACGACGACACACTCGTCAACGTCCGAAAGATCGAGTAACCGCAATAAACTCACTCCCAGTCAACGGAGGAGGGGGTCGTTCTATCGTTGATTAGCGGTTCTAATCGAACCTATCCGTTAGTCACTTCCACCATTTGGCTTTTTAATGCTATCAGAACGTCACCGACCAAACTGATTGTGAGCAAAACAAAACAAACTTGAGAATGTGAAGTGACTCGGCGACGATAACTGATGGCCGCTCATAAATCAGAGCTATTGGAGAGTCTATGTATCCTTGTTTAACGCGCAGCCGCTACCTGACCTCTTTGTACTAGAAATGCCAAATGCTCGGGCAGCTGCTCGGCTGACAGCCGTACTTTGTACCAAGCCTTTCAAAAGGCAGGGCTTTTCTGTCTTTTGTTAACGATGCCTCGCAGACCTCTTTCGCAGGTGCATGCGGAGGCGTTTGCACGACCAAGCGCGGCAAGCAGCGAGTATGCAGCAGCTCACCTCTCTTCTCATTTGCGCGTCCTGCTGCTCGCTCAAGTTGGTGCGTGAAAAATGGCCGAAACGCCGTTGCACTCGTTGCAACTCGCGGAGTACCGCCCTCGTTTCAACGACCACGAGGATTCGGATTCATTTTCTTTGGACCGATGCTCGATGGCCGGCAGTTTCGTTTACTACTGCAGTCCGCGGACCGGCCGTTTATTTGCGTTCCGTCCGACAACCCAACAACAATGGTACGGTCTTTCAGAAGAATTATCGGTTTTCTCTTTTAGGTCTTTTACCGTCGAACGATTCGAGCAGTGGACATCGGTACAACGTGTCGCTTTTAATTTGTCCATTCATTCGCTTGACGAGAACTGGACGAACGAAACGGTGCATTTGCTGATCATCAAGAAGTTGGACCAGCGTGTGCTGGGTAATTCAAAATGGAGGTCCGTGAATAATTGTTTCATCAGGTTCTATGATCGTGCTGGTCATCCAGCTGGATTTGAAGCAGCAGACGGCTACAACGCTCAGAGATTGCAGTTTTGATGGTTATTGCACGCAGTCCTTCGACAACGACAAGTTCCTCATTTTGGAAAAGCCGGAAGGAACGGCGAAAACAAAATTCATCTACGAATTCGGCGCGGACTTTAAGTTGGAGCCAGTCGATGCGGCGGTTTCATTAGACGAGCCGCTCAGTGCAACTCACGTGTTGGACGCTTCGCACTCCCACGTGTTTGAGGGGTCGCTCTGGTCATTGGTCATCCCCCGCTTGCGCTCGGACTTGACTGCCGGCTTGTCCGGTATTTGGCGCTTCGGACTGGGCGATGAGTTTGAACAAGAAGAACAAGTCGATTTGAAGCCGCTCCCCACCGTTGTGTCCGACACCATCGAAAAGACGGTAATAAAGGTTTGATAGAAAGAAATTACATCTGTCTTTATTTAGCCGCGTTCTTACCGCTTTTCGGGCCTCTGGAAAGCGGGCACATTTTACTTGACGATCACGTGCGGTTGCAAGCGCGTCCAACGTCGCGGCAATTGCGAGTGCATTCAACACGTGGCCATTTTGAAGCTTCAAAAGCGCAAGTGGATGGACGGCTTGCTTTCGGTCCGCGTCCCATCTGTCTTTACTCTGGATCTGCGCTTCTCTTTGTGCAGTGTGGAAGACGGAGTGTTAATTGTAGTGAGCGCGGACAGACGAGTGAAACGAAAAGAGGCCGAAGGATTCGCTATCCACCGCATTCCCTTCCAGCGAGTCCGTTCTTTGAATACAATCGCTGATCGCTTTGCTGCTTGCAGGAAGCCCGATCGACTCATGAACTTGGCCGTCGCTTCTGCTCGCTGCTTGCTTGTCAGGTTGCCCGCTCATCTGTTGGTCAAACGATTCGTCTAATCCGAGAGAACGAATGTTGCCGCTTGTTTGTTTGTCAAAGCGAACGCAATAAAATACGACGTGTTTATTCAAGCAGACGGCCGAGCGGGACGGCGGCCGGGATAGGCGGCGCGCAGTTGGGCGATGATTCGCGCGTGTTTGGCCACGTAGCGGACGTAGGAGTCGGCCGTCTCGTCGCTCTGCGCACTCCGCTGCACGGCCCCGCTCGTGAGCATCGTTCGGGGAGTGGCTGAACGGAGATGAGCGAGGGAAGTGGGCACTCACACGGCAGCGGTTGGACGAGGAGCAGCGGCTCGTAGTCGGCGGGCCGCGGCGTGCGGCTGGAGGCGTCGGAGGACGAGGTCGCCGGCGAGTTCATCGGAAAGCAGCGACTCGGAGCTCGCGGTCGGCCGTCTTCGTTCGCCGGCCGAGTGCGAAATGAGCGGTCCATTCAATTCCGCTGCCGGCGGTTGGGCCGCTCCTCCCACGCAGGCACGTGCGTCAACCCGAAGGCCGACAACATCGCTTCGTGCACACGCTTGCAAAGGCCGACGACAAGGATGTGGCCGCCCTTCAGAAAACGGTGACGTACACGCACACCTCTTCGAGGCCGCCTGATCTGCCTGCAGAATAAACAACTCCGTCTTGGATCAGTCGGAGAAGTGGTGGCTGCTTTTTCATCTTCTGCAACCCCTAGATGAAGAGTGCGAAGTTCGTGGTCACTGATCGAACAAGACAAACGATCAAGCGCCAAAAAACCATTCGACTGACGTTGCCACGCCGTTCTAGCGCGTCTTCTTTTGCTCCTTCCTCTCGCTACTCAAGGGTATGCAGCCAAGGGTGTGGATCCCGTGCATGCGGTTAAAACGCACATTCCACTTGGAAGAAGCCCCCGCATTGCCCCCGGACGTCCGTTGAAAATAGTCGTTTGTTCCTTGTAGCCGCTCGAACCGATTGCCAATCGGAGTTTGCTACGAGAGAGCCAGTAAATGGGCGAACGGAAGAACAAACAATTCATGGTCCATTCTTTCAATAGTGTACTTCCCGCTACTCACGAGCGTCGTCGGGCGGTACATGGATGAAACAAAGAAATTGCGTCTACGCCGCATATTTTCCGCCAAAGTCCGGCGGTCGGCGTCAGTTTGAAAAGGAGCGAGACGAGACGGCAGTCTGCGGCCTTTGCGAACGGGCGGCCGTTGCGAACGGGCGGCGAGCAAGCGGTGATCGGGGCCGCTTTTCGCCCGCTTTTTCCGCCCGTCGAGCGGCTTCCTTTCTGCGTTGGCTTTCGTCATCCCGCGCGGTGTTCGCGTTCTTTTGCTCCCAGACGTCCGCTCCACCACTCCAGGCGCTCTGCATCCACCGACTGCCGAATTCCGGCCGAAATCACTGATTTCCGCAGTTCCTCCTCACTCAACTTCCGCACATCCAAATCCTCCACCAGGCCGCCTACACCTGAAACAAACTGATCTCTTTTTTGTTGTTTTGGAGACGAGAAGGATAACTGTTGCACGATCATCTGATGCTTCACTCTTTTCGAGCGACCGAGACGACGAGTAAAAGACTCTATCTCGCATTTCATTCACTGCGTTCCTCTTTCGTGCGTCCTCTTTGGCTTTCGACTGCAGCTTCTTTCCCTTCGAATTCAGACTCCATCGGACTGCAATGAGCTCGCCGCGCATTCCCCTTTCCGGGCTCACGAAGGGCGTCAAGAAAAAGATCACCGACCTGGAAGAGCGGATCGAGGCGATGGGCAACGCCGAGAAGAAGAAGTCGCCTCCGAAGGAGCAGAAGCCGGCGGCCGTCAAGTACGTGCGCGTGCTGGACTACGGGCACTCGATCCTCGAGCGGCTGGTCGCCCTCTTCGGGCAGACGGTCAAGCAGGTGGGTCGCCCGTCATGTTCCGTTGATCTCGCCGCTTTCCGGTCTTCCCCGAAGTGGAGGTGGCCGTGCAGTTGCGAGAGACGACAGACCCTCAATTCGGCGAGTACCAGTTCGACTCGTGCCCGCTGATCGCCAAGAAGCTGGCCGACGCGGGCGTGCGGCTGAGCCCCGCCGAGGTGGCCGCCCGCCTGATGGCCGCCCTGCCGCGACTGACCCTCCAGACGCGCGCGGAGGGCGCCGAGTTCTTCATCAACGTGTTCCTCATGCCCCACGTCGTCGGGCAGCGCCTCGCCACCGCCTTCAAGCAGAAGGCGAGTTCACTCGAACTTCCCTTCGTTCATTCGGCCAATTGCAGGGCATCGTGATGCCCAAGCTGGAGCCCCGCCTTGTGTGCATCGACTTCTCGTCGCCCAACATCGCCAAGAAATTGGACGTAAACCACCTGCGCTCGACGATCATCGGCGAGTCGATGGCGCGGCTGCTGGAGTTCGTCGGCTACGACGTTCGTCGCATCAACCACATCGGCGACTGGGGCACGCAGTTCGGCATGCTGATCGCCCACCTGCAGGACCGCTTCCCGGACTTCGCGCGCGAGACGCCCCCGCTGGCCGACTTGCAGGCCTTCTACAAGGTGCGTCCTTCTTCTTGTTGCTCCTCTCATCCCTTTCTTGCCTGCAGGAGTCGAAGAAGCGCTTCGACGAGGACGAGGCGTTCAAGGAGCGCGCCTACGAGTGCGTCGTGCGGCTGCAGAACCACGACCCCGAGTTCATCGCCGCTTGGAAGCTGATCTGCGACGTGAGCCGCGCCGACTTCCACGAGATCTACCGCCGGCTGGGTGTGCGCCACAATGAGCACGAAGATCGTTTTGGCTTCAAAGCTTTGAACAGCGTCGTGCAGCTGCTGGAGGAGCGGAGTGAGTCGCCCGCCTGCTCGTCTTCCCACCGCCTTCTTCCTTGCAGAGCTGCTGGTGGAGGAGGACGGCCGCAAGCTCTTCTTCCCGGACGGCGCCTCGGCCCCGCTGACGCTCGTCAAGGCGGACGGCGGCTTCACCTACGACACGTCCGACCTGGCGACCATCCAGCACCGGCTGTTGAACTACGGGCCGCAGTGGCTGCTCTACGTGGTGGACGCCGGGCAGGCCGCCCACTTCGAGACGATCTTCGCCGCCGCCCGCCACCTCGGCTGGTACGAGCGCGAGAAGACGCGCGTGGAGCACGTGCAGGTGGCCGTTGTGCTCGGAGAAGACAAGTGAGCCTTCCTTCCTCTTTCTGCCACCCTTTCGCTTGCAGAAAGAAGTTCAAGACCCGCTCGGGAAAAACCGCCCGCTTCACCGACCTGCTGGACGAGGGCGTGCGGTGCGCGGAGGTCAAACTGCTGGAAACCAAACGAGCTAAGGCGAGTTTCCTTCCTTTTCTAATTCATGTTTGTGCTGCAGAAGTTTTCGGGCGCGAAGGAGGCGATCGCGTACGGCTGCATTCGCTACGAGGTTATGAAGAGCGCCCGCGTCAGCGACTACGTCTTCTCCTTCGACCGGATGCTGGACGTCTGCGGCAACACGGCCGTCTACCTGCTGTACGCGCACGCGCGCATCTGCTCGATCATCCGCACGGCCGGCGTGGACCCGCAGCAGATGGCCGCTTACGTGAACGCGCTGCCCAACGGCGTCCTCCCGCTCGAGCACCCGGCCGAATTGAAGCTCGGCAAGCAGCTTCTCCGTTTCCCGGACGTCCTCCTGACCGTGCTCGAGTCGCTGCAGCTGCACAAGCTGTGCGACTACGTCTACCAGCTGGCCGCCTCCTTCCAGCAGCTTTACCTGCACGCGTACCGCACACCCCCCATGGGGACTGATGGACTGCCGATTGTGAACGAAAACCATTTGGTGCTTTGCAGTGTGGCCGACCATGTGATGGGCACCTGCTTCAAGATCCTCGGCATCCGCCCGCTCGAGAAGATGTGAGCGGCTTCCTTCCTGTTGTTGCCTTCGTTTAATCGAATAAACCCTCTTGTTGTTCCACTTGGGTTTATTCACGCAAAAGAGCGATCAACCAGCGGCCTCCTCCCGCCGTCGTCTGTTGCGCTCCTCGCGGCTGTAGCGGTGGGTGTAGACGCGCTTTTCCTTCGGTCCTCTCGCTGCTCGCGGACGGGGCGGCTCGGCGCTCCACGCGTGGTCGACGACCTCCTGCAATGGCCGGCGATCAGTGGGCGGGCGGGCGGGTAGGCGACTCACCTCGACGCTGGAGTGGACGGCGGGCGGCTCGGCGGCCTCCTCGAAGTGGCCGCGCGGGATGTGCCGCCGGAGGACGTCGCGCCACGGGCCGCCGGTCGCGAGCGCGTCGCGGAGGACGGCGGCGTTCACGGCCGGCCACTGGCTGCGGTGGCCGCGGATCCACCTGTCGAATGGGAGTGATCCGAGGACGGAGGGGACTCACTTGAGCTCCGAGTCGAGCGGCAGGCGGAAGGCGGGCACCTCCTCGCGCATCATCCACTGCCGCAAGCCGCGCGCCTCCTGCGCGCCGAGCAGGTGCTCGGGGAACGCGTGCAGCACGAACACCTTCGCTCGCCCCAACGCTTCGGCGTTCAGCAACCGGTTGCCGAGCGTCGACACGTACGCGACCTCCGCTGCAACGAAAAAGGAATGAGTGAGTGGAGGGGGGCGGGGAGAACGCACTTCTGTCCATGCCGGCCGGCAGCTCCTCCAGCACGCCCTTCCGACTGACCGGCGGGGCGAACGGCGGCGTCTCGAACGACGCAACCCCCTCCTCGCGCGGCGGCCCGATAGACAAAGAAGGGATCTGCAGCGAACGAATGAGAGAGAAGCCGGACGGCAGAACTCACTGCTTGGCGACGAACGCGACCTCGTCGTTGGGCAGGAACGCGTGGAAGCGGAGGGGCAGCGGCCGTTCGGCCGTCCAGTTCTCCTCGTGCAGCCGCTGGAATTCGCTGCAACGGCCGACTGCTCGCTCGATTCGGCGGGAACTCACTTCATCGCTCGTCGCAACCACACGTGCGGCAGGAGGCGGAGGTGGCGGCAGTCGACGCGCACTTCGGGCACGCCGCCGACCAGCCGCTCGGCCGCCCAGAGCCGGGCGCCGTGGCGGGCGTCCAGCAGGCGGCGGAAGTCGGGGCCGCGCAGCGAGAGCCGCTCCTGGAAGCCCCGTCCGTAGACCACTTCGCCGCGGGCGGCCCGTCGCTTCTGCTCGGCAATCGACTGCAAACAGCAAGAAGTGGGCGGACGGACGGCGCGACTCACCGCTTGCCGCCGCTCGTTCTTCTCCAGAACGCGGCGAGCGTTCTGCTCGCAGGCGTGCAGCTGCCGAAGGAACTCCTCGCGCTCGGCGATGTGCAGCGACTTCCCGACGAGCACCTGCCAGTGGCGCGAGTCCAGCCGCTCGGGCACCCGCTCGTTCAGCGCGTAGAGCGTCTTCAACTCGACGGCCACGCGCGCCGCACGTTCCCGCCCGCGCTCGTCCAGCCGCTCGAGGAACTCGCCGGTCGGCAGCACGGCGGGCGGCAGGTGGAAGCCGGCGGCCGAGCGGACGGCGCTGAGCCGAAAGGACGTCCTTCGGAGGGTCCGCAGGGCGCCGATCATCTGCGAACTCTCGCCTTCGAACGGTGACTCGAAAGCTCGTACAAATAAACTCGAAAGAAGAAATCTGTGCGGCCATTGACACGAAGCAGAGAATACATAGAACGCTTTAATCAACAACAAACAAACAACGAGAGCAAGCAGAACAATCTATTGGGCTCAACGGATGGTCCATTGGGCGGGCGGCGCGACGAGGCCGCTGCGGAGCCACTCGACCTCCACTTCGGCGACGTTCTGCAGGAGTTCGCGGTCGGCGAGCTGGACGAGGTCCTGGTAGAGCACGAACTCGGGCTCCTCCTTGTAGAGGGCGGAGACGGGGTCGATGAACACGAACTCCTCGAGCAGCGGCGTGCGGTAGGCGCCTTTGGGCACGAGCTCGCCGGCCGGCGCGCGGCGGGCGATCTGGTCGGGTTGGCAGGCGGCGAAGATCTGCCTGCAACACGCGAGTCAGCGGCAAGAAGGCGGGGGAACTCACCGAATTTTGCCCAAGTCGGCGTCCGTCCAGCGCGCATCCGCGAGGTCGGCGGTGGTGGAGCTGCCGTTCTGCCCGGCCAGTCGCTTGAGGCCGCCGGTCGCGCCCACCAGCCGCAGCAGCTGGGCGCGCATCTTGCGGATCTCGCGTAGCGCCTCGAAGCGGAGGCCGCACGTGGTGGCCGCCGCCCGATCGGCCGCCCGCTTCTCGTCCGCCTCGCGCACAACGGCGAGCAGCACCTGGAGGTCGCCCAGTCGCTTCGGCTGCCCGGCGCGCGTCCAACGCCGCCGCTGCTTCAGGAGCATCGCCATGAGGCCCTGCGTCTCGGCGTCGGTGGCGCCCTCCAGCGCCGCCACGTTTACGAGCGGCTCGCGGACGGAGAGCGCGGCGACGAGCTTGGCGACGAGCAGCAGGACGCCGTTCTGCGCGCCCAGCACAAGGATCTTCGCGAAGTGGGGCGCCAGCGGGAACACGAGCAGCGTGCGACCGAGCGGCGTGATGCCGGCCGCGTCCTGAACGAGGGCGGGAGTGAGCGAAGTAGAGCGCGCACTCACGTCGTCCTTTTTCTTGGCGAGGGCGCGCAGCCGGACGAGCCGCTCCTCCGCCTTCTGCACCTGGTCGGCGGCGGGCGGCGTGGGGAAGGGGAAGTTGGCGATCTTGCGGATGTTCATCGACTTCAGATGCAGCACCACCTGATCCACGAGCTTGTGGAGAATCTCGGGCGGCGGAAAGGCGGCGAAGTCCTCGAAGACGGCCGACGAGTAGAGGCGGTACGCGTGGCCGGCCGCCACGCGTCCCGCTCGGCCGCTCCGCTGCGCCACCGACGCCTTGGAGATCCACGCGACGTTGAACTGCGAAACGCCCGTGACGGGGTCGAAGTCGCGCCGCTTCTCTTTGCCCGCGTCCACCACGTAGCGCACGCCGGGGATCGTGAGCGACGTTTCGGCCACGTTGGTCGCCACCACGCACAGGCGGCGGCCGGCGGGCACGGGCTCGAACACGCGCCGTTGCAGCGCCGACGGGAGCATCGAGTAGAGCGGCAGGCAGAAGAGCGGCCGCTGCTGCCCGCCGGCCGGCCTCTCGTCGCGCAGCTCGAACTCGTCGGCCGCCTCGTCCTCCGCCTCGTCCGCGCAGTCGGCGCCGTCCCGGTCGTCGAGGTCGAGCAGTTGCTCGTCCTGCTCCAATTCGACGAGGTCCTGCAAATGAAGAAAAATGAATGGGCAAGGCAGGGAACTCACGATTTTTTCTACGGCTTCCTGTTCGTCCTGCTCGTCGTCTTCCCTCTCCTGCGGTCGTCCTTGGCGGCGTACTTCTGGCCGAGCAGGCGGACGAGCCGGTGGACCTCCTTCTGCCCGCTGACGAACACGAGGATCCCGCCCTCGGGCAGCCGCTCGTGGATCTTGCACACCTTCAGGAAGGCGGCCCGCATGTGGTCGTCGGGCGTGCGCCGCTCGAAGTGGACCGTCACAGGGAATTGGCGCGACTCGACGCTCAGCAGCTTCGGCATGGTCGTCGGGAACAGGCTGCAGCGGAGTAGAAGGAAGAAAGAAAGGAAGGGGGACTCACCGCTGCTGCATGAAGTCGGAGAGCCGCAGCGTGGCGCTCATGATGACGAGCTTTAGCGGGACGCCCGCCTTCGCCCGCTGCACGCAGATGCGCGAAAGGAGGCCGATCAGGACGTCCGAGTACATGGACCGCTCGTGCGCCTCGTCGATCACGATCACCGAAAAGCGGCTCAGCTTCACGTCCGTCTGCAGCTCCTTGAGCAGCACGCCGTCGGTCATGAACAGGACGCGCGTCCGCTCCGTCCGGTTGCCCTCGAAGCGAATCTGCAGGCGGGCGAGCGTTGAAAGAAGAATGGAGGGAAGGGAGGGAACTCGCCTGGAATGAGGACAGCTCGCGGTCGCCCAACTCGACGCCCACGCGCTCGCTCATCGACATGGCGGCGACGCGGCGGGGCTCCGTGACGCCGATGAGGTGGCCGCGCGACGTGTAGCCGGCCTCGTAGAGGAACTGCGGCACTTGGGTCGTCTTGCCGCTGCCCGTCTCGCCCGAGATGATCGTCACCGTGTTCTCGTCGATGGTCTCCACAATGCCCTGCTCCTCGGCGAAGAGCGGCAGTTGGGCGCGCTGTCGGTCGACGTCCTCCGGCCGCTGGACGGCCACGCGCTCGCCCTTGATGCGCGCGAGCAGGCGGAAGAAGGCGCCGCGGTCGGCCGCCCCCGTCGGCTTCGCGTCCCGCTCGTTGGCGACGTCCGTGCGCTCGGGGAAGTCGGCGCGGTTCTGCTCGCGGATCGCCGCGATGCTCACGGGCGGCCGCTCCTCCCTTCTTCTCGCTCTCCTCCGGCTTCTGCTCTTGCTGCTCGGGCGGCTCCTCGTCGCTCTCGGTGCACGAGCTGCCGGTCTCGTAGTGCGTGGGCTCGTCGACGAGTTTCGGCTGCTCGTCGCCCGCCGCAGGGCCCCGAGACGCCGCGCAGCTTCTTTGGGAAGCGCGGCGGCTGGCGGACGGCCGGCTGCTCGGGGCCTGAACGGAGGAGTCAACAGAAAGAAAGGAAGTAAGGAGAACTCACTGCTCGACGCCCTTCTTCGGCTTCCGCTCGACCGTCGGCTGCAGCGAGGCGGCGATTTGCGCGTCCAGCTGGTGCTCCTGCAGGCCGGCGATCAACTCGGCTCTCTGAAGCAAACGAATTAAAGAAATCGATGGGCGCGAACTCACCGTCAGCTTCTGCTTCTTGCGCTCCTCCAGCTGCTTCAGCTCGCGGCGGCGGTTCTTCGTCAGGCGCTCCTCCTTCTTCTCGCGTCGCTCGCGGATCTTCGCCGACTTCTTCAAATCGAGCCGCTGGCCGCCCGCCGTCACGATCTTCGCGCCTCCGTTCGCCCGGCCGCTTTTTCTTGCGCGCGCCCGGCGGCACCAACGCGTTCGCCTCATCCTCCACGGCGGGGCGCTTCGACATCGCGAGAATCCTCGAATTTCTCGCCGCCGGTCGCGAGTTTTGGGCGGCCGCCGGCTCGTGTGTGCGCCCTGTTCTCCCCCATCGATTCACCGCCGCTTGGAGCGAAGAGGACTCACTGCTTCCTCTCAAGCACAAAGACATAACCCACTGCTCCCTGGTTCGAATCAACCGGTCGTCTCTAGTAGAAGTTTATTCATCGGGTTAACAGCAGAAAGAAGAAGAATATTAAGTCGAGCCCAATATTAAGTGGAATGAGGCATTTGCTCGTGAATGTGGCAACGTGTGGAGTACCCGACGGGAAGGCGGAGGTTGAGCAGCTCAGTGCTTGGCGAATGGCAGGATGTACCAACTGAATTGGTGGAAGTAATTGAGCAACACGGGGATGTCCTGCACGGCCTCGTACGCCACTTCTGCAAGCAACCAATGAACTGAGTAGAGAGGAGGAACGAACCAGAAAGATAGCCGAACGAGTCGTAGAACATCATGAGCGCGTCGAACGCCATCTTCTGCGTGGCGTGCGATTCGATTTGGGAGAAGCAGGACGAAAGGATGCCGTTCGTGATCAACGAGCCCTCCACGGTCATCGGGCTGTAGATGCCGGTGGAGAGTTGGCGCCCGACCTGAACGAACACTCTTCAATTGAACCTCGATTTTCTGATCGCCCACCTTGACCACCCGCTCGACGTTCACCCGCTGCTCGTCGTCCAACGTGAGCACGCAGTCGCCTGCGCGCGCGTTTTGGGCGAAACGCGACCGCCGAATCCACGCGTCGATTCCGTCGGCCGACGTCAAGTCGCTCGCGCGCATCTCCGCGCAGTCGCCGAACGGCAGCAAATGGAGGCCTAAAAGAAGCGAGTGAGAGAGAAAGACGGTTGTTTGCACTCACCAGTCAACGCCAACTTCTTGCCCGCTCTTCGGTGTGCAGCTTGAACGAAACGGGCGGCCGTTTCGGGCTCCCGATGGTAGAAGAGGGCCACTCGCTCGTACTTCGTGGCTCCCGCAGCGGCGGGAACGAGCACGCGATCGCCCACGCGGAGGTCGCGCATGAGTTTGACACCCTCCGCCGTGCGCACCTCCGTGTCGCCGCTGAAGCACGAGGGCACCGCTTGGCCGCCGCCCTTGCGGTCCCTTCGACTCCTGCCATCGGATCTCGTGCGGGTCGTGTTGGGCGCGAGCACGAGCCGGCCGGTGTGCGGTGGACGGGCGACGAGTGAGCGCGCGGCTTGGGCGCTTCTTCTTGCACAAACGCTCCATGGCCTGAACAAACGGAAGAATGAATGCATGCTATTTAGAAGACTCACGTTGAGTGTGAGCAGGCCGATCGTTGTGCGCGGGACGATGAGGGCGGGGATTCGAGTGGGTGCGCGCCTTCGGCCGTGAGTGCGGGCGAGAGTGCGGACGCGGACGAGGTCGGCGCTGTCCCGGTCGCCCGTTTCCTCGACCGTGATGAACGGGCTTCTTGCCGCCTCCTTTGCCGCCGCCTTGATTGTGGCAACCCTGGCCGCTGCCCTCGAGTTCCTCGCCGGATCCCTCGCCCGAGCCTTCGCCACTTCCGAGGAGGTCGTCGCAGTCGTTCTCGTCCTCATCGCCGTCAGGATCGCCTCCGTGCTCCTCCGATCCGTCGGGCTGATGCTCGTTGCTGTGGCCGCCCTCTCCTTCTCCTTCGTGGTGGTCCTCCGTCCCCGTGATGGTCCTCGTCCCCGTGCTCGGTGCTGTCCGGCGGAATGATGCCGTTGGTCTGGACGCCCGCCTTCACCTGCTGGTCGGGCAGCGCGATCGGATCGCTGGCCCCGTCCTCCGGCGCCGCGCCGCCGCCTCCAGCCGCCGCTGCCGCCTGGTCGTCCGGAGATCCGTTGGAGACTCCCTCGGCGTTGTCGGTGGTCACTTGAGGTCCCGACTGGTCGGAAGGCGCATCGTGGCCGCCTTGTTGACGAGCAGAAGGACCGCCCGCATTTCCATCGTCGGGCGGCGTCTCTCCACCGGCCGCTTCGGAGTCCTTCGGTTGAGCGTTGGAGTCGGCAGAGCCGTCGGCTTCCTTCGAGTTGTCCGCCGCCCCATCTCCAGCCTTGTTGTTGTCGCTTCCGGTCGCCTCCCCGGACTTCTGGTCTTCCGCTGAGGCATCCCCGGAGTCTTCTTCTCGTTCGTAGCCGCATCTCCGGACTTCTGGGCCTCGTCTCCTCCATCACGCCGTCTTCTTCTGGCTAGGGGCTTGAACATCCCCGTCTGGTCCACTCGCGTCCTTCTCGCCGTCATCCGCCTTCTTCTCGCTGGGAGCTTGAGTTTCGGAGTCGCCTCCATTCGCGTCCGCATCCGAGGGACCCGCGTCCTTCCCGTCGTCCGCCTTCTGTTGCTCGTCGGCCGGCAGTTTTGCTCCAGCGCCTCCGGCCGCCCCGCCCGTCTTCAGGCGACTTATGGGCGAGCCAGCGGAATCCTCGGGCGTCTTCTGGTTGGCGGCCGCGGCTTCTGGGCTGTCGATCGTCTTCCTTCTTTGCGGCCGCCGGCTGCTTCTTGCTGGAGGCGGCTCCAGCGGCAGAAGGCTTTTTCGCATAGCTTCGGTCGCCGGCCGGTCGCTTCTTCGATTTGCCGGGCTTCGATGCGCCGTCTCCGCTCCGACGGCTCCCGCTCCGAGCTGCCTTGATCCTCGCCGTCTTTCGGGGCGTGCGAGCGGTCGGGCTTCCCGGAGGCGTCCTCGGGATCTTGGATCTTGACGGGCTTGTCCGTCGGCCAAGGGCTCGCTCTCGCCCACTTTGTTGACCTGGAGAAGAGCGATTTGAAGAGATGATTGGGGATTCGAATGCTTACGGCCTTCACGCGGAACTTGTAGGGGACGTTGGGCTTGAGTCCCTTCACCTTCAGCTGCGTGGTGTCCGCCGGAACACGTCCGATGGGCACGAACTTGCCGCCCTTCTTGCCGGCGGGCTGCGCCTCGACCACGTACTCGGTGAGGGGCTCGCCGCCGTCGTCCTCCGGCGGCTGCCAGTCGAGCGTCGGGCCCTCGGCCGTCACTGTCGCCCACGTTCAGCGGTCCCCTGGGCGGGGAGGGCGGGCCGACGACCGTGACGCGCGCCGTCGACTCGAACTCGCCGCTCGGATTCTTCAACGTGACCGTGTACGGGCCCGCGTCCTCGCGCACCGCGTTGTCGATCGAAAACGAGCGGGATGAGCGGCTGTTCACCTGCGAGAGCTCACCTTCAAGATCATTTTGCCCTTCGCCGTCGCGATCTTCACGCGACCGCCCGCCTTCAGCGGCTTCCCGTTGGCCGTCCACGAGGCGGTCGGCAACGGCTCGCCGACGATCGGGAGCTCGTACTTGATCGGCTGGCCCACCTCCACGCGCTGGTCCTCGATGCCGCTCCTGGACGAGAGCGGGCGGTTGGCCGTCGCTTCCCTTCGGTTTGGCGCCCGATTCGCCCGACTTCCCTCCGCGGCCGCCCTTCTTCTTCGGCGGGAGGTCGGCCGCGCCCTCGTCGTGGCCGCCGGCTCGTCGTCCACTCGGCTTCCCGTTCGATTTGGCCGCCTGCAATTGCAAATTCAGTTGGATCACGAACACGTCCGCAAGAAGGCTTGTACATCTTCCTCCAGACAAATCTCCACTCCTCCAGATTTTTGCAGACATTCGAAATTCAAAGAACTTACACCTTCGCCTTTGTTCTTCGGCGGCTGCTCGTCCTCGTCGGTAGTCGAGGGCTTCTGATCGTCGTCCTCCTCGTCGTTCTTCTTCGGCTTCCCGCCGCTCTTCGGCTTCTCGCTGCTCTTCTGCGTTTGTCTTCGGAGAAGCGGCGTCCTGGTCGCCGTCTTCCTTCCCACTATCCCGACGGCTCGGTGTCCGCCTGGATCCGCAGGTTCGGTCCACTCGTCGTCCGCGTCGTTCGGCCGGGCGGCGGCCGCCTCTTCCGCGCTGGTGGGCGAAATGCGGCGGGGTTTGTCCTGGCCGGCTTGCTTCCGACCTCCACGGCCGTACGCCTCGCCCGACTCGTTGCTGTCCGGGGGGCCGCCTTCTCGGCTGTCGAAGCGAGGAGCGGTGGTGGCCGCCGGCGGCTTCTTTCCGCTTGGATCACTGGGCGCTCCCTCGGCGTCCCCGCCGTCGTGGGCGTCCGTGCGGCGGCTGGGCGGCGAGTGGCTGCCGGTCTCCTCGGAAGCGCCCTCCCCCTCGCCCGCGTCGCCGGCCACTCCCCACGGGTTGAGGCCTCCGTTCCGGCGGCCGCCCTTCGGCTCCTCCTCGTTGCTGTCGCCGTGCTTCCCACCCTTCGCGTGCTTGTGGCCGTGCTTCTTGCCGTCGGGCGAGAGGTGGACGCTCGCCTTCCCTCCTTTGCCGCCCTTCCCGCCGTGCGCGCTGATGTTGATGTTGTTCGTGTTCGAGATGGACGACTGATGGGTCTCTGCCTTGTCCTCGGGCTTCGAGCCGTCGGCGGGGGCGGGCGGGTCGGTTTTCGGCTTCCCGTTCGGCTTCTTCGCCTCGTCGTGCGCCCCGACCGCTCCACTGAGGCCGTCGGCGTCGTTCACCGCATCCGAGGCGATCTGACCGTCGGTTTTTCCCTTTCCCTTGCCGTCAGCTCCCGCGTCGCTTCCGGCGCCCGAGGAGGACGAGGCGGACGCTTGAGCGATGGCCGTTGGTCCGCGTCGACCATCGCGACCGTCCGCTCCGCTCACGCGGCCACGCACGCGATCTCCACGCGAGCGGGAGCCGGCGGCCTTCGCCTCCTGCGAGTCCGTCCACTCGGTCGTCGACTCCCAGCTGAAACGAAGGAGGATTGCGGTCAGAGGGTTTGCGAACAACTGACGTGGAGGAGCTCCACGATCCCCATTGAAGAGCTTGGAATTCGATGCCGTCCTTGCCGCCCGACGTCCACTGCTGCTCGGTGGAGCCGGTGGCGGCGGGCGACTCGACGGTCTCCGTCTTGTCGTTCTGCCCGACCTCGCCCTCTTTGCTGAACTTCCCGCAACGGGGGCGGCAGATCGTGACGCGGTAGCCGTTCCTGAACACCCGCAATGATCGATCGTTCGATCGGGGGGGACGTACGTGACCCGTTCGATGGCCTTCACAATGAGGGTGGGCGGCGACTTGTTCTTCAGCATGAACAGCCGCATCCGATAGCCCACGTAGCCGTCGAACTGCTCGGGGATCTGGTTGGCGCTCTTGAGGACGGTGATCTCCTCGGGGGCCGACGAGGAGCGCACGCTGGCCGGCGACGTCGGTGCCGTCCGGCAGTTCGTACACGAAGCAGTCGTTGCCGTCGTGCGAGGGCACGTTGCTCTTCGCATCGGCCAGCTTCAGCTCGCAGCACGTGTGTTTCACCCTGCAGAAGGTGAAGTGATCGATCGAGTGAACGGAAGAACTCACGGAGCGGTAACCGACTGTTGGTTCACGTGCGCAACGAAGTTCAGCTTGCCGCCGCAACTCGGCTGTTCTCGGTCGTAATTGCATTCCTGGAACGAAGGAATAAAGAGTGAATGCAAGCGGCAACCCACCATCTTCTCGTAGCCGCACAAGTTCAGTCGTTGGCAGTGCATTCGAATGGTATCGTTGCCGAAGCTCTGCACGATCAACACCTGGTTGTTCTCGCAACGATACGAGATGGCGGCCGCTTGCGGGAGCACGAGAGCGGCCATCGCGAGCAGCACCCACGGCCGCAGGGCCGAGTGGCCGGGCGAATGCCGGCTGCGCATTTGGCCTGAAGCAAATGAGTGTGGATAGTAACAGGTGGAGGTCATTCGCGCATCAAATTCGCTTTCAACTCGTTCCAAACGGGAGTAAAAGACGTTGAAAGGAAGGGAAACACGATGAAATGCCGGACGAATCGGCGATTCTTATTTTCACGTTCTCCCCCCCCGTTTGTTTGAAGATGATCGCCGGGCGGGCGGACGAGCGGACGATTGCGGCGATTTCGAGAGGAAAACCGAGTCGTTTGTTCATCCCGCGCCCGCCCGCCCGCCCGCCCGCCGCCGCTCATGTAATCCGCACAATCGAGAGCGAAAACGAGGAGAAAAGGAGGGAGGCGGAGGAAGGTGCCCTCCGGCCGTTCGTCCTTCCGAATGCAACGAACGGGCAGCAAGTGGATTACGTGAGCCGTTGAAGAGACTGTTGCAAACTAGAGGAGGAGAACACAAGCAACACATTTGCGCATTCCAATGGATCAAATGCCGAACAGAACGGGCATCTCGGAGATGACGCACGGAGAACGTCCGCTGTTCTCAATAATCAGAAGGAAGAAAGAGAAGCCGAACGAACGGTACGAAGCGAAGAAGGCGGTCGATCTGCCGGGCGGGCGGGCGGACGGCTGATATCCGCGCCGTCCGCGCCGTCCGTCCGACCGCCGAGTTCCGGATTGATCGAAAGAGACGCGCGGAGGAGTGCGGGTGTTAACGAGAAGAAACAAGAAACATTAAAGATGTCGGACACAATTGACGTCAGTGAAGAGGCGGGATTTGTACTTGTGACGTCGGATTGATTGACAAGCGAGTAACAAGGAAGACCAGAAAATGTACAAACGAGTACTTGGCATCCGTTCAACTGCCAATCACATCGCGATTGCCCAGAACACGCACGATCATTAAAACTTTCTCCGAAACGGCGAGCGGGAACTTCGTGCCGCCTTTTTGTTCCGCGCACCGGTCGATCAACTCGGGATCCTGCGCGTCGTCTTCCGCCCGCCGTCCCGCCGTCCATTCTTCCCGTCTTCCTTTCTTCCTTCTCGATGTGACCCGAATTCATTAACGACGCCCGCGAAAGGGAGTGCCGTCGGCGAGAACACGGCGGTCGGGTTAATTTCCGTCCGATCCGCACGGCCAAATCCCCACCGATTTATGACACCCCCGAGCGCCCCGTTCAACGTTCCCCCCCACCCACTCCCGATCGCCATAACCGCGCGCCAATCCACGTGCAGAACGAAGCGAATGACCCGCTTGTTGGGGCAAACACCCGCCGATGAAGGGAACCTCCTTATTTTCGGTCCATTTCCCTAGAGATCAATCGAGAGGGAGAGCGAGAGGTCTTCCGGTTCAAAAGACGGGCGAGCGAGAGGACGAGGCGGGCGGAAAGTGAAATCGGCAATCCACTCCCTCGGCGGCATAATTGGCGAGTGACCCCGCGGATCTCATTGAGACGTCCGTTCGGGTCGAAATTTTAATCGCCGGTTCGAATTCTCCAGCCAACCACCCGGCGGATCCCCCAATTAGCGGCGAGTTCGGAGGGCAGCGAAAAGAAGTGCCTTTCGATTCGAACGTGAAGGCGGGCGGTCGGAGTAGCCCGACGGCTTCTTCCGACTCGCTCCCCCATCTCCGCCCGGTTAATAAACGACTGCATTCTTTCGTTTCCACTCGATCACTCACGAACCGCAAATCCGATCCGAGCGTCCGCTGATTAGCCGGACGGGATGGCGGCGGCGGCATCCGGAATTCACGCCCGCCGCCGAACAAACAACACGATTCGCTTTCCGCTTTTATTTCTTCTCGTCGGGAACTCGTTCTTCACTTCCTTCCTCCCACTCTCGATCACTCGCTTTCGCTTTCATCCGCCCGAATGACGACGGCGGCGGGAGGAGGAAGAAAGCGGGTTAAAGACGCCCGTCCGTCCCCGGTCATCTTCCGCCTTCCACCGAAGAGAAGGGGGAACATCCAATAGAAGTCAGCTTTATTCCGATCACGAAGAAGCGGGGACCTCGACCTCCGCCAACTCGCGCAACGGCTTCCGTTCGGGCACAAGTCCCTTTCGGACGAAGTAGTCGAGGACGTCGCGACCGGTAACGAAGCTCGCGAGTTCGTCGGCCACCCGCGCGGGGGCGATTTTGTGCAGGAAGTTGACCCAATAGAAGACGCGGGGGATCAACACTTCTTCCTGGTCGACCACGACGGCCTCCAGCGTCCGTTGGGCGACCAAGTGCGGGCTCCAATTGGGGCAACACAATTGAGCTGAACACGAAGAAAGGAATGAACTCTCATAGTCGTCCGTCTACTCACTTGTGGACGTATCCCTGACACAAGGGAGTGGACACGTAGGTGGGGAACATCAAGGTCGTTTTGATGCCGTCCACTCCCTCTCGGGCCAACTCCAGCCGCAGGGAGCGCATCAGACCGACGACGCCCGTCTTCGCCGCGGAGTAGTCGGGGAACGAGCCGTCGGCGAGGAGCGCCCACGAGGAGGCCGTCGCGATCACGTGTCCGTGGTTCCGCTTGATCATTGACGGGCAGGAATGCTCGGAGGGTTTGCAAGGCGAGATAGACTCGAATGTAATGAAGGGCACTCACGTAGAAGTGGGAGAGAAGGTTGATTCGAATGCAGGACTCCAGCCGCCCATCGTCCGGCTCCTCGAAGCTGTAGCCCGTGGAGGCGCCCGCATTGTTGAAGCTGCAACCGAGAGGAATTATAAGGATTGAGTGGGAGGGACGAACAGCAGGTCGAGTTCTCCGTGTGTCTTCTTCAAACGAGCGGCTGCCCGGTAGATCTCCTCCTTCTTGGTCAGGTCGACGACATCCGAGTGGGCGACGATCCCGCCCTCTTCTTTCAGCCACTCTAGCGCCTCCTTCAGCGCCTCTTTCTGGATGTCCCAAAGGACGACCTCCGCTCCTCGCTTCCCCAACTGAAAGCAAGAAATGATTGTGGGTAAGAGAAGAAGGAAGAACGAACCTCAAGAGCCAGAAACCGGCCGATCCCGCCCGCTCCACCGGTCACGAGGGCGAGTTGCCCGCGAAGCGACTTCTGCGCAAGAAGGTCGTACGGAAGGAGTGCCTTGATCGAGTCCACGATCCACAAGTAGGCCACCCGCAGGAACCAAACGAAGTCCTCTGCTCCTAAAAGGCCTCTGTTCATCCTTTTTCGCTTTCTCATTGGAACTCACCGGCCATTCGGGACAATCAGTACGCAAACAAGAGAGTAGCCAGGGAGAGGTGCGGTTGGCTTGCGGTTTAAATTGCAATCGAGTTGCGCGATTTACAATGGTTAGAAATCCAGCGTCTACTCACCGCCTTTTGCTCCTCCCCGTTCTTACTTGTTAGCAGGAGGTGGGAGACAAGCGGAGTGTTCGCAACATTCGCCTCGAAAGGAGGTGGTTGTAAACAGGAAGCAGCGGTTTTTTTCGTTCCGCAAAAGGGCACACGAACGGCGGGTTGTTGCACTTTTATCTCGCTTGCCCGCATTTCGGAAAGTGATCGTAAAAAACATCGCTTGTTGGTTTTCGTTTGCCGTCTGCAGAAGTTGCATTTTGCCGCGGCTGCAAATTGCTCCGTTCAATCCTTTGTTCATTGTTCCGTTTGCTCTTTGTTTTTAAAGTCAAAGAATTCAAATGAGAACGTGACTTCGCCTTCGTTTCGAAACAAATGGGCCATCAGATTGCCTTGTGTTTTTCGATTCATTCCAAAGAAACGACGACAATCGACGGACTCCACAACAAAGGGGAAGACGGGCGTAATTGGCCGTCGGGCGCGCAGCGTGAAGTCGGACGGCAGAAGGAAGAAGGCGGCAAAAGACGGTCGGCAGTCCAAATTATTCCCAACTCCCGCACTGTCGTCTCCCAACTAGTCACCTCGGCGAATGAAACAGGACGAAGTGGAGACGATCCTGCTGCCGCCCGAACGCGATCCGCCGCGCAGGCCGTCACTCCTGCCGCTCGGCAACGTGCCGCAAGCGCCCGACCAGCTCTCGTTGAGTTTGGAGCCGCCGCGGGCGTGGTTCTCGGTGATGGGTGGTTGCTCCAAGTGAGTAGGCGGAGGAGGAAATCGATTCGAGTGGTGGATTGCAGGCACATCCTCTGCAATCACTCGGCCGACCGGCTTGCGCTGAAAGTGCGCTCCAGCAACAACCACGTGCTGCGAGTGAATCCCGTCTTCGCGTTCCTGGACAGCGGCCAGACACACGAGTTCGAGGTGAGTGTCCGCTTCTCTGCCCTCCACTCTTCGCCCGTTTTGCAGGTGATCCGACTGCAGGGCGGCTCGGCCAAGAAGGACAAACTGCAGCTGTTGTTCACGATCGCCCGCGACGAGGACGTGGATCCCGTGCAGCTGTTCGGGAAGGGCGCCAAAGTGCGCAGTATCATTATGCCGATCATTACGATTTAATCGCTCGTTTACTTCCTTCAAGCACTCCGGTTGTTCGTCATAGCTTCCCTCGACTACGCACTCGATCTCTCAGCTGTCGACGGAGGATCTTTCCGGAGATGCTCTTCGGGATGCCGCCCTCGTCCACGAACTCCACTCCTCCGCGCAATCGTTTGTAGGCCGCCACTCGCTCTAAACTCTCTTTCGGTCATAAACAGTCGACTATCTGCTTACCGTTGACCCACTTGTGCACTTCCTCTTCAGTCAAGGAGGCGTTCTTCTTGACCACGAATGCTCGAGGGACTTCGCCGGCTGCGGGGTCGGGAATCCCGATGACGGCGACATCCCGCACCTTCGGATGGCCGAGCAGCACGTCCTCCAGCTCGGCCGGCGCAATTTGGAGGCCGTTGAACTTGATCAGCTCTTTCAAACGATCCACAATGAACAAGTAGTCGTCCTCGTCCAGGTAGCCGATGTCTCCTGCAAACAACATGAGGAGTTCTCTTGCTATTCGTGAGGGAAAGAAACCGGTGTGCAGCCACCCGTCGGCCGTGAGGGCCTCGGCAGTCGCCTTCTCGTTCCGCCAGTAACCGGCCATCACCATCGCTCCGCGGAGGAGGATCTCGCCCGGCTGGTTTCGATCCAGCGTGCGGCCCGTCTCGATGTCCACGATCTTCAGCAAACTAAGGAATTTAGGCTATAGTCGAATGAACGCACCTTTGCCTCCATCTCGCCGATCAGCTTGCCGGCCGAACGGGGCGGGTCCGCGTAGGTGGGACGGAACGTGCCCAGCACGCACTCGCTCAGTCCGTAGCCTGAACGAAAAAAGGAAATGACCAGTCTAACAGCCGTGTTCGCTTGCCTTGAGTGACCGACTTTAAACCCAGCCGCTTCTTCACTTCGGCGATCAACTCGAGCCCCAATGGAGCGGAGCCGCAGTAGATCGTCTTCAGCGATCGCAAATCGAAGCGATCGACCAGCGGCGATTTCGCGAGCATGAGGACGATCGGCGGGACCACATGCAGTTGTTTGATCTGAACGACGGGCACTCATTCGAGCTTTCGCTTGATCTCCACTTGCCCGGTACTTCTGCACACATTCGAGCATCAAATGCGGGTGGTAGCGCGAGAGGACGAGGCTCACGAATCCGTGGAATAACTCCGACCATCGGCATTACAAAACCGAAGACGTGGTGCTGAGGCAGAAAGTGGAGTTTAAACTCCCGCTTCAGGATCGAAGTCGGCGGCCAGATGGGGGTACAGAAAAGTGCGTGCGTGCCTTCAATGCATGAATTTAATAATGGGCAAGGAAAAGGAAAGGAGAGAGCAAACCAAGTGTACGCATTGACCATTGCGCTCAAGTTGCGGTGGGTGAGTTTGACGCCCTTCGGGGTCCCGCTCGTGCCGCTGAAACCATCGTTTCAATGGTGTTCGACAAACGGAAGGACCTCGAGTAAGGCAGTGCAACGACATCCTTCTCAGACGTCAATGTGCGGCAAGGGGAACGGAAGGCAGATCATTTGCTGGAGAACGGCGCCCAGCGAGACCACGCGACCGGAAAGGTGCCCGTTTGCATCGTTAGGATGGTCGATGAGGACAACGAACTGCAATTGTCGGTGGGTAGGGAGAGCAATCGACAGCGATAAACCTCAACCGATTTGACTTCAGCAACCACTTTCTCGATCAACGGAAAAGCTTTCCAATCGCAGAAAACGGCTTTCGGCTCGCAATCCACGAACTGACGCTTCAGCTCGACTGAAAGCAATCGAATGAGCACAACAATCAAGAGGAACGTTCGGATTACATTCGGTGAAGGCGGTGGAGGCGCCGCTCAAGATCCCGCCCAGTCGGGCGATTCCCACAAAGACGGCGGTCGACTGCCAGCAGTTGGCGGCGACCACGCACGCCCGATCGCCCTTCGCGAATCCCCGAGCGTGCAGGAAAGCGGCGATCGCTTCGCAGTGGCCGTGGAATTGACCGAACGTGACCCGATCGACCGGATTCTCCGCATTAATCTTCGAAGCAGGGTGAGTGGGTGGACGAAAGCGGGCACTCACGAAAGCCGGCCGTTCGGGCGTCTCCGCTGCGTGTCGCTGAACGGCGGCCAGCAGCTCGTGGTCGAAAGGCCGCGTGGACGGAGCGGGAGTCCCGATTCCGCGCACATGAGCGGTCATCCCGCTCGTCAAATCGAACGAATGCACAAACGAGAACGAGCGAAATGATAAGCGACAGCAACTCCCGCTTCTTTCTGCTCGACCATCGCGTTTGTCGCGCACAAACCTCGTAGTTTACAGCGCGATAAGAGAGGGGCGGGTGTTTGAGATGATCGATGCTCCAATTAGAGAACTGTTTATTCCGATCAGCTAGAGGGCTTGGCCGTCACTCGCTGAACAAGGGTGTTCTCGTCGGCGAGAATCAGCTTCTGCGTGGAGACTTTCTGCTCGAAGGAGCGGCGGCCACCCGTTTGGCGTCTCGCCCGCTTCCAGCCGTTGCGCAACGGCGACGAGTTGCGTTTGAACTCGGAGCGCACTTCGAACGGCAGGGCGGCAGTCGTAGTCGTTGGCTGAGAGGACGAAGAAGACGGCCGGTAGTTGTGAACGCGAAGGAAGAGCTCCTCCATGTTCTCCCGCGAGTTGCAGAAGTCGTCCGAGCAGAAGCAAACGTATTCGTCCTCTTGACCCGCGTAGCGGTAACAGCCTTCTGAAGGCGCATGTCGGACGGTCAGATGTTGGCTGATCTAAACACAAAGAAGTGATCTCCCATTCTTCCTTTGTTCCTAACGAACGTTCTTCTCGTTCTCGCAGTCTAAACGAGTAGAGGACGGTCGAATCAAGGGGAACCAGTGAACTCACAATGCTCGTAGTAGTCGATGACCAACGAGCGGATTCCCGGTGGCGTTCGACACGCGGGTCGCACAGAAGGAGGTGCCTGAACCATCAAGAAGAATAACACGAGAAGCTGCGAACAAACCGGCCGGACACTTGCGCATCACCTCGACGAACACGCCCGTCCAGTCGCGCATCAGGAAGTGGCAGTAGGGGAGGCGGATGGCCGCAGTTTGAAGGCCGAAGAAGAGCACGAAGCTCAAACAGACGACCGCCAATTGCATCTTCATGGTTGCGAGGAAGAAGTGAAAGCAAAGGGATGAGCAAAAGGAAGATCTCTTTCGAATCCCTCCTTTCCTTTGCGCGTTCGTTCGTGTTCCACCTCCTCGCTCCGATCATGACCCGGAAGGAACAGGTTCTCTCTGCTTTCTCTTCGTTCTTTCTGCTCGTTCGTCGTGTTCAATAGCGCAAGGGGATGTGGATCAGGATTAATCGCTTTAATTATTGATAGGATGACGAGGAGTTGTGTCCACCACAACGAGTGCTTGACGGCCACTCGTCTCCTCCAATATGCCGCCCGCCTTCCCGCTTGTTTGCGGTTTCGGGCGCTCATTTCCGAAAGACGGCGGCTCACTGGCTGATGGGCGAGGCGTCGGGCGGTTCGCGCGCGGAAGGGCGAGCGGGAGTTCGTCTCGCGTCCCTCAGCGCCCGCCCGCCCGTCCGCTCGCCATTGTGTCCGCCCAGTGGACGCGCCCCGTTGCGGGTTTTGACCTCCGCTCGTGGTCAATTGCGGACCGAAAGCGCGTCCTGTTTTCAGATTAAACGTCCCCAAACCTTCCGTTGCGGCTCGCCGAGGAGGAGAGCGCGCTTGTTCGCGTGTCGACCGATTTGTTTCGATAACAATTCTCGCTACAAACACCTAGTTTCCGGTCGATCTTTACGCTAAACAATCGTTGCATTACAAGGATATAGCGCATCACTTACTTCTTCTCTACTCTCCGTCATTTGTGTCAAACGAGCGCTATAATTGGACCGTCCGCTTGCAGCCAAAACGGGAGCACAAATAACTCGCGTGCACTTCAAATCGGCCCGATGGCCTCCTTTCTTTTGCGTCACTCGTTCGTTGACTCCAGCATCCAACAGCGCGTGTTCGTGCTGCATGTCGACGTAAACACTCGCATTCTTCCGTTGATTCGCGGGAGTGTGCTGACCGGCGGGCCGACCGCCCCACTCGTCTGCTTTCCGCACGTTTTGTTTCTTCCGCTATCAAAACAAAACGCTTTGATTGAGAGCGAAGGCGGGCGAGAGGAAGCGGGAAGTGCGGGTGTCTCTCGTCGTTCCACTAACCGGCAGCTTCCTGCTGGAGTTCGTAGCCGGTAGACAGAAACAGACGATTGTCTAGAAGAACGCTTGAAGGCACCCACTTCTTTAGGTTTGTATCGCGTGTTTGTAGCCCGCATTCCTCCAACGGTTGGCAGTCAATTCGGAGTCCAAACGGGTGCTTTCGACTGCGGATGTCAGCGAGTGCTTCCGCGTGCTTTCGGCCGTCAACTCGGCGCTAATTGGGCGGGCAGTCGCTTCCGTCGAGTTCCTTCGAACAGGTCGGAAAGTTCGAACGTTCTTTCCGTTCCTTTCGATCACTCCAACCAAAAGCAAATTCGGAACGTTCTCTTCCGTTCCGCCGCCGTCTGTGGTCGATGGAGACGCTTTCGGTTTCCCTTCGCCACGCGCTGGCCGGGCGGGCGGGCGGAAGAGCGGAGATCTTTTTGTTTTTTTCGCTCGTTTCGATCGAGCGGCGGAATCGAGCGTTTGTTTCCCCGACCGCGTGCTCGCCGCCGCCGCTCGACCGGTCGGCCGCGAGTGGAAACTTTTCGCGTCGTTCCCGAACGTGCCCGCCGGAGCGAACTGTTGCGTTCCGGGTAGGGAATTATGGAGCGTTCTCTTCCTCTCTTTGGGGTGCGGTTTGTAGTCAGCAGTTCCTCGTTTGCTCTGGCAGTGTTCCTCCTGCTAGCTGCAATAAATGGCCTATCCGGTTACGCAGACATTAGCTCGTCGTCTAATGAAGGACTACTTTGGGTTGCTGCACCGCTCTGTTGGCATTTCGTCCTTTGTGCGGGCCGACTAATTACCGTAGTCGATTGGGTCTTCCGCATTCAATTAGGACGTTCATTTCACGCCGTCCGGCCGCCGCCGTCGGGGCGTCAAAGGGGCCGACCGACCGACCGACAAGTTGCCGCACGTTCCGCCGCCGCCGGCCGGCCGTCGGGCCCAAAAGAGCGCGTGGTTCGGCGGCGGCGGGTGGCGAACGGCGGCCATTCGGGCCGTCGGCTGGGGGGTTTCTTTTGGCAGGAGGAAGGAGCGCCGCCGCTCGTCGCCCGCCCGACTGCCGCTCGTGGCCGCCGGACGAGTTGGCCGAACAAATCGGGGCGCAAATTTCTCCTTACCGCCCGTTTCGCCGCGATGAACGAGCTTTCGGCTTCGAGGTGGTCGCTTTTGAACCGTTTTGCTGAACACAAGGTTTCTTACGACTATTCTTTTCGTAATACTCAAAGTATTCTACGCGTATCAACTCCTGTAATCCCAAGCGACCTTTGGCCTTACGGCACAAAAAAAGTAGCTAAAAGCGCGTGTTTATGTTGACTTTCTCCCCTACCAATGAAACGCCAAAACAAACTCGCTCGCCGCGCTTCCAGTCGTGAATTTTCGAGAGCCGAGACGACGAGAAGACGGCGAAGAAAGGCGCGAGGAGTTTTTCGTCGTTCACTTCGCCCTCCCGCCGCCGCCATCTTCGCGCGCCCTGCACCGCGATCGAGTCGCCGCAGCCACAGCGCGACGTCGGAATGATCCGAAAAGCGCCTCGTCCACTTGCGCACACGCGCCGCCACCAAATTTGCCGCTTTTTTCGGTTGGGTCGCCCCGCACGCACGCGCAACGCGGAGATTTTCGGTCGCGCGGTCGGAAGGGGTGGACGACGACGAGCGGGAGGTTCTTGGCGATTGTTCGCGCCGCTCGTCCGCGCTTTTCGCTCGTCCACAAACAGCGCGAGTGTATGGGAGAAGACTCTTTCGATCGATTATTTCGGTTGATTCACACATGTTCGTCTAACTAATTAATCGATGTTAATCGCCGTTCATTGGCCTGTAATTAAAATAATTTACGGTCATTTTGATGTCCTTTGGCCCTTGCTTCGTTACGATAACCGACCGCGTGTTCGTTTCCTTCCGGTTAGTCGGTTTACTCGGCTGCGGTAGCCGATCGTTGATTTCCGGTAGTTTTATTTTCTCGAAGCAATTCGCGAATGATCGCCGAAAGCGGCGGTCGGCCGCCCAAAGCGCGCTCTTCCGATCGATCGGCGACCTTCGTTTTCGCCGGCTGATTGCGTGCGGGAAGAGGCGTGAAGCACCGCGTTTCTCCGCTTGGTTTTGTTCGGCGGTCGATTCGCGGGCGGCCATTCGATTGCGAGGGGCCGTCTGGACGGACGGGCGGCGGAGAGCACGTGGCTTCGCGAGAATCCCGCCGTCTTTCCGCTCGCCGATCTCCGCCGGCCCGTGCGGGTGGGCGCGTTCGCGGCGGGCGCTTTCTGATCGGCGGTCGTTCTTCTCGCAATCTTCCGCCCGCCGCCCGCTTTCTTCCTCGCCCCTCGCTCCGCGTTCTCACCGCCGGGCGGGCAGACGGGCGAATGGACGGAAAAGAGCGAGCGGGAGCGTCGCGCTGCTCGGTCGGCGGCCGCCGCCGCGGGCTCTCCGGCGTTGGGGCGAGCGAGCGGACGGCGGCGGCGGTGGCGGGTTTCTTTCGTTGACAAAAACTTTTTTCCCACTTCGTTTCTCGCGTTGCGCATTTTTGTGTTCGGCGACCAACGCGCGGCCGTCTTCGCCGTGGATTTTTCTTCTTGCGCGCTTCCGATTGGCGACGAAATCGAGCGAATTGCCGCGTGCTTCGCGTCGCCTCGTCGTCGTTCTTTCGCCTTCCACTTTTTCGCCCGAATGTTGCCGTTTGCAGGACGCGCGAAACGCTCGAGCTTTCCGCCTCATGGACACGCGAATCCCACCGCCGCCGCCGCAGCAATGACCAGGGAAGTCACTTTTTTTACCGTGGAGTTTTTACTCGTGCTGTATACCATTCGATTCGTCTCGTCACGCTGATTCCACGTATGTAATTTGTTTCTGCAGAACGTGATCGCACGTGGAGTTACGGCCACGCAAAGTCCACGTTGGGGCTCACGCAGAAACTCACGCAGGTGCCCACGTTTCTCCGCTTGTTTTGCGTTTCACACCGTGAAACTTTCCACGTAGAAAGAGCATACAAAGAGCAACATTTTGATGTATAACACATCGACTGTACTTGTAATGCCACTGAGTAACGTGCCAGTCTGCGTGGACTTCGCCTTGCAGAATCGTACAAAAAATTTCCAAGTTTGAGGTTTCTGCCAGAAAAGAGGTTTAATGCACTTCTGATCATCATTCAAGTCGATTAGACCAAAAAGAAATTAACTTCAAACATCAAAAAGCGAAAAGTTGCGGCCGAGGCGGATTCGAACTCCCGCCCCGGCCGGCCGCCGCTTGCCTGCCCTGCAAGCAGCGCCGTAGACCACTCGGCCATTCGTCCCAAACAGTAATGCGTCAAAATCTCGGACGTCAAAGCAAAACTTCCACCCACGGCTCCTGTGCAAAAACGCCCCCGGACGGGCGCAAAAAAATTTTCGCCATTTTTTGCGTTTTTTGGCCTCCGCGCGAAGTTTCCACAGGATTTGCACGGGGCTCCAACGTGGACTTTGCGTGGCCGTAACTCCACGTGCGATCACGTTCTGCAGAAACAAATTACATACGTGGAATCAGCGTGACGAGACGAATCGAATGGTATACAGCACGAGTAAAAACTCCACGGTAAAAAAAGTGACTTCCCTGGTGAGCATCCCGTCGGGCAGTTTGGAGGAGTGCTTGACGAACGTCTGTGCACTCGTGAGTTCCCCTTCTTTCCTCTTGCTCGTGCACCTCCTCGTTGTTTAGACGGAACTCAGCGGCCTCAAGTACCGCCGTCTGACCACTCCGGCGCAGTTCGTCTACGATGCGGACCTCGACAAGGACCCCATCCACTCGGCGTTCGTGCGCTGCGTCGACGCCAACGTCCTCTGCACGTGGCGTCGGCGGCCGCACGCGGAGACGGCGGCCACGAGCAGCTCGCTGACGTTCGTCCCGTTGAGTTTGAGCACGCCGAAGGAGCTGTGGGTCTTCTGGTACAGCAACGAGGAGCCGGAGATCATCCAGAAGCTGCTGGACGGGGGATTGATCGGTTAGTACCATCTTCCGTGTTCTTTCGATCGATTGCTCGTGTTCAGCGCCGGACGAGACGGAGATGGAGGGCGTCTCGGAGCCGATCAAGTACGAGACCCGCACGCTCTACTTCAAGGCCCTCCACAACCAAATCGAACGCAACATGCTGAAGCGGGGCTACGTTCGCTTCGGCCGCTGGTTCACGCGCCCGCTGGACGAGTCGGCGGTCTCGCAGGACTGCGCGCTACCCGCCTACATCATGGGTTCGTCCTCCTGCTTCTTTCTTTGTGCATTCCGTCGAGTTCAGGCGTCCGCTACGAGTTCATGGTGCTCGGCGAGAACCACGTGTGCACGATGATCAAAAGCCAAGCCCAACCGCCCATCCTCCGCCTTGCCGCGAAGCACCTCCGCTGCGCCAAGCCGCAGGCGGTGATCCTCGGCCCGTGGTCGCTGCGCGCCGTCCTGCTGCCGAACCAGCCGCTGCGGCAGCTGCAGAACCTGAACAACTCGGCGGCATCGAACTCGTCGCACAACTCGAGCGGCTTCTCGGCGCTGGACGCGGGCTTCGGCCAACAGACGCCCGAGGAGGTGCAGCAGGCGATCCAGCAGTCGTGGGACGAGTGGAAGCGGATCATCACGCTGCCCGTCGACCTGCAGTCGGAGGACGAGGAGGCGACCGAGGAGCGCGAAAACGCGAGTCGCTCCAAACGCCGCGCGGACGACGAGAACGCGGCCGCGAAGGGCGGCCAGGTGCCGAAGTTCGTGCTCGTCGAGGTGGACGGCATCAAGATGTTCTACCCGTCCTGCTTCGTCGGCATCGTCGCTCCCGATCCTCGCGACTCACTGCTGCAGGAGCGCGCGAATCAGGCCGCCACCACGGAGCCCGACCTTCACGACTCGCTGGTGGGCTTCTCGGCCACCTCGCAGTTGGGATTGCTCGAGTTGCGGCAGCAGAAGACGAACGCCGCCCAGAAACGAGAGAACTTCGGTGAGCACTCTTTATTTCGATTTCTTTCACTCTCTTTCGTCGTTCAGTGCCCGAAATCCTTCGGCATTCGCGCAAGTCGTACGTGGGCGTGCGCATCGGCCGGCGAGTTTCGAGGACGCGTGCATCACGGCGCCCTCGCTGCCGCTGCCGCTCGCCCCGTCGAATCCCTCCATCGGGCTGAACGTCTCCGATGCCGACGGCCCCACGCAGCGGATGGAGTTCGACGGGCCGCCGCCGATTAACCGAATGCGCAGCGAGACGGGCCTCCACTTGAGCATGCCGTCCACGAGCGCCGCGTTCGCCGACGAACTCCGCCAGTGGAATTATTTCGACTACCAGCGGCGGGAGATGTGTTACTGCAAGAACTGCTCGCCGACCGGAGTGCGCAACGGTTCGTTCATCTTTTTACTTCCTTCTTACTCGTTCTTTTTGCAGCCTCGTTCACGTTCCAATCGGAGCCTGACACGGAGTACGTCTTCCATCGGGCGATGCACGGCGATCAGCACCCAGAGAGCCTCTATTCGCCGCACCAACTGCCGCCCTCCAACCCCTCGGTTTCGGCCAAGCAGCTGCAGGAGGAGCTGCAGTACTTGAAGCGGCTAGACGAGCGGGAGCGGCAGGAGGAGCTCCAGCACCATCGCCGCACACCGATCTTTGCGCGCGCAATCCCCGAGCGGACGTCGATCGTCAGCAAGAGCCTCAACTTCCAGGGCGTTCTGGAGCCCGAGTTCAAGCGAACGCTCGCCTCCCACTTCCACGAGCTCGACTTCGACCACGACGCGGCCGGCGACCCGGAGGCGGTGCCCGACTTGGCGCCCTTCACGCCCGTCACGAGCGTCACGCCCGACCTGTCCGAAGACGAGGGCTTCTAGTGAGTGGTCGAATAATCGAGCAGCGAATGATCGGAGCTTTCAGCAATAATCCGGCTCTTTACGTGGACGATCGGACGTTCGCCTACGATCCAACCTTGAGGGATCCCCTGCAGAAGAAGCAGCCCTTCCACATCCTCGTGCCCCGCACGAAACCGATCGGCCCGCCGCCGAAGGAGCGCGTGGCGACGCCCGCCGGCAGTGTGCGCGAAGAGCGGGGATCGACGGGACGACCGCCGGTCGCCTCCTCGGCGCCGGTCCTCCGCTCGCTGCTCGAAGCGGTGGACGACTGCACGATGCCGTTGAACACGCCGAGCGCGCGGTTGGCCGAAGAGAAGCGTTGGATCCGCCGGCTCGCAGCGACGACGCGCGGCCGGCGGCAAGAACCCCACCGGTTGGATCAATCCAGTCGGGAGCTCCGGCTGCGAGCAGGCGGAAGTGCGCAGTCGCTGGTCGACGAGCAGTTCGAGCACTCGCGTGCCGATGGTCGCCTTCAACCCTCTCCGTTGGACCGAACGGCCGGCGGCTCGATGCCCCGCCGGGGGGATGAGTCGATGGACTTCGAGGCGAGCGGCAGCCGACCGGACGCCCAGCAGACGGCCGGGCCGTCGGAAGGCCGAATGCCGGGCGAGGATCACGCTCGCCATCGCCGCTTCTCCGCGCCCACCGCCTTCTCGCCGTTCTCCGACTACGAGCGCGCCAACGAGGAGTGTGCGGGCAACGGCCTGTACGGAGGCGTCGACCAGAACGCCCGGCACGCAATGGAGCGCCTCGTCCGCTCGTCGGCCGCAAAACACGCCCGCTTCGTGAATCCGAAAGCGACGAGTGAACTCGAGCGGGAAGCTGCAAGGTTGGCGCACGCCAACGAGTACGCGGCCATCCGGCAGGCGATGCACGACGACCTCGTCGAAGTGGACGATCCGAAGACGCCCATCACGAATCTCAACGCCTCCACGTCGGCCGCCCAGCCGCACGCCCACCACTCGAACGACAACCAGCAGATGTTCACGTCCGCGCAGACGCTCGAGAACGCCGTCCATTCGGTCCTCTCGCCGCCCGCCAGCAACGAGCAGGCGGAGACGGCGCCCGAGAAGGCGGCCGCCGTCGCCCAGCAGATGGCGCCGGTCGGCAACCTCCTGCTCCACACGGCCGCTTGGAACACGGTGAGTGGCCATTCGTCTGTTCGATTGATTGAATGCTCGTGTTTAGAACGCCGTGTCGACGAACACCGCCCACGACTCGCTTTCGATCATCTACCCCACGCCGCCCACTCCGATGCAGCAGTTTTCGCCCCAAAATGCGGTCGCCGCCGCCCAACAACACGCCGCCGTCGCCGACGAGCCGTCCACTTCAAAACGGCGCCGAGTGCAGTCGGTGGTCGAGGGCATGGAGGCCGAGGAGGAGGACGAGGCGAGCAGCTCGGGCCGCAGCAGCGACGAGGAGGAGGGCGGCCGGCGGGAGGACGACGAGCGCTCCGAGCGATCCAACGGCGACCTTCCGACGAGCGGCTTCTTGAGCATGGAGGATTTGGCGGCGGTGAGTATTTGGATGAGCGGCTTCTCTGGATTGTTCGCCTGTTTGCAGGAAATTCTCTTCCCCGGCCGCAGTCGCTCGATCTCTCCGGTCTTCTGCCCCAAAATGAACTCCACGCCGCCGCTGGTGGGCGACCGCTTCGTGGGCGACCTGCTGGACGCCGACTTGGGCCCCAAACAGAAGCTGCGTTGGCTGAAGCACCTGAAGAAGGAGTCCCGGCAGAAGGTTCTCAAGCGGGCATTGCGTAAGCGCTCCCAACGCCGCGCCATCCCCCAGCCGCCCGACTACCTCCTCTTCCTCGAGAAGCAGTCGCGGATGGCCGAGCAGGAGCGCCGGCAATTCGGAACGGACGTTCCGAGTGTTTCCAGTGCGTTCTCCCTATGGAGATTGCAGCAAACCCAACTGTTTGTTTGCAGAAGACCAGGACATCCTGCGGGACCCGCTGGAACGGTTGATCGAGGACGCGCTGGAGTTGCGGAAGAACCGAAAGCCGATCCGCGCCTACGGCAGTGCGGCCGCCTTCCGCCTGAACAAAATCTACGCGGAGAACAAACGACGGGAGACGGAGCAGCAGCGAGTGGCCGATGATCAGCATCGCCAACTGGCCGCCCACCCGCACCCCGCGATGATGCGGCAGTTCAGTGCGGGCGGGATGACGCCCGGCTACAACCCGCAGATGCAGCAGAATCCGATGATGATGCACGGTCAGCCCCGTCCGAATTACAACGTAAGACCATTCATTAATGGACAGCGCTTAATTATGCTCGTTTCAGCCGTACATGCATCAACAGCAGTTCGCTCAAATGACGCCCCAGCAGCAGCAGCAAATGATGATACAAGGAGCGACCGGACCGCACATGGCCGGCCCGCCGATGTCGATGATGCCGATGCGGGGAGCGGCGCCGCCGTACGGGCCTCCGCACGGCCCTCCGCAGTACATGCACCAGCAGAATGCCGGCATGTCGCCCTCCTACCCGCAGATGATGCCGCCGAACGCGAACTTCGGGCCGCCCGGCTACCAGCAATTCCGCCCGCCCTTCCCGCAGCAGCAACAGCCGCCCTTCAACGTGCAGCAGCAACAAATGATGATGCAGCAACGGATGGGCGGCCACGGATCGCCGATGGCCGCGCCCACGCCGCCGCAGCCGCCCGGCCGGTACGCGCACTTCGCGCCGTCGCCCGCCTCGTCCATCGGCTCGAACCAGCCGCCGGGCGGCCCCCAGCACCCGATGGGCGTCGGCGACCCGAACGCACAGCGGCCGGGCTCCGTGGCGCCCGCCTCGAACAGCGGCCAGCTGATGCCGCGCCCCGGCTCCACCACCAATCCGATGACCGCCCCGTCGCCGTTCGGCTCGCCCGCAACCGCCCAGCAGCCGATCGGCTCGGTGGGCGCGCCGATCGCCGCTCAACGGACGCCCTCAATGCCCCCGTCCGTGCCGGTGGACTCGCGCAACGTCTTCTCGGTGGAGAACTCGCTGGTCGGCCAGCGGAGCGAAGTGGACCAGTCGAAGATCGACGAGATCCTCGCGATCTTCCAGAACGTGAAGACCCGCAACATCACCGTCCTGCTTCGAGTGAGTTCTCTCGGCTTTCTTCGTGTCTGAAGGGCGAGTAGCTGAAAGCGGTGTCCGTTCGCTTTCGGTTCTGTTTTCCCTTCGAGATCGAACGACCGGCAGTTCACGTAGAGATCGCACTCCTTGGTGCGTTCTTTGATTGAACTGCCTACATTCCCCGTTGAATGGGATGGAATCAATCCATTTGTTTGCAGGACACGGTGGCCGATTTGTTCTACGACTCGGTCTTCGACGCGTGCCCCATTTGCTCGTGCAATGCGAACATCCGCTCGTCCGAACTCGGCTTATACTTGAACGTGGCGAAGAAGGAGCTGGACGACATCAACGCGATTCAGAGCCGCCAGCAGCAAGACCCCACGTTCCGGCCGGACTACTGGAACGGGCTGATGGCCCGCGGGACGCCCTCCGACTGCTCGTGCGGCTTCTCGGCCGTGCGGCATCGCTATCTGTGCGGCACGAAGGGCCTCTTCCTCGACGACATCCGCGAGGCGCTGGGCGGCAATCCGTTCATTCGGAGCTTCGTGGAGCGCAATCGACGCAAAGGCCCGTTGCTGGAGTTCGTGGACTGCCTCCGCTTCCTGAGCGCCTCCCGCAATCTTGCGACCGCCTTCGTGCAGGCCACCTACCTGGGCGACCTGCCCGACTCGCTCGAACGGCCGCCCATGTACCCGCCGCAGGACATGGGCCGTCCGAAGGCGCTGCCCGACGCCAAGTTCCACCCCGTCGACCTCAAGTCCGACTACGTGGTCTCGCGCATGGACGACGAGGAGATGAACATCGCGATGCGCTTCTCGCTGGAGTCGGCCGCCGGCCGGCCGCCCAAACGATCGCGCGGCCTGCTCCACAATTGGGGCTACCAGCTGGCGAACGGCGTGCGCGAACCGAAGGACCAGGAGTACATGGCTGTCGTGCGCGAAGTGCAGGGCGTGCTGGAGCACGCGATGAAGGAGGTGCGCGGCATCGACACCACCAGTCAGACGTCGATCGTCGAGGGGCCGCTTACGCTGCGCTCCGTGCACCGAAAGGCCGTCAAGTCCTCACAAGTACGTTCCTTCTTTCCTGCTGCTTCCAAACGGTTGGTGATTGCAGGACGACGACTCGTACAAGCCGGAGCAAATCCCGCAGATTCTCGTGAGCGCCGACCGCGACCCGATCGCCACGAATCCTCAGCTGGTGCACATGTACGCTTTCTATTGTTTCTTCCATGCAGTAATCGCCGGTTTGCAGGTGGGAGAAGCTGACGATGGGCCCGTACGATCAGGCCAAGGACGTGCTCTACGTGGCGGTGGTGCCCGACTCGACGGTGGTCGTGGAGAAGTGCAAGATCTTCCTCGAGGAGCTCTCCACGGTCTACGAAAAGTGCCGCTTCGGCCGACACGTGAAGCTGGCGACTCGGGACGCGCCGCGCGACGGGATCATTCGCGTCAGCATGAAGAGCCAAACGAGCGCCGTAGAGCAGATGGGCAAGGCGACCAGCGAAGACGATCGACGCGTTCGTTTGCGGATGTTCGCCTACTTCGACGCCGTCCTGCACGAACTGCAGCAGGCGATCACCCACCGCGATCACATCTTCGAACGACGCGCCTACTTCGAGACGCTCTACCGCGACAGCCTGCAGACTTCGTTCACGACGCTCGCATCCAACTCGGATGACACGAACATGCCGCCGCCGCAGATCCGCGCGCCGCTCTCCACGGGCATCGGCGCCCACGCGTCGCCGTCCTCCGTCTTGTCGTCGGCGAGCGGCGGGCCCGCCTCCGCACAAGCGGCTTCAATGGGCTCGTCGCTGTTCGTGGGCAACGCGCCCAACTCGCAGTCGTCGCCGGCCGTCCACCCGCACGACGGCTCGCTCATCGAGCCGTTGCGCACGCCCGAGGCGGCGGTCGGCACTCCGCAGCAGGCCGATCAGCAGCCGCCCTCCGTGCAGGCGCCCACCGCGCCGGCCGCCGCGCCGATCCAGCTGAGCGACGAGGCGGTCGGCAAGGCGGTCGACGAGATGCTCTCCGAGGATCACCACTTGGCCCTGCCGCACATGATCGTCGTCTACCTGGTCAATCCGTTCACCTTCGGCTCGGAGAACTTCAGCCCGAAGCTGGCCCGCGCGGCGTGGTCGATCATGATGAAGACGTTCAACATGTTCCTCAGCCAGACGGCGCCCCACCGCCGGCCGCAAATTCAACTGGAACTCGTGAACCTGCAGACGCTCTACGACTACGCCGGTTTCGTCTCGGACCCGTTGCGCGAGGACCGCCAGCTGCTGGAGCCCATCGAGAACCTCGCCCGGGACAAGCCCTCCGCTCACGACTGTCTGCGGCGCATCGCGTTCTCCGTGTACTCGCAGACGCGCCTCCTGATGCCCGACCAGGTGCGCGGCGCGTTGGCCAACAGCATGACCCGCTTCGGGCCCGCCTCCTCGATGAGCGACATCCTGGACGAGTTGCGGCAGCAGCGGCCGCCCAACCAGCCGCTCTACTTCCGCGTGCCCACCGCTCCGTTCGTGTTGGCCCCCATGGAGGTGATCGGCGTGGAGGGGCAGAATCAGAAGATCCGCCTGCTGAACCCCACGGAGCGCGTCCTCTTCGTCTCCTACTGCCTGACCGAAGACGACTTCCTCTGCGCCTCTGTGACGGACCAGTGCGGCCACCTGTCGGACAACGTGCTCATCAATCTGAACGTGAACCAACCGAACGATCCGAACGCCCCGCCCCAGCGCTACAAGAACCGCAATCAGATCAACGACGCCATCCAACGCCTGTGGCTGTGGATCCAATCGGTGCTGATCATGGAGACGCGCAACTGGCGGCTGGTCATCAGCCGAGTCGGAAAAATCGGTCACGGCGAGTTCAAAGGTGAGCAGTCGAATGAAAGCAGAGCATTTGGTTGATCCGCCGTGTTTCTTTCAGTCTGGGCTCAAATTCTGTCCAAGTCGAGCCTCCGCATGTTCAACTCGATGTTTCGCGGGCGGGATCGCGGCGATCAGGCGGGCGGCTTGACGTCGGCCGGCCTTTCGTCTTCGTTCTCTTCGGCCTCCAACTGCCGCACGTGCGCCGCGACGTGCAGCACGCAGGAGCTGCCGATCATCCTCTCCGCCTGCCTCCTCTCGATGGAGGCCGAGCCGAACTTTCGGCTGTTCATCTCCTCGACGGCCGTCATGGACGCGGCGGCGGGCGGCAAGTCGAAGACGCCGCTCCGCTCGTTGGCGTCCATCGACTCGTCGATAACGCACATCATCGCGTTTCCCACGTCGCCGGAGATCTCCACCGACCCGCTGCAGCACAACCAGAACGTGGCCGACGACGAGTTCCTCTTCGGCGAGGACATCATGGGCGACGCGTTCGACGGCGGCGACCTCGGCGATGTCGTGAACGACATGGAGCTGAACGACGGCCTGCCGACCGGTGAGCGGCGGGAAGGCGGGAGTGTTCACTCGTTTCTCCTTTGCAGAAATCACGATCGACCACCAACCGATGGCCGTCGGCTACGTCGTGTCGACGGCCGGCGCCAGCGAGCTGCCCAGTTGGTTTTGGAACACGTGCCCGAACGCCAAACGCCATCTGCCCGTCCACCTGAAGAACTCGCTGCACATCAACTCGTCCAACGTGCACGAAGAGCTCAGTCTGGGCGGGAAGAGCGGCGAGGAGGCGTACCACCCGCTGGACGAGCAGGGCACGGACGTTCTCTTGAAGTGAGTTCTCTTCCCTTTCATTTTATTCACCGATTACTCGCTTGCAGACACGTGATGAAGATGCACAACAACCTGTCGTGGCTGAACGTCGACGTGGCCAACGGCTCGCGCCACTCGTGCCTGCCCGTCCACATGCAGTGCCTGTTCCGTTTGTACCGCTCGGTTCAGTCCATCCAGTCTTAATTCTCTGTACACTCCCATCTGCTGGTCACTACCTACTTCGCTGTACATTTCGTTCTTTCCGTGCGCTCGACTTCACACACGATCACTCCTTCTTTCGCTGAGTGCCGCCTTTCCTCGCATTTTGTCGTTCGTTTCGCTCCATCGGGTACAAATTGGTTTCTTTTCGATTGTTTCGTTTGTTATCGACTGTTCGCATCTCCTTCCCACACACTCGTTTCCTCTCTGTTCTCTGCAACAAATCTTTTGGTTCGAAGGCATGGTGAGTGCCTTCCTCTGCTCGTTTGTGACCTCCACCTCCATTGATTAATTGTTTGCCTCTAATAATCGACCCCGAATTCATTCCCGCCGAGAAGAAGATCGAGAATCTTCCGCTCGGATCGCTAAGCCCCCACAGTTGCACGGTGACTATCCTCTCGCTAATTTATGATCACTCCGCAGTTCGTTCGATCGATCGCTAATTATTCGTCGAAGTCGTTCCGAAATGCCCGTTTCTCTTCCAAAAGTTTTATTTCGTCGTGGTTGTTGCGGGACTGGACGTCCGGATTGTTCGTTGTTTGGCCGCCTTCGATTGAGGCGAATAAAGAGCGAACATCAATTGATCGGCTTGATTGGAATGGAAAAAATCTAACAAGCAATAATAAGCGTGTCTTTCACAAGCCACAACAACAAAAAGCAAAGAAATCGATGACCGGAAATTCCGCCCACAAATGACCAAGCGCGTCCCGCCGCCTGTCGGCTAATCGGCCGCAACTCGTTTGTGTTGGCCGCGTTCCAAGATGGCCGACGCGATCGTGGAGGTCCACCTGGACGACACCGTCTACCGCCTGAACACGAACACCCAACTGAAGATCGTCTCGAAGAAGGTGAAGCCAAAGCCGAAGGTAAGGCGCTTTTTCTTTCCTTCTCACGAATTTCCTCGTTTGTTTGCAGGTGCTGCGAATCGTCAATCAAGCGGTCTTCAAAGAGCACCCGGACAAACGAAAGGGATCGCCGCTGCCCGAAGAGTACATCCAATACGACGGGAAGGAAGCGGAAACCGACGAGGACGAGGTGGAGTACGATCTCGACGATGAAGTGCGTTCTTCCGTTTGTTTCTCGCTTGATTGCCGGCCGTTTGCAGGATTTCGTGTGGCTGGAGTTGATCAACCAGCGGCGGGCGTCCGAAGGCCTCGGCCCGATCGACGAGAAGCAGCTGGAGCGCGGCATCGACCGCTTCGAGAAGGCTTCCTACTTCCAGGTTTGTTACTGGCCTTTGAACAACCAGTGGATTGCTCGTTCAGAACACGGACGCCTCGAAGGCGACGGCCATCGACAACGACGCCGTCTGCTGCATCTGCGAGGACGGGGACGACTCGAACGTGAATCAAATCATCTTTTGCGACAGTGAGCTCTCGATTCATTCCACGGTTCATTTGTTCTCGCCTTCAGTGTGCAACATCGCCGTCCACCAGGAGTGTTACGGAGTGCCGTACATTCCGGCCGGCCAGTGGCTGTGCCGCCGCTGCCAACTGTCGCCCTCGGAGCTCGTGCGCTGCGTCTTCTGCCCGTACACGAACGGCGCCTTCAAGCAGACGTCGGACAACCGCTGGGCACACGTGAAGTGCGCCCTCTGGCTGAACGAGGTCCACTTCGCGAACGCCGTCTTCCTGGAGCCCGTCGAAGGGGTCGCGTTTTCGTTGAAGAGGCGCGCGAAACTCCGCTGTTTGGTCTGCAAAATCAAAATGGGCGCCTGCTTGCAGTGCAGCAAGGTGAGTGCCCTCTGCCCTTACATCTGATTGCTCGCTATGTTCAGAAGTCGTGTGTTCGCCCCTTCCACGTGACCTGCGCGATGTACTCGGGCATGCAGATGAAGGTGGAGACGCAGGAGAAGGACGGCAGCGAGGACACGATCGTCAACCGCTACGCCTTTTGCCATCAGCACTCCGCCATCAAGTAGGTTCATTCTTCAACAAAGCAAGAAAGCCGGTTGATTGCAGCCTGAAAACGATGCCGCCCACGCAGGCGGCCTTCAAGCGGCAGGTGCAAGAGAACATCAAGCGGGCGCGCAAGGTGCTGCAGGACTCCAGCCGGCAGTCCATCCAGGTGGCGATCCCGGTGATCTCGTCGAAGAAGCTGGACGAAATTCGCGAGGAGCTGGACATCGAGCAGCTTGAGGACGTTCTCAACTACTGGTCGCTGAAGCGGCGCGCGCGTTGCGGTGTGCCGCTCATCCGCCGCCTGCAGGTGTACCACTCGCGCAAACAATTGGGTCACCACTCGGCCGACAGCCTGCCGACCGACGAGAACGCGGCCGGCGGCCTCCTTTCGATTCCGGGCGTGGAGAAGGGCGTCGCCGGTCAGCTGTACCGCACGGGCATGCTGCGGAACAACCTCGAGAAGCTGCGGCTGCTGATCGAGTTGACGAAGAAGCGCGAGAAGTACAAGCTGGAGATGGTGAGCGCACGCCTTTTCTTCCTTCTTTCTATTCGCTTCGTTCAGGTCACGAATTTCCGCAACATCGTCGAGGCGGCGATGAAGCCGCCATCCGAAATCCTCGAGGCGACGCTGGAGAAGTTGATCGCAAAAGATCAGCACAAGGCAAGCTCTCTCCTTGTTCATTCAATCTTCTTCTTTCGTTCTGCAGGTCTTCGCAAAGCCCGTGAACGAGGCGGATGTGCCCGGCTACCACAAGATCATCAAAAAGCCGATGGATTTCGGCCGAATGAAGAGCCGCCTGCGGAACGGCGAGTACAAGCGGGTGGCGGACATGCGCGCGGACTACGAGCTCATGATGGACAACTGCGCCCACTTCAACAAATCGAATCCCTTCTACTGGCGCTACGGCCATCAAATGCGGGCCATGGGGCAGAAGATCATGAAAACGGCCGAGCAGGAAGAACAATCTCTGACTTCCGTGAGTGCATCTCCCCTTGATCCAGTGCTCATTCGATTGTTCAGAACAAACTGCTGAATGAGTTGATCCCCGTCCTGTTCGGCGAGCAGCCCGAAAGTGCGGACATCCAGCTGTTCGCGGACGTCGTGATGCGCGAGGCGGAGATCGACGAGAAAGAGGCCGTGCAGAAGAAGCGTGCGTTCACTTGAAACAGCGATCGATTGAACGTCTTTCGTTCTTTCAGGAAAGATCTCGACCGCTTCGACGAACCGCCGCTCCTCCCTTGCGACCCCTTCCGGCCGTAAGTGAAGAAGAAGAGCTAGAGAGGAATGAAAGTTCGATTGCAGTGCGCGAAACGAAGATTCTCGACTTCTTCAAGCCCGTGAACACGCCGCCGGTCGGCGCTTCAACGCCGGCCGACGCTCTCGACTCGCCCGCCTCGCCGCCGGCGAGCAAGCGGCGGAAGATGAGCGCGAGCTCCCGCGGGGCGCCTTCTACCTCCAGCGTCCCCACTCCCCAAAGGCTCTTCCGCCAGGCGAGGGAGCGGCCGCCCTCTCCGAGTACCTGACCGAAGACGAGTCGGACACGCCCGATGCGACGACCAGTGCAGACGAGGATTTCAGCAGTCGCGTGAGGAATCGGAAGCAACGGAAGGCGGCCGCCCCGCCGAAAGCGGAAAAGGCGGGAACGAAGCGAAAGGCGAAGAACCGGACGTCTCCGCGGCTTTCGCTCATCGGTGAGTGCCCACAGGCATGCAAGCAGTCCATTCGTGTGCTTCAGACCCCCGACAAGCGGACCTCTTCTCGCACGACGACCTCGTTTGGGCGCCCTTCAAGACGGACAAGCTGCCCGCCCGCGTGTTCGACCGCCTGCAGACCGCGCTCGAGTTCGACGCGAAGGTCGCGAATCAAATCAAGAAGCTTTCGGCCGACAACCGCGCCGACCAGACGCTCGTCGTCTTCTTCGACGCGGACAAATCCGTCCGCTACGTGCCCACCCGCGAGCTGGAGCACTGCGACGTGCGCACGAAGCTCTCCGGCGACCACTCGACGGTCGCCGCCGCCCTCCGACGCGCCAAGGACTATTGGGATCGCTACTGTGCAATCGACAAATGATCCTCCTCCCCACGCCGTGCTTGTAACAGAAAATCTTTTGTTAATTAATCTTGTACACTTGAATAAATTTTGCTTTAATTGCTTCTTGGCTACTTCGAAGAGGGAACGAAGGTGCGAGTGTCCGAAATGCGGGAATGAGCAATCGATAACATCCGACGGAAGAACTGTCGGAGGAACCAGCTATCAACAGTGAACGTTCTTCTGATTCGCGCCCCTCACCGTCGCTTCCCCCAAGCCAAGCAGAAAAAGGCCGTCCGAAAACCGCCGCGAAAGCGCAGTTCGCAGCGAGTCGGGGCCGTGCGGGCGGCGGCGTTCGTCCGTCGCCGCTGTTTGTCGAAATCCCCCACTTTTCATCCCGTTCCTCTCGCTTTATTCAAAGTACGTCCATCCCCTTTCCGCTCAATCCAACCCGCTTGCAGGATCTCCCACTCGTGCACGAAATGGGCGACCAAATGGAGACCGACCTGTCGCCGATGGAGGTCCACAAGCGCCGCTGGCTGCTGGAGAACAACGTGAAGACGGTGGACTCGATCTTCGCCTACGACAAGGACGAGCAGCTCTCGCTGCGCACGATGAAGCCGTGGGAGCGGGACCCCAACTACTTCAAGGTACACACTCTTCTCGTCCGCTCACTCCCCACTCGTTGCAGGAAGTCAAAATGTCCGCTCTGGCGCTCCTGAAGATGGTGATCCACGCGCAGTCGGGCGGCAACATCGAGATCATGGGCCTCGTGCAGGGCCGCATCGAAGCGAACACGCTGATCATCGTCGATTCGTTCGCGCTGCCCGTGGAGGGCACGGAGACGCGCGTGAACGCCGCCGCCCAGGCCTACGAGTACATGACGAACTACTCGGAGACCTGCGAGGCGGTCGGCCGCATGGAGAAGGTGGTCGGCTGGTACCACTCGCATCCCGGCTACGGCTGCTGGCTGTCCGGCATCGACGTGAGCACGCAGACGCTCAACCAGCAGTTCCAGGAGCCGTTCGTGGCCGTCGTGGTGAGTTCCTTTCGCTCGTCCGTTCATTCCTTGCTCCGTCGCTTCAGATCGACCCGATCCGCACGATCTCGACCGGCCGCGTGGACATCGGCGCGTTCCGCACGTACCCCAAGGGTGAGTCCTTCGATTAGAGCGAGGTAATCATCACCATTCACTCGCTGCAGGCTACAAGCCCTCGGACGACGGACCGTCCGAGTACCAGAGCATCCCGCTGAACAAGATCGAGGACTTCGGCGTCCATTGCAAGAACTACTACCCGCTCGCGGTCTCGTACTTCAAGTCCTCGCTGGACACGGCGATGCTGAACGCCATGTGGACCACCTACTGGATGAACACGCTCACTTCGGACCCGCTGCGCACGAACGCCGAGTACCTGACCTCGCAGATGGCCGATCTGGCGGCCAAGTTGGAGCAGGTGAGTCACCTTTGCATTCCTCCCTTCATCCTCCTTGTGCTTGCAGGTCGGCAACAAGAACTCGGCGATGTTCGCCGAGCGCCTCTCCAAGGCGACCAAGGACGGCCAGCGGCTGGGCTGCGAGGTGGTGCAGGGCCTGATGGGCGAGTGCATCAAGCACGCCATCTTCAAGCAGAAGGACGACTCGTGATCTTCCGCCCCGACTGGTGATCTGTGGACATCTCAACCCCCTCTTCTCTTCTGTATCCCTCCAATCACTCGCCTTCTCCCTCGTTCTTGTTGTTGTGTTCCCTCGAAGATAAACAGTGGATGGAGTGCACGAATGACCGCTTTTATTCGGAATAAATTATAAACAACATTCGATTAAGACGATTAGGGGCGGGGCGCGCGGCGAAATCGAGCGAATTGCGAAGAGAACAAGCGGCTAACGGAGGGCCCGCCTTAAGAACACGTGCGCCGAACGCTCTAAATGTTCTTCTTGGACGCGGAGAACGCGTACACCAGTCCGGCCGCTCCGTACATCGACAGCAGACAGTTGAAGATGGGGTTGACGCTCGCGAGCAGGAAGAACGAGAGAGCGAGGAAGACGACGTAGAAGAAGACGTTGTTGTAGAAGATGGTGAAGACGGTGGCCTCGTAGTCGCCGACCTCGTTCTTCTTCCACAGGATCCACTCGTCCTTCGCCTTCGTGCCCATGTTCTTGTCCTCGGCCAGCTGGCGGGTGGCGTCGCGCGCGATCGCGTCTCCGCGCTTCACGACGATCCTGAACGGTGGGATGAGGGTTGAATGAATGCAGGAGGAGACTAACTGATGCTTGATCACGTGCTTCACGTTCTTGTACGACTGGGCCAGAATGTACGTGACGCCGACGACCGCGGCAATCCAGATGAACCACGAGTCGTTCACCTCCATCTGGTGCACGCCGTAGAAGAGGTAGATCGGGGCGGCGGCCGCCAACAACGAGACCAGGTAGAAGGTCACGCTCGCCGTCTTGCTGATCGAGGCGGAGAAGTCCTGAACGTGGGCGGAAATTAAAATAATTCTATTGGATTTGATCGCTGGTTAGAGTGTTGCTTTCCGTTCCGAAACGTCCACCACACAATGCTCGGTTCATCAATTAAATTCGGAGAAAAGAAGAGCCTTCCGCTCATTATCGCTTGTGTTTAATCGGATTAAAACAAAACGGCCGGCAGTTGGCGCTGGAACTCACCTGCAGCAGCAGCTCGTCCTCCTTCGTGATCTTCGTCTTTTGCACCATCGTTGCGGTTGGGGAGCGAGAGGAGCGTCGATTCGAACACGAGAAACACACACGACTGTCGAGAACTTCGAAAAGCCAACGGCAACCAGTGGAATGGCAGTTTTCGGCTGTCCGCCCGTCTTTGCAGTTCGACGCGGCGAGTGCACGGCGGAAAGTCGCGGCGGGATGCGGGCGGAGTGGCTTGAGCTGCGGCTTCCTGTTTTCTGCCGCTTTCCTCCCGCAAGAGCGTCGAGAATTCCCGATCGAAATGGCCGAATTGCAAGAGAACGACGACTACGGCTTCGTGGACGTGCCCGTGCCGAAGAAGCCGCCGCAGGAGCGCCCGAACAATCAATTCCGGCCGTTTGGTTTGTCCCCAATCTTCCTTCTTATTAGTTCCGATTTCTTTCCAGTCTTCCGCTCGAATTTCCTGGACAAAGTGGCGGGCAGCGGCTACGTCGAGTTGGGCGACACGTGCGTCCTCTGCTCCGTGTAAGCGGCTTCTTTCTTCTTCCCGACATTCACGAGTGGATTGCAGCGAGGGCCCGAACGAAAAGGACCGCGAGACGGACGACGACATCGCCGACGACAGCGCCGTGATCGTGAGTTCCCTTGCGTTCTGCCCTTCTCCACACACTCGTCTGCAGGTGATCTCCGACGAGCTGTGCGACGAGTACGTGACAGCCCTGGATCAGATCATCGACACGTTCGTGCGGACCGAATTGCTTGTGAATGTTCGTCCTTTCCTTCCTTCGGCCTTCATTGCTCCGTTCAGGCCGAAGTCAAAGTGTTCGTGAAGGTGATCAGCGACGACGGCGGCGTCCTCGCGGCCACGACGATGGCCGTCGGCTTGGCGTTGGCCTCGGCGAACATCCAAATGTTCGACCTGCCGCTGGCGGCCACCGTTTTGGTCGAACAGCCGGGCAGCGAGCGCCTGATCCTCGACCCGACGGCCGCCCAGTGCGAAGAGGCGAAGAAGCGAGACGGCGGGGTGGATGACGATCGTCTCTCTGCCCGCCTTCAGCCAGGTACTCCCCTCTATCCATTTCCTCTTTGTTCATCCCTCTCGTTCAGATCGGCCACACGTTGAGCGAAGGCGTGATGTCCGTGAAGCAGGCGAAGAAGGCGACCGAAATCGCCTTCAAGGCGTCGCTGATGCTCCACGCGGAGGTCGGGAACACGCTCAAGGAATCCCTTTGATCCTCTCCTCACTTCTTTGTACACTCTCGTTGATTTGATCGTTGAACGAATAAAAATGAATCCCGTTTATTCGACCAAACGCTCGCCTTCAGCCGTTCTTCCGCTCGGGCGCAAGAAAGGGCATCCGCGAGGCCGAACGCTCCCGCCCGCCGCGCTTCTCGACGGCCACTCGCGTCACGTGTTTCATCGGCTGCAAACGAGAGGGCACTGCGGGGATTGGGAGGAGCGAACGCACGTTCTTCGGGAACAGATACCAAATCCACAGGCCGGTCGAGATGCCGAACACGTGGAGCGCAACGGAGAGGAGGATGTGCCAAATTTGGTCCATTCGAACGAGCGGACGGGCGGCGGTTCGTGGAATTCGTTCGGATCGGAGCGGTCGTCGGGATGCAATGACCAGCCCGCCCGCTCGCCCGCCCGTCCGCCGATCGCTTCGCTCGCCACTCGCCGCCGTTCCGCCCGCCCGCCGCTCGCCGAGATCCACAAGAAGCGCCCCGCGATTCGAGTTTGCGAAGACGGCGGGCGACTTTTCGGGTCGTCGAGCAGGCGGCAAGCTTCGCGGAGTGCGCGAGCATTCGACGGATGAGATTGAACTTGGAGGAGGGAAGAAGAAAGAGCAATTCGTTTAATCGCACCTGGAATGCCCGCTTGAAACGATTTTTAGCATTCGTTGCGAGTTGTCTGTCATTTGTTCTTCGCTCAACGGAAGCCAGCTTGCCACGATCCCTCAACAATTACAACGACAACCCCCATCCGTCAATCCACGAACGCATTCACTCGATCGAACGAAAATCGATGCAGAAACACTGCGTTCTTCGGAGCTCTTTGTGAAGCGATTTTCGCAACCCCTCCTCCACTTCTTCGGCAATCCCTCATTTGTTTTAAACCGAAAGAATGTCCACGACAACGGCCCCAACGGAAGGAGCGACCAAGAAGAAGCGAGCCCGACCGAAAACCCAACGGATTCGCGTGGATTTCAAGCACAAGGTTTGTTTTCTTTCGGCCATTCGTTCAATTCTTGCCGTTTGCAGCTGGAATCCGCCCTGCTGGTCCAGAAGTCGCCTATCTTGGAGCTCTTCATGACGACTTGCGGCACCGATTTGTGTGAGTTCCTCTCAGCTGCCTTCCGTCCATCCTTCCGCCTTCGTCTTCTTGCAGCCGCCCCGCTGAACGACGTCCTCCGCCGGCTGGACTACGCCGAGGACCACCCGATCTGGCGGCTGAGCAAAACGCAGCTGCGCGCCATCTCCAATTTGAGCAGAATCTTCAACATCGTCGGGACCGAAGAAGAACCCCTGCGGGTTGTGTTCGACGGCCGGTTGCGGGAGAACAGCGAGGAGAAGACCGTCTACATTGTGAGTCCATTCAACAGAGATTGGCCGTGAATTCCTTCCTTGCAGGACAACCTGCCGCCCTCCTGCTCGATGGAGCAGTTGAAGCGACGCGCGAGTGTGTTCGGCAACGTCGTCCACGTCCACTTTCCGCAGGTCGATCGGCTGAAACGCCGCTGCTGTCCGGGCGTGCAGACGCCGCTGAACTCGGGCTTTGCGTTCGTTCAGTTCACGTCGAAGGTGGCTGTTCGGCGCTTCTGCAAGGTGCGCTTCTCCTCCCTTCCATTCCTTTCATTCGTCGATCAACTTGCAGCGCTACACGGCGAACACGCACCTGAACCGCGCCCATCACCCGAAGTCTCACAAAAAGCGGAAGGTTCAAGCGGCGAACGCGCAGAACACGACCGCCCAGTCGTTGGAAGCGCCTCTCGCCGCTCCTGCAAAGCCGGACGGAGTACCCGGCCGGGTCGCCGCCCACTCGTCGAGCAGCATCGAGAAGCGAAAGCGGCGCTCCACCGAGATGTCGATGAGCGGCGTGGAGGACAGCGGGACGGAGAGCGACTTCCCCCGTCCGAAAATCCCGAAGGCGATCAACGGCGAGGCGGACGAGGGCGACGTGAAGCCGAAGACCAAGCGGCGGCGTCAGAAGCTCGTCGTTTCGACCTTCAGCTTGACCAAATTTCTCGCCAAGATCCAAGTGTTCTCATTGTGAGTCCTGCCTTTTTCTCAGCCCCTCCAAACGATCGCTTCTTTCAGCAACAAGTACCGCGCGTTGCGGCAGGAGTACCTCGACCTGAAGAAGGAGAACTTCGCCGCCGTCAAGCAGGCCGTTCGGCAGCAGCAGCATCCGACTGACGAGCTCGCCGCCATCGACGAGCACGAGGCGAACGACCGGACGGCCAACGGCGAGCCGCCCGCGCGTCGCCGAAAGCACCGTCGGAAGACGACGGCCGGCGACGCTCAGAAGTCGAAGCCGCAGAGAAGTCGGGCCAAGGTCAGCAACTTCTTTCTTCTAATGTCTAGTACTGATTGGATGTTCAGATCGTGGGGAAAGTTTTCGAACAGAAAGACGCCAACTTTGCGCTTCCGGTCGGTCAAAAGGAAGACCACAACTTCGACTATTGATCGCTTGTTTGTAACCGATTGTATGCTTTATTTATTTTGCTAATTGATTTCTGACTTGTGGTTTGATGGGCACGACGGAACGTCGAATAAACGCATGCTTCCACCACTTGCTACCTCGACGAACAGTTGCAGCCTGCTCTCACTACCTAATGAATGGGTGCATGAGGAAGGGGTTGAAGGTGGATGGCTGTGTGTTTCGTACAACTAGTCCAACAGAAGTAGCCTACAATGGCCCTTCTACCGTCCGCCGTTCATCTTCTTCGGTCGATCCGCAGCCTGCGCCTTCTTGCGCGACCTGCCGATCGGACGGCCAGAAAGCGGCTGTTGCGATTCGCGTTCTTCTGCCCGATTTCTCGTTTCTCTTGGGTGATCGCCTGAATTGTTCCAGCCAATTTCCACGGGAATTTACCCACTCAACGCGTGATTTTTTTTCGATAAATCCCTGTACTTGCGAGTGAAAACTCCCGCTTTGTTTCGTTTGCAGCGCGTTATCCCCTTTGACTTCGAACCATTCGATTAGTTCTTCGCTTTCAGGCAGCCCGCGCGGCCATCCGCCTTCGCGAAGCGCGCAGCGATGAACAACCGCGTCCAGGACGTCGAACGCTATCCGTTCTCCTCGTACAACCCCAACCCGCCGCTCACGAGCTCGCCGCCCGAGGCGTTCGCCGTGCTGGACCGGCCGGGCGGCAACCGGGCGGGCGGCGGCTTCGACGAGCGCCGCCCGCAGCAGGGCCGCTGGAACGGGGCGGCGAACTCGCAGCCGGCGGCCGCTCGCCGTCGTCCCGTGCGCGCCGGCAAGTCGGGCGCCCAGCCGAACGACGAGGAGCTCTTCCCCAGCATCCCGAACCGCTTCGAGGCGTACGGCCAGGACTCGCCGCCCGACTACCAGTGGGCGCACGAGGAGGAGGAGCGGCCGCGCGAGAACGGCGACTTCCACGAGCAGCCGGACGGCCGCGAGTTCCCGCACCAAGCGGGCGGCCACCCGACGGACCGTGGCCGCCGCAACGACGAGGAGTGGGCGAACGAGGACGCCGGAGGTGAGTGCCCGTCTTTCTTCCTTCTTTTGTCCACTCGCCGACTTGCAGAAGACGACCGCTTCGAGCAGCCCCGCCAGCTGGCCGCCCGCCAGCACTCCGGCGCGCAGTTCGAGCGCGAGAGCCGCGCCGCCGAGTTCGAGGCTCCGCGCGCCCGGCCGGCGGCTCTTAACTCGACGCTCCGCAGCGTCCAAGCGGTCGTCGGAGCGGCGGGAACGCAGCGGGACCTCCGCGATCGGCCGGCAAGTCGCTCGCCGGCCGCCCACTCACTCGCCGCCCCTTGCAGCCGTTCGTTCGCTTCACGCCCGGCCGCGCCGCCCTCTGCGTGGAGCGCGTGCCGATGGCCGGCGCGCAGCACGTGTTCCCCGACGGCCGCCCGCTCGGCCTCGAGTCGAGGGCGTCGTCGTGGCGGTGGGGCCCGGCCGCGTCGACCAGCACAACGTGGAGCAGCCGCCGCTCTACCGCGTGGGCGACCGCGTGATCCTCCCGCGCGCCGCCGGCCTGCGGATCGCGGAGGGCGGCCAGGAGTACGAGATCTTCTTCGAGAACGAAATCGCGGGCAAATTCGAGCTGTGAAGCCCGCCAACCGATCACTTTGTTCTCTCCTTACTTACATTCGTCTATTGTTGTCTATTGGTCCATTTTGTTGTTGCTGTTCATGGACGAAATAAAAAGGTCTCTTTCGTTCGCGTGTGTGTATGAATGAGATTTGACTGGACCACGTCCCGCATGGGTCTCTTGGATTCTCCAGACGGCCTTGAGCTGGAGAGGAAGGGGAATCAGCCCCAAGCTGGCTGCTTTAATTCGACGACCAATGAGTGAACAAGGGAGTTTATTCGGGTCCGGGAATGCAGTCAATGAATGTGAGGAGGTATCGATTGACTGGACGGCGAAATGGCGCGGGTCTTCCGTTTTTTGCGTGGCGGTGAGCGGTCAGACGTCCGACCGCGAGCTTTTTCGGTCTGGTTGCCGAACTCCGAGTTCTCCGCACGAAAGAGCAGACGGCACACGGACATTCCGACAGGCGAGCAGCGAGCAGAAACGAGGGCCAATTGCATCAACCGGTCAGGCTTCCTGCAATCAGCAGGCGGATAGGGAGCACCGGCAACGGAGAACTCACTGAAAGGGAATGCGGGGAACGGCGAATCCTTCGGCCTCATCGTGCCTCGTTCGCTTGTCCGCAGCCATCACGACCAACACGCCGTCTTCCACCTCGAACAACTGAACGAAGATGGGCAGAGTGAAGGCGGACGGGGCGCGAATCGGAAGCAGCACGTGCTGGATGCATCGGCAGTTGTCCCGTCGTTCGAGCACCGCGCACTTGCAGGCGACCGTCAGGTAGAATGCGGCCTCTTTCCACAGCCCCGAGTACAACCAATCAGTCGGTTGAAGTGCCGAAGCTCTCAATTTTGTCGATCTTCTTCGTGTTACCCGTTGGGCGTCGAAGACAGCGCGCAAGGCCGTGGGCAGGGGCTTCAAATCGAGCATTTCTTGCTTTCGACCGCTCAAATCGACGCGACGCACGGAGGATAGGCCGGCGGGCAACTCGAGCTGGCCGTGAGGAACGGGAAACGACCACAACGCGCCGTCGAACACGTGGAACAGCGGAGCTTGCAGCCCGTTCACGCCGCCGGGCGGTTCGTTCAGCGAGAGGGGCGCTCCGAACGGCTTCAACTCGTAGTTCGCTTGGAGTTCGGAGACGATTCTCGTCTTCGTTCCCCTCGTTTGTCGCTCTCGAGTCAACCACCTGTTGCCGTGAAATGGCAGTTGGCAACAGTCTGCGAAGTGCGATTGTTTGAGCACAGCGGCCGTCTGCTCTTTTAAGTTCAATTCAAATCAACAGCACACCACATCCTACAAAAAGCCTGCTGTGAATAGCCGTTATCTTGGAAACTACCCAAAGATTGCACTTGTTTGACGACCAGGAAGTGCACGACCCCATGCGGCAGGCTCTCGTAAAGCGAATAGACGCCGAAGCCCCGGTCGAGAATTCCTTGGGATGCCCACAGCTCGAATCGTGCGATCTTGAGGGACCTAAACAACAGTTGATCGATCAAGCATAACCGCCGACCAGTGTTGTTGAGTGAGCGAGTGGAAAGCGTAGAACTTTCCAGTCTTCGACGGGCAGTAGTAGACGAAACTGCCGGCCAGAATGCACTCCGTTAAAGCGAAAGAATCTGAATCCACACGGTCGTCGATACGAGGCCGGTACTCCGCGAATTGCAGCGACCGCAGCGGTATTTCCGCCATTTTCGAGCGAACAACAAGACGCGTAAGTAAGTGTGAGGTGAGCAGGTACACAACTCGCCGCTTGCCCGAGTGGGGCGAGGGAAGGCCTCCCATCGACCTGTGAGAGAAGACTGCGGGGCAGCGTGAGGGACCATTGAAACGGAGGCCGCAAAGCGGGTGAAGACGTTCCGTTGTCCCCTGCCAGAGGTTAGAACATGGACGGGCAGGACACGCGACTTGTCGACGTCGAATGGACCGCTCATTTCGCACTCGGCCGGCGAACGAAGACGGCCGACCGCGAGCTCCGAGTCGCTGCTTTCCGATGAACTCGCCGGCGACCTCGTCCTCCGACGCCTCCAGCCGCACGCCGCGGCCCGCCGACTACGAGCCGCTGCTCCTCGTCCAACCGCTGCCGTGTGAGTGCCCACTTCCCCTCGCTCATCTCCGTTCAGCCACTCCCCGAACGATGCTCACGAGCGGGGCCGTGCAGCGGAGTGCGCAGAGCGACGAGACGGCCGACTCCTACGTCCGCTACGTGGCCAAACACGCGCGAATCATCGCCCAACTGCGCGCCGCCTATCCCGGCCGCCGTCCCGCTCGGCCGTCTGCTTGAATAAACACGTCGTCTTTTATTGAGTTCACACAAACAAACAGCGAACATTCGCCTGATCAGAAGAATCGTTTGACCAACAGGCGAGCGGGCAGCCTGACCGCCGAGTGACGAGCAGAAGCAACGGCCAAGTTCATGAGTCGGTCGGGTTTTCTGCAAACGAAGAGGATGAAGCGCTACGGGCGAGGGAGAAATCACCGGAAGGGAATGCGGTGGATGGCGATTCCTTCCTTTCTGTCAGAACTCTGCCGTTTGTCCGCACTCACCACCGTCAACACGCCGTCCTCCACGTCGAACAACGAGCAGTGCAGGTGCATAGTGAAGTCGGAAGGGATGCGAAGCGGCAGCAGGACGTCGATCCACTTTCGCTTTCGAAGGTCTAAGAGAGCGACGTGTTGCATGCACTCGCAATTGTCGCGAGATCGGGCGTTCTTGCAGCCGCACGTGATCGTCAAGTAAAACGTGTCCGCTTTCCACATGCCCGAATAGCAGTGATTACTATCCACCTAAAACCGAGCAACGTTTAGTTCCTTTCTATCAAAGTCGTACTACCGTCTTTTCGATGATGCTGGACAAAACGGCGGGCAGTGGCTTCAAATCGACCAATTCTTCTTGCTCGTATTCATCGCCCAGACCGAAGCGCCAAATGTCGGACAAGCCGGCGGTCAAGTCCGACCGTAAGCGGGGGATGACCAACGACCAGAGCGACCCTTCGAACAAATGAGTGTGTGGAGCGTCCAACACGTGCGTTCCACTGGGCGGCTCGTCCAATGAAACCGCCGCATCGAAGTGGTCCAAGGTGTAGTCCGCCCGGAGCTCGTATATGCGTTTTGTTTTTGCGGTTCCGTTTTGATCTTCCGCGATTAGCCATTTGCCGTCGTCGAAAATCAGCCGACCGTAGCGATCAAAGGAATGCTCATCGAGAAGAGTCGCCGTCTGCTGCTTCAAATCCAGCTCGATGATCAGCACGACCACAAGACCTTGTGAAATTGTTATTCATGAAAATTTGCTTAACTTACCTGTTACGCACTGGTCCAACTCCTTGATGATCAGCAAATGCACCGTTTTGTCTGTCCAGTTCTCGTCAAGCGAATGAATGCGCAGCCCGTACCCAAGACGCTGCTCTGATGCCCACTGCTTGAATCGTTCGATAGTGAAGGACCTGAAAGAATAAAACATGTCGCTAGATCAATTGCAAGAAGCACCATTGTTGCTGTGTGATTGGATGGAATGCAAATAAACGGCCGGTCCATCGACCGCAGTAGTAGACGAAACTGCCGGCCATTGAGCATCGGTCCAAAGAGAATGAATCCGAATCCTCGTGGTCGTTGAAACGAGGGCGGTACTCCGCGAGTTGCAACGAGTGCAACGGCGTTTCGGCCATTTTTCACGCACCAACTTGAGCGAGCAGCAGGACGCGCAAATGAGAAGAGAGGTGAGCTGCTGCATACTCTGCTAAGTTGAGCGAACACTTCCCACGCAATCCCCGATTGGTGACCGCGAGGCACCACGAATGGGCGACCGAATAAAACCATTTTGCTGCAAAAAGGATTGAGTTGGTTGAGCAAAAGGTCGAATAGAAGCTGCACTTGATGCGCATCCTCCTCTTTCCACCAGACGTCTGTCAAGTCCTTCAAAGCAGTCAGCGAAGCACAGGCGAACATTCAGTGACCGTTCTGACCATTCCCTTCTTTGCGAGAATGTTGTTTATTTGGTAAAGAAGGCATTTAAGGATGAAAAGACGTGAAATAAAGTGTGTAGAATTTGGAAGGCGTTCACGGCTGATCGGACGCCGGGCGCTTCAGTTGGCGGCGGAGTTCCTCGAGCTCCCGCTCGACTTCGGCGATCTCGGCGGCGGTTTCGGCGACGACGCGCTTCGTGAGGTCCACCTCCCGCTGCACGTCGGCCATCGCGCGGCGCCAGTGCCGGACGAGGGCGCCGTCCTCGACGGGCGGGGCCGGCGGCCGCTCGCGCTCGTGCTGGAGCCGCCGGAAGGTGATCTCCGCGTAGGCGGCGGCCAGCACCTCGCCGACCAGCCGCCGGTCGACCTTCGAGTGGACGAGGGCGCGCAGTTCGTCCACTCGCCGCATCAACAGCGCGAAGTCGTGTTCGTAGCGGCGGTGGGCGAGGACGACGTCGAAGGGGCCGAAGGCGAAGTCCGCGTGCTCCGGCACCGGCCGGCCGTCCGTCTCATTGATCCTGCAGTCGACCGGTATGAGTAGACAAAGGAGATGACCGAGAACTCACAGGGCACTTCCTCTCAAAGCCATGCTCAGGTGGAGCGTTGCTCCTTCGCGGATCCCGCAATTCTTCAGCTTCCGCCCGTCTTCCACCTGCTTTCCTGCAAGAAGACGAGGGAATCGGAGGTTGAAGAGTGAACTGACCGCCGAAGATCAGCCGTTGTTGCCCGACCGGAACGCCCTGCTTGTCCGCGATCATCTGCTTCAACTGCTCGACCGTGCACAAGCCGTAGGCGGAGAGGGTGATCTTGCCGTTCTGTGTCTTCACGAACACTTCGAAGCGCGCGTGCCCCGCGAAGGCGTCCATCCGCTCGACGGCGGCGGTCAGCACGTCCACCTCCTCGTTCCACCGCTGCAGGCGGCTGGGCGGCGGCGGCGGGAGCGACCGCAGTTCCTCGCGGGCGGCTTCGAGTTGCGCTTGAAGCGAGGCGGCGGTGTCCGTCGGGCGGACGGTCCGCTCTTCGTTCGTCTGGAGGCACTTGAAGCGGAAGGCGGGCGTTCGATCGGCGAGATCGAAGGCGACCATCGGGGCGCCGTCCGCGAGTGGCTTTCCTGCAAGCGAGGTTCGATCAATGGACGAACGAATGGGAAGAACCGACTGTCCAGCAGCAGATCGCAGTCGTCGAAGTCGAAGCCCAGCCGCCCGTAGACGCGCTTCTTCACGTCGGCCACCAAGTCGCTCGGTTTGATCGCGAGCTGCAGGCGCGGCCCGTCCGCCTCCTCGCTCTCCCACACGGCGACCGGCAGCCGGCGGGGCGGCGCGGCGTTCAGCGCGCAGACGGCGCCCAGTTGCCGGTCGAAGTCGTCGAATTGATCGCGCCGCAGCCACGCGACGAACGCGTTCGAGCGGCGCCGCCGGCGAACTTCCGCCCGCAGCGCGGAGAGCGACGCGCAGAGCGCCTCCTTCGATTCGAGCGGCGGCTGGACGACGAGCTGGACGGCCGGTTTTTCGCCGAAGAACACGACCGCGTGCTGCTCGAGGCGGTGCGAGTCGTCGCTCAACTCCCGGCCTGAACGAAGAGGAATCGATGGAAGAGAGGGGAGAACTCACCGCTGCACGTCAACGACTGCCGGCCGGCGGGCACGCCCCACTCCCGCTCCAGCCGCTCCTTCAGCCCGCCGACGGTTTCGACTCCCGCATTCCGCCGGAAAGTGAGCGTCTCGCGGCCCGCGCACTCCACTTTGAGCCAAAAGCCCTCCGGATCGTCGGACTGCTCGTTCGGGGCCGGCAGCATCGCGGGGAAGCGCCGAAAGGAAGAAGCGACGCACGGGAGATTTCGAAAAGCGGAACGAAGAGAGCGGCGGCGAATTTCGGCGCCCAATCGAACGGCGGCCGTCTGCAGACTGCGGCCGCACGGCTCGCCGCTTTCGTCGAGCGGGCGGGCGGCGGGAAAGAAGCGGGCTGTTCGAACACTCCAAAGGCAGAGAGGGTCGAAAGACCGAGCCTTGACCATTTGATTACTGCTGCTCCATTCAACCCTTGTTCACCGCCAACCACCCACCTCATCCACTTGTTTATCCAAACAACAATCACAGCCCGTCGGGACAGACGCCGGTGATGAAGCAGATCTGCTCGCGGTGCTCGTGGACGGAGGTGACCACGTAGAAATCGCTGGGCGTCGTCTTGCCGCGCGCGCACTTCTCCGAGTACGAGTGGACGCCAAGCAGGACGGAGCGGTTGGCGCGGCGCTCCACGCCGACGGCGCCCGCACCCGAGTCGCCCGAGCAGATGGACGAGCGCGCGACGCTCCGCAGCCGCAGGATGTCCGCGCCGCCGGCCGGCTGCCACTCGTAGAAGCGCGAGAAGAAGTGCCGCAGACGACTCGGGTACGTCTCCGCTACAAAGAGGAGTGAGAAGAGGAAAGAGAGTGCTCACAGTAGTCCATGCCCCAGCCGAAGGACTCCAGCGAGTGCACGCGTTCCTGCAGGCCGTCCGACAGACGGCTCCCGTTCAGCAGGCAGATCGGTTGCGTGTACTCGTCGAACTGCAACGAAACGAAAGGGAACAAAGAGAGGAGAGGACGCACCCGGATGTTCGCCGTCAGCTCGAGGATCGCCAGGTCGTTGCCGCCCTCGCACGCGGCGTCGTGGAACGAGCGGAGGATCGCGAGACGGCGGAGGCGCGCCGTCTGCACGTCGCGGCACTCGCAGCCGACCGCCGCGTCCGCCCGCAGACACACGCCGCCGAAAGAGACCTTGAGCGCGTCGAAGTCGCGCTTCAGCGACGGCCCGCTGCAGGGCACCGTCTTGGACGCGTAGTCGAAGAAGCAGTGCGTGGCGGTCAGCAGATGGCGCGGGCTGATGATAGTCGCCCCGCAGCGGTTGTTCAGCTGTCTGAAGAAGGAATGAATGAAGAAAGAGGAGACGCACACTCGACTGGAGGCCGACACGGAGGCCGCCCACGGCACGTCGCCGGGCGCCGCGTAGTCGCCGTTCTCGATCGCCAGCCGCCGGCCGCCCGCTCGTCGGCCGCACGCGCGCTGCAGCTCCGCGTTCTCCGCCGCGCTCAGCCGGTCGAAGTACGGACTCTCGCCTGCAAGCGCTTGAAGGCGGGGTGGCAGTGGGGAACTCACCGGGCGGCCCAAAGAAGACGAAGTCCTCGTCCCGTTCGCAGACGCCCGCCCGCAGCACGACGAGCAGCAGCAGGAGGCGCATTTTGCAAATGAGAGGAGCGGCGGGAAGTCGCTGGATTTGCAAGCCGGCGTCAATCGCCAGGGCAATGAATCAAAACAGACTTCGAGATCTTCGCTGCCGAGAAACTAATGGACGCTATTGGAAGAAAACCCCAGCGGTACGGTGGCCGCGTCATTCGAAAAAGAACATTGATCGCGGGCACGTTTTCCGTCGAGAATTGTCATCGTTTCCGCGTGTCCGCCGCATTCCCTCACCGATAAGAGAATACAAGTCAAGAGCAATTGCTGTGGAGCGCCATGAGCACGTTGGGTGGTGCGGGATTGTAGCGTTTTTAATTAACTGGAAACCACAGGCCGAAAGGTTGATAAGCAAGGGGACGCAGGGAAGAAGCGAGGAGGCGGAGCTGAAGAGACAAATCGCCGTAAATTGTGTGTGCAAAAACAGAATCACGGCATGACCGGCGGAAGCGGTTGCTCGGGAACTGTAGCGACCTTGCCGTTTAAAAGCGAGTGCAGCCTTTGAGTGGGCACCAAGCCGAAATGAAATCCCAACTCTTCTTCTTCCTCCTCTTCTCGCTTGCCGCCTTCTGTCTGACGGCCATCGATGCCCACTCGAAGGATCGAAAGGGCCACCGGCTGCAAGCGAAGAGACTCCGCCGAAATGCCGCCGACCTGCGCGCCTTCCACCAGCAACGCGCGGCCAAGACGCACAAGAACTACGTCCCCTCGTGGCCGGCCGAACCGCTCGTTTCGTTCGCCGAAATCGGACAATCCAGTTTGTTCTTCCGCTTCTTCTCTCTTCATTTCTCATCCGTTCTTTCAGGCAGTTCTTTGCCGTCTCGCTGGAAAAGGGGGTGAACTCCGCGTTCGTCCTGGACGCCTCCTACCCGTGGGTCTTCCCCGGACAAGCCACCTACAATGCGACGTGAGTCCACCCGTTCCTGTCTACCCACTCTTCTCTTGCAGCAACTCGAACGGCGTCGCTGCGGGCCCGTTCGTCGGCCACACCGGGAACATCGCCGTCTACGGCACCGCCTACACCGATTTGGTCGACGTAAGGGCGGGTAGATGGGCGCAAACAGGCCGTCTTCTTTCAGGTGTTCACGCCCGCGAACCAAACCTTTGGCTCGATCGTCGGCGGCGAGTGGAACAGCGTCAACAACACGCACGCGTTCGCCGAGGTTAGCGGCGTGTTTGGATTGGGGTGGTGAGTTTGGAGGAGCACAAGCGATCTTGATTGATTCGTTTGTTCTCCACAGGGATCCCAGCAAGAAGGACGAGGTCAGTTGCCCTTCCCTCCTTCAACCTCTGCCTGTTTAGCCGGTGACCCCCGACTCGGCCCCGATTCTGAACGTGTTCGCGGCGACTCCGAACATCCGCCGCCACTTCACCACGTACCTGGAGCGGAATGCGACCCTCGGCAAGTGGGACTTTGCGGAGATCGTCCTGGGCATCGAGCTGGACCACCTCTGCGACCCGCAGCCGGCGGATTTTGCTCCGCTCGCCTTCGACCAGCCGACCCAATCGTTGAGCTTCCGTGTGGAAGCCGCCTACTTCGGAAGCGGAATGGTCGTCGGCGGAGTTGCCAAAGTGGACTCTGGGTGAGTGGGAGAGAAGTGAGCAGTAAATTCAGCTGAATTTAGATTCCCGACCATTCTGCTGCCTTGGGACGCGTACTTGAAGTACCTGGACTGGGTGAAGCCGAATTGGAGCTGGGAGTTGGGCGCGGACACGATCCCGTGCTCGAACGCGACCACTCTCCAACCCTTCTTCGTTGTCGTCAATGGCGGCGGGTTGAGCATTCCGGCGAGCAACTTCATCGTCGATGTTCGTCCTCTTCGTTCCTCCGCTCGTTGATCGTCTGTTTGCAGGTCGGATTGAACGACGGCAATTGCGCGGTGGCGTTCGACCTCACGAACGACTTCAACACGCCGTACGTGTTCGGCGTTCCCTTCCACCTCTCCTACTGCATCCGTCACGACATCGACAACTCGCAGGTCTCCTTCTTGGACATCCTCTCGGAAGCGAAAGCGGCTAAGCATTGAGCAGAACGGCTCGTGAGTGCCGAACTAACCAAACTGTTGAATAAACAAGCATGCAAGCAGTGAGCAGTTATTCTTGTGTACGGGCAGGAGCGTTTCTTCTCGCACGGAAGCAACAAACAGCATCAATTCAGGACTTCGCAGCGGTTCGATCAGGGCGCCGCGGACTGCTGCTCGAGGGCCGGTCGGCAGGTGTGGTACTCGAAGAGGCCGCGACGACCCCAAGACGCGTTGTAACACGCCACGCATTCCACGTTTCGAATCACGTACTGAATGCGGAAGATTGAAAGCCGGCAAGAGAAGAAGAACTCACGATCCAGTACGCGACGATCGACCCCACAATCGAGAAGATGAAGCACAGGGGAAGCAGGATGGTAACGGCCAGGAGTGCGTAGGACCTCGTTTCGTCGAACGATTGCGGCCGCCCGGTGGTCGCCGTCGTCATTGTGCTGAGTGCTTCTTCCGGCAGCTTCTCGGCGACCGGCCGACCAAAAGGCGCGCCTCCGATCGGCGGCATCGGATAGTCCTTCTCGAACTCCGCCTGCGTTTTGTACTTCAAATTCCACCGCTCCTCGGCGGCCACTCCGGCCAGGACGAGGAACACGAAGAGAAGCGAAAGGATGCGGCCGCTCATCTCGACAAAATAGTGAACAAATGAATGCAGAGCTGGATGTGAAAGGCTGTTGGACTGAAAAGGTGCAAATCTTCATTCATGCTTGCGAGAATTCCTTTGCTCGAACCCTAACAAAGCTAAACTTTACTATTTGCCGTCCCCGTTTCCAACCGCTCGAACATCCCCGACTGCACCGTCTTTCTCTAACCACGTTCCCCCAAACGATTAACATTACAGTTTGTTCGCGATCAGATCGAAAGAGATCACTCGCGGTCGTCGAGGGCGGCACTCGTGAAAGAGCAGCGATCGGCGCACATGAGCTCGTACTCCTCGCACCAGACGCGGGCGAAGTCGCAGTGGAGGGCGCGGTAGACGGCGTCGAGGTAGCCGCACGCGCGGCTGGCGCCCCGCAGGAGGTGGGCGGCGCTGCGAAGGGCGACGAACGCGAGCGGCCCGCCGACGCGGACGGCCGCCTCGCCCGCCCGCAGCACGACGTCCTCGAGCAGGCGGACGGCAGTCAGCAGACGACCGAGCGGAAGACGGCGACCGCCAACCGGACGGCCGAATCGAAGCCCGTGAAAATGGACTTCCTCGACCGGGGACGAAGTTCCTCGAAGGCTAGGCGATTATTATGTTTGTGTGTCATCTTTGATAAACTCTTGCTTGATCAAGGTAACGGATGGAAGAGGAACGCTTGTACTCGCTCGTCTACGAGTGTTTGCTGGAGAGGATCTGTCGGGTGAATGTCTGCTTCCCGCACGCAAGGCTCTGCTCGCTCCAACTCTCACTGCCCGCACCAAACATCCCTCCATTCTTGTTGTTTACTGTTCAATCGATACAAACGAGAAACAACGAAGTGAGATGCGAGTGGTGAGAGAAGTGAGGAGAAACGGAAGTCTCGCGAACAAAAGAAAAGATAGAAGTTTGTTTAGCTTGCGAGTGAATGGAAAGGATCCGGACATCAACCGATGAGATCCGCGAGTCGCCCGTCACGTGTCCGAGAAGGATGCGACCATTTTGTCGGCGAAGCGCTGCGCCTGAGCGGCGGTCGGACGGCGGCCGGGGTCCACCTGCAGGCAGAGGCGCACGAGCAGCTTGAGGTGCGGCGTGCGCTGCTCGTGGTCGGGCAGCGGCGGGAAGTCGGCCGCTTGGATGCGTAGATTCAGGGCGAACTCGTTGGAGCGCTCGGCCACGAACGGCGACCCGCCGCACGCCATCTGCAACGAGCCGACCGATCAGTGCGCTCTGTCGCTTCTCCCGCACTCACCTCGTACAGAATGCAGCCCATGGACCAAACGTCGGACGCGAAGCTGTAGTCCGACCGAGTGACGCGTTCGGGACACCGGTAGTAGGGCGTGCCCACCTGCGTAATGTCGCGCACCGTGTTCTGCGAGAAGAAGCGGCAGAAGGCGAAGTCGCACACTTTCACGGTCAGCTGCGGCCCGTGAAGAAGCACGTGCGCCGGTTTCAGGTCTGCAACGAGCGCGAGGATGAAAGCGAGTGATTGGAGGAGAAGTCGGGCACTTACCGCGGTGCAGGATCCGCTTCTCGTGCACGTGGGCGATGGCGGTGGCAATCTGCGCGAAAAAGCGCCAAATCCGCGCCTCGGGCAGGCGACGCTGCTTTGTGAAGTACGTGTGCGTGATATGCCGCTCGAGGGTACCGCGGTTCGCGTACTCCAGCACCAGCAGCAGGCGCTGCCGCTTCTGCGCGTTCTGCAATGAGCGGCGTGAGCGGGGGAAGGCAGCTGAGTAGGGATCTCTCAGGAGCCCCCGAACGAACCCTGTCTGTAAAGGAGGCGTAGCACTTGACGATGTTCGGATGATCGAGCTGCTGGAGCGCCCGGATTTCGCTGCGCCACCAATTGCCGTCGTAGAAGCCGGTCAGCTGCAAGCGGGTGGATTTCAAGACAGAAGTGTCGGCGCTCGCTCACCGTGACGATCTTGAGGGCGGCCTTCTGCTGAACGGCGCCGCGCACGTGCACGAGGCGAACGGTGGCGAACGAGCCGCTGTACAGCTTCCGCTCCTTCTCGTAGCTGCGCGCCTCCTCCGGCCACTCGACGTCCGTGTCGCTGTCGGAGGCCATCGCGGAGGTCGGCGGTCGGCGAGTAGACGGGGTGATCTGCAACGAGCGGAGAGAACGGGCGGACGGGCAAACGAAAGCGGCGAGCCCACTGACAGCGCCGAACGGGGCGCAAATGCGGGCGGAAAGCGGCGGACAAAAAGCGAACGCCGGCCGGCCGCCGACTCGCGGCGGGCGGCGGCGAGCGAAAGGCGGCCGGCCCATTGAACGAGGCGGCGGCGACTCACGCGAACGACGAGCGAGCGGGAATTGCGGCCGCCGCGTTTCGTTGGAGGAGCAAAACAACGACGAGTTCTACGGACAGTCGGGTGGACCGAGACCGGTCGAGTAGAAGAGGAAACGGGCGTGATAGTTGGACGAATTTGTCGATCTTGCCGCCCTCCTCGAAGGAACAGACGTGCACAAGATGGAGGTGCTCGGGAGTGTTCGTTGCCCTCCGCCACGTGCTGCTTGCCGCAGAACGCCGGCCAGCCGAAGCGCGCCGAGCGGAAGCACAGCTCACAGTCATCACCGCCGTTTTCCTTCCGTTTCACCTCCACTGCAATCCATGCAATCGACTCTAGTTTGTTTTCTTCCGGACTGCAATCCGAGCAATCCGCTCTTCTTTCCGCCGACTCGGGAATTTTCATGATCGAGTCGGTGGAACGCAGGCCGCTTGAAGCCGGAGCCACTGTCGACAGCCAGAGGTCCGCAACGAACAGAAGCTTGTTATGAACAGGGAGAGCCACGGAAAAGAAGGAACTCATGAGAAGGTGTTCCGCACCGTGCCGAGCTTTCCTGTCACTTGAATTCGGCATTCGTTGCGGTTGCTTGCAAATAGATTCGAAGAAGAGTGATCGTGTTAAACGAGTGACCATCAGAGCGTATAATTCGTTGGAGTGATGCGACTTCTTTTGATCCCCGCTCTTTTGCTGAGTTGTTCGAGGACTCGTGACGATTGCGTTTGCTCAGAGAGCGATCAGCGGTCCATAGCACAACTCTGCAATGAACAAAAAAATGATAGAGTAAACAAAAGAAGACGGAGAACGGTTGATTGTTGTCCTTGGCACGCACTGCCTCTTGTCCCCTTGCCTTTGACCTCCGCCTGAAGTCGTTAATTAAATCCCGCTCTCTGCCCTCTCCTGAGATTTATGGCCTTCCCGAATCGCCCGTCCGCCCAAACTTCCCGCCGCCCCCGATATTCCGGCTTCTCCTCACTCCTTCGTTTTGTTCGTCCAACCAGCGGCTGGCTAAAGCAATCCTCCCAACTGGTGAGAAGGCTTTCAAGCCCGAGTGGAGTCCGAACACCACCGCCCGGCCGTCTGTTTGCGTTCGGCCGGCGGAGAGTCCGTGCGCGCCTTCGTTCGACCGCTTTCCCGGCTGATCGACGGGGAGCGGTTGCACGAAACATCTCTGCGCACTCGACGCGTGTGCAACGAACGTGTTTGTGCGCGAACAACCGCCCGCTTCGTTGTTGTAGTTGGGGGACCGAACGGTGGACGGGACTGTCTTCGCGGTTGATTGCTCGGTTGTAAATCGCGGTATAACAGTGGGAGGAGCGGAGACGACCGATACACTCGTTTCCTCCACTTCCCACTTCTTTTCAGTTCTATTCTCGTTTGCCCGTTGGCATGCCGTCCATCAAGCCGAGGGAAACTCCGTTCACCTCGACGTTCCACTTCGAATTCGCCGACCTGCACGAGAAAGCGAGCTTGGAGCCCGTCCGCTTTAAAGACTTCGAGTTCATCGTCCGCTTCTTTCCGACCGAACGAGCGGCGGCCAACTCCAACTTCGAGTTCGTACTGCTCCGCTTCAACGGCCGGCGGCAAGTGAAGTTCGCGTTCGAGTGGGCGCTGCAGAATGCGAACGAGCAGGTGGGATTCCAGTGCACGAGTGAGTTCAAACGAGCGGAAGCGCCTAATCGATCGCCCGCTTGCAGGAGCGGTCCAGTTCGAGCGATGCGGCTGTTCGCCGCGGAGCGCGTGTGGACACCCGGTAAGAAATAAGACGTGGTTCCGAGTGCCCACCGAGCAGCTGCTGGAGTTTGCCGCCGGCCGCCCCGTCCGGTTGGTATTGAAGCTGCGGGAAGAGGGAAAAAAGGAGCGATTCCTCTGCAATACCTGACGCGTAAGCTCCAAACAGTTGTTGAACGGACTAACGGCCTTCTTCAGACGTCGCCCAACGTGTCTCCGTTAACCGCTTCAACTTGAAACGCCGCTGCCCAACGGAAACGAACGAGAAATTTACTGAACGCTCCGTTCGAAAAGCAAACGATCGATCGAAGACCACGGGCTGCTCTCCATCGTCGTGGGCGGGACGACATTCGTGGTTCGTTCACTCTACGGCCGATCTCCGTCCACCTTCGGCTTTCAGGTCGACAGGAATTGTCTGATCGAACAAAGTGGATTTTTCGCAAAGAAAATCGCCAAACGAGAACCCTTGGACGCCTGTCTTCCCGCAAACATCAACAGCGACACAATGGCCGCCGTTCTCGACTGGATAGAAACGAAGAAATTGAACAATTTGGATCTACGCCCACGCGATCTCTACATCGCTGCAAAGCAGCTGGAAATGCCCGCCTTGAAGGCGACGTGCGTCAAAGCAATGAAACGAGCCTGCAAGAATGCAGACGGAAATCACGCCACCGCCATCATCTTCGCCGTAGAACACGAGGACGCCGAGCTGATGAAAGCACTGAGTTTCGCCTGGAGTACAACCGACAAACTCAATCGACTGCTGATGTCCAAGGAATTCGGGCGTGTGAGCAAGGACAATCCAACATTCCTGCAGAAGATCTCCGATGCGATGCAAGCGGCCGCCACAAGAACCTTCGTTTTCTACTGCGACGTCTGGTATCGGAATGGAGCGAAAAGCGACAAACATCGACGGAAAACAGCGGCTTCAACTATTAGTGCCACAAGATGAACAAACGAGCAGAAGGAAGTTCAGCTGATCTACTTACTCCCATCTTCTTATCTACCTCTCCTTCTTGTTGTCTAGCTGCTTAGACTTTCGAGGACTCTCTGACTATAAACAGGCAGGTTCACGGCTTCTCGTTGTTTGTTTCATGCTTAGTCTTTGGCAGTGAACAACGAATGAAGCGTTGCTGTTTGTCGAGCAACACTGAACACTTTTGTTTTCGAAGTCTTCACCCGAATTCTCGTTCCCGCTCCAATCGCTTTTATGCACGCAGAAGGGGGCAACGCCGGCCATCGCATCGCTTCCCGCAGTTCTAACGAAAAACCAATGCTCTTTCCCCTCCGACCAGCGCTTTCCTCTGTTGAGGCAGCTTTCGACCGCCCATCCGCTTGCGCATTCGACTGATTGGGCGGCGTCGGTTGGGCGTTGGGGTCAAACGAAGGGAATAAAAAGCGGTCCGAGCGGGCGCTTTGATCATTGCCGCCTTTCGTTTGAAGTCCACCGCTCTCCCTCGACTGCTTCCTCTCCCGCTCCTCTGCAGATGACGACGATCGGAGGTCCCGGACTGGCGTACGCGAGTGTGGAGTCGCGTGTCCGAGGCGCTGTGGTATTTTGGGTGAACCACATGCCGTTCACGTCCGGCCGTCTGCTCGTCGAATTCCGAATGCACGGCACTTCCTTCTGGGTTGTGGACACGCGCACAGGCGCTCAAACGTGGGCCCTTCATTGGTTTTCTTCATTTTCCGCCCGTTCCAGCCGCTTCTGCCAGAGCGCCGGTGCGGAAGAGCTGGGCGACCCAAAAGAGTGCTTCATGCTTGGGGCAGACCGCTGGCTGGTCCTCACGCAAGAGCACCTCGTTCAGCTCGAATTGGACGGGACGAGCGGCGAATTCCGCTTTGACGTCCTGCATCACTTGCCGCCTTCCCGCTTCGGGCTTCGCGGCCGCCTCATCTCGCCCACCGGCGATCCCAACCGCTTCGTCTTTGCCACTTGTTCCAGCGCCTCCAACGCTGAGCTCCACTTGGTGAACGTAAACACGCGCGCCGTCTGGCCGATTGGCTTGGTGGAGATCGCGGGCGGGTGGATCGGCGGCCTCCACGTCCACGCGGGCCTTCTGTACGTGGTCGGGCGGGACCGCTTGCGCATCATTTCCATCCACACGATCGACCCGCAAGACGGGCGCGTGCTCCGAGTGATCGAAGTGGAGGACCGCGAAGAAGTGAGTTCTCCTTCCTTCCGCTTATTCACACTTTTCATCTTCTTGCTGCAGGTCAGCATCACACGCCGCGGCTTCTCGCCGTCCGCCCTCGCCTTCCACGACCACTCAGCAGTCTTTCTAGAACAACTGATTGTCGGGGAGCAGCCCAACCGCGTGCTGCATCCCCGCGTGTGCCGCCTGGACCTCCGCAGCGGTGAGTGGGCGGCCGTCGAGTCGCCGATCTTCGGCGAGATCGCCGCCTCGAGTTGGTACTCCGAGTGGAGGGAACGGCGGGACCCCTATCTGAGCGAGCCGGTCGACTTGCTGCACGTGGACAAAGACGGCGGGATCACGCTGCACGTCCGTTCTTCATTGCGCACCACGAATAATCGCCATTTCGGCGTTGCAAAGCCTGCCTGGACGTGGCGCTCCTACCGACTGCCCGGGTGAGCGACGAAAAGAACCATTGATTATTGTAGACGTCTGCTTGTTTCAGCCAACCGCGATCTCTGCTCCGTTTGGCCTTCGAGGCGCTCGACCCCGCCGACCCCCGTCCGCGCCCGCAGACCGCCACGATTGAACGCATCTATCGCTAATCTCCTTTTTTTGTTGCTGTTTGAGTAAACCGTCCGTAGAGTTGAAGCGATTGATTCGAAAGGGTAGAGACCGCCGTTCAAGGCGAGAAATCCCCCTTGTTGTCGCTCGAGTTTGAAGGCAACGGTTGAAGCATCGAAAGAACCTTCTCTTGCGCAGCTTGAAGACTTCGGTCAATTAAGAGAAGGCGCGCATGGTGGAGGGCTTCGTAGATTCCGCTTTCTTTTCTGATCACTTGTTTGCTGTAAAACATCGCCCGTCTACTGCTCAGCTGCCAGCAGCGAAACGAGAGCTTTTAGGCGGCCGTTCTCCGCGAAGCAAAACAAAACTGCCGAGTTGGCGGCTAAACGAAAACGAAGGCGGCAACCTGCATGAGAGCGTTGCTTTGCATCCGGAGTGGACGCTGTAGAAGGCGTTGCTATTCGTCGGTTCTTGCGCCACAGGAGGCCGCTCTGCCCGGCGAGGCGATCAAGAAAGAAGATGCAACTCGCACTGTTCCGTTCTGCTCATTATCAAGGCCGAGTTGCGATTGTGCGAGGCGAAGCTGGTCACCGCGCGCGTCTTCCGCCTGCTGCTCGCTCCCAGCCAGCAATCAAATGGAGCAGATGTCAGCAATTTGCTTCCCGCCCATGCCAACGCCCACTCGTTCACCGTTCGGTCGAGATGAGTGGCCACCTTCTCTCGCTCCTGCTCGTAGTCCTCGCCTTCAAGAGGATGGCCGGAGGATACCCCGACGAGTGGGAAGACCCCACCACGACGACGACGACCGCGCAGCCGCAATTGTTCGACGAACAACGTTCTACGCGATCCTCGCCGTCACCACGGTGCTTCCCGTCTGCTCCATCTCTTCGGTGCTGGGGATGCTTGGTGCGTGGTGGATCGTGAGTTCTCTCCCGTTCACTGCTCCCTCGGTTTCAGTATGTGGTTCGAAACGTGGAGTGCATGGACTGCTACCACGCGCCCTGGGGCTATCCCGTCAGCACGTACCGCCACACGTGTCGCCCCGCCCTTCTGCAGCCGACTGCTTCCCGAACAAGCTGCACGGCGATCGAGCAGTAGACGACTCGCAACTGATCGTGGATTCTCTGAAGAACTCATCGCTCTACGGCTTCTTTAACTCCTGCTTAAAATAAAGCTTTGTGTCGCGGTCCCGTCGACAAGCTGAGACTTCGGAGAGAAGACGAACTGTCGCCTTTTCAAGCGTCGCCCCCGACCAGACAGCCGGCGGACTCGAAAGAAAGCAACCCCCAGCATTTGCATCTTCCAAGCATTCCGAGTTCAACCGCCATTCAAGTTCTCCATTCGTTTGTTCACCGGTTGGTCGAGATGTACAGCAATAGCGTCTATTTCTATTACCTGTCGACCTTTTTGCTTCCTTGCGTCTGCTGCGGGTGCTTCTTGAGCGTGTTCTGCTTCTGCGTGGGCATGTTGTTCGTCCAAATGAAAGTGAGTTCTCCCTCTTTTTCCTCACACTTCCGTCCTCCTTTCAGCGGGGCATCGCCCACAGCCGCGGCCAGTGCGAGGAGTGTTTCCCCGAGCCGCGCGGCTACGGGCCGACCGCCTACCGTCACACTTGCCCGTCGCCCGTCCAGCAGCAGCCGGCCGCCTTCTGACCGAACGGGACGCCCGTGGATCGCAACCAGAGCCCGAATTGATCGCCGTTGTTGCTTCTTCTGCATTCGTTCGAGAATAAACTTTTTTGTGGTGTTCGGCGAGGTCTTGTTTGAGCAGAGCGAGAGCAGAAAGAAACTCAAAAAACGGTCGGCGAAAGAAGGGAGCGGGTGGAGATCGAACTTCCCTCCGCCTCCTGCCGCGCCCGCCAAATCCACAAGATGCAGTCGAGAGGTCGCCAAACGCCAGCGGTCCAAGGGAGAGGACGGCGAGCAGGCGGCCGCTCGAAACGAGAAGGCGGAACTTGCGAGTCCTCGTCGCTCGTCGAACTCCCGCTCATTCCACGAGATCCAATCGAGATGACCGGCCGCCTCTTGTTTCTCCTCCAGCTGTCCGCTTCGATCGACGTCGTCCACGCGGAAGTTGGAACCTTCGAGCTTGCGTTTTTCGTCTGCGCCTTCTTTTCGCTGTGGCTGAGCGTCAGTTGCTTCGGGATTTTGGGCTATCACTGCATGAATCAGGCGAGTCCTCGCGCACTTCTCCACTCCCTTTCCTTGCAGAGCATCGAGCGGGAACGGCAGAACCTGGTCGTCTACAACACCGTCCAACCGACGCCCCAGCAGCAGGTCGTCGTGTGCGATTGGTGACTTCTGTGCAGGTGTGTGCGAATAAACACGTCGATTGGTTGCGAGGCGAAAGACGTGGTAGAGGCGGGCGGTCGTCCGTTGGCCGTCGAAGAGCTCTGCGGGGTTGGAAAGGCGCTCTTGTTGGTCTCCATGATCACCAACGAACGACGCGCACTCATTTCAACGCGATCAACTAGTCGGCCGAGGCAGCAGCGATCGACGCGGACCGCGCACTCTTCCTCGTCAATCACCGGCCGCCCATCACGCGAGCGGCCTTTCGGCGGAAGTGGCGACAGAGAACACACGGCCGGATGGAAGACCGCTCGACTACGCTTTCCACAAACGATCTCGAACGTCTTGTCTGCGATCACTCGCCAGAAAACACGTGCCAGCAGACATCCAACTGTTCGTAGACTTTATCTAACACAATTCGAAATAGACAACAACCGGAATGAGCGAAAGAAGATAAGGAACAGGCGAATTCAATCGTTTAAGGCAGCGGCTTCATGTTCGGGTACAACGACGGGAGGATCTTTTTGCCGGGCGTCGTTTCGTTCAAAAAGAAGTGGAAGTTGAAGTCGCCCTTCACGTTCATGTTGTGCTTACGGAAGGCGTCCATCGCAAGACGCTCGAGCGAGTCGACCGTGCTGAAGGCGAGCAATGAACAAAAGAATCATTAAGAACTCACTTGAAGAGGTGGCGGTCGACTCGATACGTGCCCTCGACTTCCTCGTAGCTCACGGCCAAGAATCCTTCGTCTTCGCCGCTTTCCGCATTGACCAGCGGTGCAATTTCAAGGATTTCGTTAGCGTCAACCCAAAGGCTCTACCATTTGGCTTCTTTCAGGTTGCAGCGATGAGCGTAAGCCATCAGGGGATCCTTGTCGTACGGAGGGTAGTCCTGCTCCTTGCGCGTAAGAAAGTAAACGTTTTCCGTCGACCGAAAAGCCCCGACCGATTCGTACTGAAGCAATAAACGATCAATAAGCTTCGATGAAAGAACCCACACACGGGAAGCTGTAGCCAGACATTTCTTTCGTAGTCCACGTCTTCTCCTCAAGGTTGTACACGCGCAATGCTTCGTACTCTGTGGCGCGGATACCGAACAACGAGCGCCCGTCTCTGCTCAGCTGGAAGAAGCTTTTGCCCCCGTCCATCGCCTCCGTCCAGTCCACGTCCAAACGGGCGTCGTCGAGGCGCAACCGGCAGAAGTGAAGCTCCGTGTTCTCCCAACGCCACTGGATCACCGCGTGCTTCACGTCCGCGTTCTCGCCCACGATTTGCGCGAGCACGTACGACGGCCTCGAACCCATGTGGTCGGCCAGTTGGATCGCTTCGAATTCCCCGCTCCTCACGTGCATCCGCAGCAACCAGAGGCCGTCTGCGCCGAGAGCGACGATCGACGTCGTGTTCACAAGCACGAACTCTTCGATGTCATCGTCGAAAGACGTCTTGGACTTCAACGACCTGAACATCGAACGAATCAACGGCAAATGGAGGGGAGCGGAGCGTACAGCTGAGAGCCGCGTAGGAGGTCGATAATCTGCAGCTCGGAGAGTTCCAGGCGCAGGCGGTACACGTAGCGGCCGTCCAGCGAGAAACGACGGACGTGATGTGATTCCTGGACGCGGAAAGAGGTGGAGGACTGGAGAAAACAACTCACAATGCAAGGAAACTTGGCCCAATTTTCTCGTACATTGTGGATCGGCAGTTCGTGGTCAACGGGAGACTCCGCTCGATCACTCGCACCTTCGTGCTCTCCGTTCTCGTCGGCAGAACGGTCGGACATCCCCGTTTGTTCCTCGTCGTCACCTATTCGATTTCGACGATCTGAACTCGCTAATTGCAGGCAACAGCCGAAATCAGGTAGGTAGTTGAAAAATGCACAGACGCACGGATTCGAAAGAAGTAAGGAGTTTGTTGCTTTTTTATCAGAAAAGTTTTGCTTTTGCTCGTTGCGAAAACGAGTGAATGGAATCGCTGAACCGCATTTTGGAGCAAATGCGAGCGACTCGCAGATAGCACGCGGGCACACCTACCCGCTCGCTTGCCCGAACAAGCGGGGAGTCTTTGCTTCGAGTGCGAGGCTGTCTACCGTTGAGCGGTGGTTTGCGGCTCATCGAATCGCTGGGCGTTCATCGTCCTCTGTTCTTCTGTTCGACGCAATAAGCGGAATCGCTCACAATCAGCGGCTCGAGCCGAAAGACGGCCGACACGTCCGGCCGAGCCGCCGCAATCCATGCGAGGCGGCTGGGAGGTCTCGGTGGAATCAATTCAACAGTTTCTTTCGAATTGGCGAGAGCAGAAGTTGCCGAGCAGACCCTTGTGAAGTCCAGCTGTATGGCGGGGAGTGAAGGGCCATCTGCTGTCGCTCACATGTTTCCGCTTTCTTTTTGCTCGTTTCTACGCCGTCATCAGCAAGCTTCTCCAAAGGGCATCGAGTTGTTGGGAGAGACGCGAACAAGACCAAATAGGTAATAATCGAACGACGCTGGTAGTAACTTTAACGACTGCGACACGAAAGATCCTGCTCATTAGAAGGCATGTTCATACGTACGAAAGCCGTGATCTGCCTGCTACAACACAAAGGCAGTCCTGTGTTCGACTACAAGCAACCACCCACTGTCTGTTGGGTCTTCAAACGGCCAGCACCAACGGAAAAGGCGGAACTTCCGTTTCTCTCCGAGTGCGTGCCCGCTCAAGACTGCACCGCTGTGCGTCTGTTGCATCCTCATCAATGCGAACGAGGCGACCGAGGAGATGATGAAACGCGTGGAGAAGGCGGAGCTCCAGCAGCCCGACCGCCGCTCCTATCGGTATGCTCTACTGCGCTAAAGTGGCTGGTAGAGATTCAGTAGATACTTATTTTCGTCAGGGCAACTTCGAGTGCGGGATCGGGGATGCATCGCGTGACTCACTCACTTCTTGCTTTTAGAGGTCTACCGTTCCCCTTATTTCTAACCGAGTTCTCGTTTACCTACGAGATGTTTATTTCGAACAATTAAGCACAAACAACGAAAGAAATCAATAGAACACGTTTTCGGCGGAGAGCTTCTTCGGCACGGGCGCGGATCAGCCGGATGGCGGGCGGCGAAGGAGGCGCGGAGAAGCGAGTGGGGCCGGCCGACGGTCAGGCGGTAGGAATTCCACGTGTAGACGTGCTCGTTGTTCGGTCCGTAGGAGTGGGGCCGATGCGAGACGCGCACGTGGATCGTGAGCTCGCCTTTGTCGTCCACGTGCAGCAAGTCGGCCGGTTCCTAGTGGTTGAGGACGCCTCTCTTCCACTTGGCATACCAGCAGGAGGCGGCGATTTCGTTCATGAGGGCGCATTCGATCGTCGTCCACTCGCGCGTGTTGAGATCCAGTCGGCGCAGTCGAGGCCGCAGAGCCCAGGCCGATTGGTCGTCCTCCCGCACCCTCTGCTGGTCCATCGCGAAGAGGAAGTGGCCGTGGAAGGCGATGGAAGACGGCGAGAAAGCAAGCACCGGGGCATCCACTTGGTCGTGCTTCACTTTCAGCACATGTCGTCGGCCGTTTGACTGAAGATCGTAGCGGTAAATCGCAACAATGCGCGTCTTGTCCTGGGCCAGCACGTGCAGGACTCCCGCGTGAAAGTGGGCGGCCGCGAAGCTGTGGCGAGTTCTCCTGCAGGGAAACACGAGTTCGACGGCCAGCGTGCTCTTGTCGAAAGAGAAGATTCCGATTTCCTGCTCAAAATTGATGATCACGCCGAGGAAACGGTCGATGGTCGGTGGCGCAAATCAAGCGGCGATGGAAGCATGAGTGCGGGACGCCGAAGCGATGAGGAAGTCGCTCAGCGGTCGTCTCGAAAGTGCCGATCGTCGCGTCCAGGTCGATTCGAGCGACGTGCTCGGGCGTCACGACCAGCAGGCAGTCGGAGCGCACGATCCAGCAGTCGATCACTTCGCACAACTCGATAGCGCCCGGCGCACGAGTGAACTTCCGCGTGGTGGAGGTGCACGTGTTCAGAACCACAATGAACCGCCCGCCGAAGCGGAACTCGACGAGCAGGCGGCCGCAAGTGAATACGTTCGAGTCATCCGAAAAGCCGCGCCTCCCTTCGATTTCCGACGCCAAACTCGCGTACTTGAGGCCGTGGGCTCCGATGGTCGTCGCTCGCTGCATCTGCAAGAGGGCGGTGGGTAGGTGGGAGGTGGAAGAGGATCTTGCCTTGAGTGAAGACGAAGAAGGATCGGCGGAATGCGGGATAGGCAGCTGCAGAAGAAAGGAGTGAAGAAATCCAGCCGCTGCTGCCTTTTATCCGTTTCTTGGAAGTCAGAGTTTCCCACCAGCCCGCTGATTTGTAATCAAGAGAAAGCGAGGAGTGATCGTTGGTCGCAAGGGCGTTGCGTTATGGGAACAGCTGCTCAAGAGTTCACGCACCGGGTTTCTCATGAGCGGAACATGATCTTTCTGCTCATGTATTGCACAAAGACATTCGAATTCACCTCTATCTTTGCATGCAGCTGATGCTCAGGCGCCCCCCACGGCGCCGATGCCCCACTAAAGACTTCTCCGTTCGTTCACACGATCATGAAGCAGCGGTTCATTGAAAGAAGCGACCTTCCGCACTCCAGACAACGAGAATCATCACTCGTTGTGTCGTTTAACGAATGAGTTCAGACGCTTGGAGCCACAAACAAACGTCGCAGAAGCAGGCCGCGATTTGCATCTCCAGCCGTCCCATTCGTTCAACTTACGGTCAAGATGAGCGGCCGCATTCTCTTGCTCCTGGTCGTGCTCCTCGCCTCCAACGATTTGATCGACGGATACCCGGGGGAAGAGGACGAACCCAGCACGCGGAAGCCGCAGAAGTACGATGAAGCGGAGCTGTACGGAATTATGGCCATCTGCCTTCTGCTCCCCGCTTGTTCCGCTTCTTTGATTGGAGGGGCGGTATGCGCGCTCTGGATGGTGAGTTCCATTGTCTTTTCTTACCTTCGACGTTTCCTCGCTTTCAGTACCAAACCCGCAATGTGGAGTGCTGGGCGTGTTACTACGGCTACTCGCTCATTCCACGGCGCCACACCTGCCAGCCCGCCGACCAGCAGCCGGCGGACGAGTGACCGAACACTCGCTATTGGTGATTCTTCTTGTTTCTTGCGAATAAACGGCGAACTTTCGTTCGAACGGATTACCGCAGCAAACACGGGCCGGCCTTCAATGTTTCCTTACAGCGCAGACGTGCTTGCAGTCGAGTTTATTTTGCGAGTCAGTCGCGTGCACGAGCAGCGTAAAGACTTAATAGAGAGCAACACAAGATTGTTTACTGCCAACCATCAAAGCAAGTGGAAGAAGAGCGCAGTGAGAATGATCGCAAAAGTGAGTATGGTATCGAAGAGGAGTCGTGAAGAGGCGGACGGTATTTGAGGAATGTGAACGTCGTAGGTGGCCGAAAAGTTGTACGTGCCACGATAAATAGCCGAATGCGCCCTGATCACGACCGTGTTGTTCGCTCGCAGCCGGAAGTCGTCGAAATCCTTGTCGTTGGGGAAGTATTTGACCTAAAGTAGAGCAATTGCGGTTGATTTCATGCTTCTTCGCGACTTCGGTGAGTTCCGTCGAGGATGCGGAGAGTTGGACGAAATAAAATTGCCGGCATTGGCGGACGTAAAGGTCTCCGTTGGGCGCGAACGCAAAGTAAGGCGGCTTCCAAGTGGTGTTGAGTTCGGGCAAGTCGGAGAGAGCACCGAAGTCCGTAAGTTTTGTCTCCTCACCGCTCTTCAACTCCAGCAAGTAAACGTCCATCCGGCTGACGTCCACGGCGTTTTGCGGGATCATCCAATCGTAGAAGTCGCGTGTTTCGTCTGATTGCGGTCGCCACGCGTTGTAGGCAATTGTGTGCCCGTCCGGAGCGAACTGGACGCCGCCCTCGTAGCCGAGCGCGTTCGTGATCTAGACGTGAGGATAAGCAGCTACCCACTGCAATACTCACTCGTTTTGCGTTCTCCAGGTCGTCCACGTCGGCGATGTAAAGATCGTAGTCGCTGTCCCGATTGCTCGCGAAGACCACTCGCTGGAAGTCTGGCGAAACGGCGAGTTCGCCCTCGAAGTATTCGTTGTTCGTGAGCCGCTGCTTGATCGTCCCGTAGCGATTCATTCGGAAGATCTCGTTGGCTTGTGGTAGCGCGTACCCGAAATCCCCCACGTAACGGCACCAGCCGCGACGGTAATACATTTCGCATACAGCGCCGTCATCGCTCAGAAGATACACAATGTTCTTTCTGTACAGACAGCCCTCAAATTCAATCCACAGCCGTCCACACAAGCACCCAAGGAGAACTTGCGGTGTGGTTAGCCATCGGGGACGCGATCAGAACGTCCCCGTCGCCGTCCTCGCTTAAAAAAGCCGCCCACGGAGCGCACGAGGAACCGGACCCAAGGTGACGCACCGTCGTTTGCAGTTCGTCCTTGCTCGCGTCCAATTGAAATACCTGACATGCAAGCAGTTAGTTGTATTGTCCAGTCTGTAGAAGTGTGTCTGCAGTACTCTACTTACTCCTCCGTCCACATCAGTTGAAGCCATGACACGGAGTTCTTTTTGGCTGGACTTTTTTGTTGTCGAGATAAGAGTGAATCTTTGGATCTACCTGACATCGATTCCATTTGCGGTTAGCCCATCGTACAACATCGAAACGTTCACGTACATGGAAAGCCGAGCGTTTGAGCGAGCTTTGGTATCTGAAATAATTCGAAAGCTAATAGCTAGCTCTATTTAGGAGAACGCACGTCTTTGATGCGGAAAGGTTTTGTTTTGTCCGAACGTCGCGAGAAACAGCTGAAATTCGCCCTCTTCGTCTCGAGCAACAAACGTCACGTAGTCCACTCCTTTCATCCGAATCGTGTCGATTTGTTTGGCTCCGTTGTACACGAGCATCTAGACCACCCGCGTTCTTTTAACTAGCCGCCCACTTGCCTCATTGTCTTCGTCACGCAGCCACACGGAGTTCTCGCCCGTCCGCGTGTCCAGACGGGTGAAGAAGAAGCGGCCGCTGCCGTCGCGCAGGAATTTCGGGTCAAGGAGCGAGAAGTCGGGATCCGAGAGAAAAGGAGCGTTTATCGAGAAGCTGTTGTTTTGAAGGTCGCCGAAAAAGGTGCGGTAGATGGCCGCTCCTTCAAGCGTAAGAATCCCGCTTCTAAACGGGGAATCAGAGAAGACAGCTACTGTTTCGGCCACCTTGCGACTTCCCGCTCGTCTTCGGGCAGGCGGACGCCGTGGAAGAGAAGCCAGCTGTCATCCGTCGTGTCGACCGCATCGAATCCGTCCGCCCAGCCGGGAACGTCGCACGACATCTAAAAGGCGGTATTCAGTTCACAACTGTAGTCGATCTCACCGTTTGGCTGTGGTTACGAAAGTAGAGGCGGACGGCTTTCTCGCCGGCGAACGTCCCAATGCGAATTTGATTCTTATAGAACAGCCACTTGCCCCACGTGGAGTAATCGACGGGGATTTCGTTTGCGTTAAGGATTTCTTCCGAGAGCACGATTTCCACGAATGTCGTCGCCAGTTCGCCCACAAAACGTTCTTCGTGGGGTTGTGCACCTGTTGTTGATACATGAAAGAAAGCGCGTATGTTAAACGTTACAGTCAGTCTTTGTTTTGGCGTCCAATCCAGCTCGTTCGCACACGGAGGGCGGACACAAAGCGGCTTCGGAGAAATCGTCCGACATGTTTACCGTTCGCAAGGCCTGCAATCGAACGGACGACTGGAAAGATGCCAAACAGGAACGTACCTTAAAGACCGTGCTCGAAGCAATGTGCTCAACTGAAATCAACGTTCTTGCGCGAGAAAAACCATGGGGCGAACTTTGTGTTTGGGCCTTGTACATTCCTTTGTATTCGACGTCCACGACAGCGCCTTTCTCCTCCCCAAGACCGTTGGAAAGCAGGGAAACGGGGCGGCCAGAAGCCGAAAGGGCGATTTTGTAGACGTGGTGGCACTTCGATTCGTACGGCCCGCTCTTGGCCGTGAACGTGATCGACTGTCCATCAGCACTAAAAGGCGGAGTAGAAGCAGTAAAGGAAGATCTCACCTGAACTTCGGATCGGAGTGATCGCCCCCGTTGGTCAATTGAACGACGTTGTACAGAGAAACATCGTTTGAGACAACGGCGTAGAAGAGAAGAAAGCAGCCGGCAATCGACCGCATCGGTCGCGCCTGGAGCGCCGCGGCTGCGAATCGTCCGTTGTGTGCGTTTTTGTGAAGTTTCCGTTTTCGAATCGAAACGCCGCCCATTTGTTTTGAAAGCGGACCGGCCGGGTTTCTTCTCTCATCCATCGGCTTTATTGAACGCATAACTGATAAGAAGAACAAGCATGGAAGAAGCTTAAAGAAGCGACTGTCTTCGCGTCACAAGGTGGACAGCGCGAAACTGATGGTCTTCTTTTCGTAATCGTAAGCAAAACAATTGAAACTCAAAGCGCTGGAATCGAGAATGACGGTCGGAGTGTCCGTGTACACGATTCCGTTGTTTCTCGCACCGAAGAAGCGGAAGCGGCCGATCGTGAGCTCGCACGAGTCCCCGTCCTGCAGGGACGGGAGTGTGAACTCGAACTGTTGGTCGCCAAACACCATCAAGGCGGTGAGGTCCGTTGAGCAGTTCGCACGGTACACGTCTTTTTCGTTCGCCTCACGGACGAGGAGCCCCGCCTTCAGCGCGCGCTCGATGATCTCGTCGGAGAAATAGACCGAATTGTCTTCGTCTTCATCCCATTCGTACGTAAAATGGACCTGAACACTGCGGATGGTGGAGCAAATCAATGCAAGTTTACAATTGGATTATCGAACGTTAAATTGAGGAACTGCATCCAAGCCATGCGCATTTGCCACTTGTTCTGGAAGGTAGGAAAGTGGGCCCAGTCCGCACAAGGGGCATCGCGCGGCAGTCCGCCGAAGTAAAGAGTGGCATCTCCGTAGTAGGCCAAGACGGGAGCGGGAATGTGGCCCTGAGCGTAGGCCTGAACCACGAGGTTGTACTTTCCCGGCGCCAGTCCGAAGTAGCCGGCGATGTCGTAGTAGGGGCGGCTGCAAAACACGAGCTTCGGAGCAAGTATTCGAACGAAACCCACTAATAACTGACGACCCTGCCGACCATCAACCGAGCGTTCTCCACGGCGAACACATGCGGCGAGTCGTCGCCGCCCACGGTGAAGTTGTCGTGGAAAGCGACCCGATCGATGAGAACGCCGCCTTCCGCCTTCCAGAACGGCAACTTTCCGCCGTCCACGTGGTGTTTGTTTCGTTGCGAGTGGTGGATTCCGAGCGGTTGTAGTAGTAGAGTTCCTCGTAGATGTCCCGAGCGTCGCAATCTCGCGACACGTACAGTTTTGCGGGCAAGCATTCCGGGCGGCAGAGCAGAGGGCCGAAGTCTTCTGCAATCAGCATACTTCTGACAGCAGTTATTTCCAACAAACCATCTCTGCACATTCGCGGACAGGCCGGTGTTTGGGCAGCACAGGGATCGTCCCAAAGGATCAAACCCGACAGCACAGTGGACAGTTGGAGCGGCAGCTCCACGGGCGGTGTACCGACGATTGCGGAGAGATGACTCTGTAACAAATGAACACATGATGCTTTGAGTCTTGTTTACGTCGTCGATGTTCAACAAAGCTTTCCGATTATTTGCTCCTTGCACACATGAAACAACGCAAAGGGCGGAAGAAAGGAGACAGAAGACGCCGAAAGGGGTTGCCATTGGCGTGTGAAATCTCCTCACCACACTAGCGACCAGTTGTTCGCCCATTCGGGATTATTCTTGTTCAGTCTAAGCTTAACGAGTGTTCGTGAAGAATCGGCGCGCATTACTAACTTTTATCAGCAAAAAATGTGAAGTTTCGCTCACGAAAAGGAGCGGAACTAAGCGGCTTGTGACTGGCACTTCTCGTTGCGTTCCGTTGATCGGAGGATTTAAAGACGGATCAAACGAACGTGCGAGAAAAAACTTTCGTTTCGATTCACTCAAAACAACACCCGCTCGCACATCTGGTCGATCGTTTCTGAGAAGAAAACGCACGACGGACAGCAAAGGGACGGCCGAGTGCGGCCGATTAATGAGACGACGAACTGCCCGATTCCGTTTAATAACGAGCCTTGCCTCCCGCTGTCCACCTGCGATTACGCCGGTCATTCGTTTTTCGACCACGACAAGCAACGCCAATCAAAGCACACTCATCGGATGTTTATTCCCCTCACTTGTTGCTCAATCGGCGTACACGTAAACGAGGGCGTCCTCCGAGCGCTCCTCCTTCACGTACCGCAGCTCGACAAGGCGGGCGACGACGCGCGCGAACTGCGCCTCGTCCACGGCGCAGCGGCGGCGGACGGGGGCGAGCGTGGGCTCGAGGAGGTCGGCGTGCGTGAGGCGGCGGGCGGCCTTCAGCAAGCGGACGATCGCCGCCGAGGTCGTGTGCAGGAGGTAGTCGCAGCTGGAGTTCGTCCCGAAAGATCTCAACGGCCGCTCTTTCGCCGACCCCCTCGCCGATGTGCGGCTCGTGTGCCGTCAAATCACTCCGCAGTCAACCATCCGCCTTCGCTGCGAGCTCTGGTTGGAGAGCAAACGCGGCAAAAGAAGCGAGCCGTACGGTGAGGCTTCTTTCCACATTCCACTCTAACGTTTTTGTTGCAGTGGACGAGCGCGAGTTTGCAGCCGGCCAAGAAGTCGTGTGGAACGCGAGGGAAATCTTCGCCTACTTCCTTCGGGAAACCGAGTTCCAGCATGAGTATTCCGTCGGTTGCCGCGTCGACGTCGTTAACGCCGTCGAGAAGCCGAAAAGCGAAGAGGCGAGCGGGCAGTGGGCAAACAGCAACTCCGTCCTTCTTGAAGACGTCGACTGAGGACAACCTTCTCTCCCCACTCGTGTATTGCTGAACTGCCGATCAAAGAATAGACTTTCTTCAATGCATCTCGACTACCGTTGCCTCATCGCTCGTCGAAAACACGATGCACGGGGCCATCGGAGTTCTCTTCCAAGACTTTAGTTGTCGTTCGGAACACCCCGAAAACAACAGAACACGTCGACTGGAGCAAAAATTTTCGGTGGCCACCGATTTCTGTCTCGATCGAGATTCGAACTTCGCTCTTTGCGTCTCTCATCTCTTTCATCTCCTTTTCAAAGCTCATCGCTTCCTTGCGTCACTCTCGTTTGGAGTTCAGCGCCGTATTCCGCTCGACCATTCGGGCCGGCGAATGGGTCGGTCATTCTCTTGACCTCGCGTGTGGGCAGAGGTCGCAGTCGCTCTCATGCACCTGCCGCCCTCCTTTTGCGCCACAGTGCATGCAGGGGGGGGGTGCGTCAAGAGTTCAATCCAGCACACGCGCTGACCTCCGCGTTCACCCGAACACCCAACCGCGGCGAGCATTGGAATCAATCAAAGCAGCGCGTTCTGTTGAAATCGCGCTTTTCCTTGCTGCTTTCATCAACGTTGATTTCTTTGCGTTCAAGAATTCTTTCTGTCTTACTCGATCCATTCTTTCAGAAATTTCAATGGAGTTCTCCGATTGTCACAGGATGAAGCGGAAAGCAGCCGCCATGAACGACGCGGCGAGTCCGGACGCGAAGATCTCGAAATGTTTGCTCGAGCTGCCGCTGAAATCGAAGATCAAGGCGGACGTGAGGCGCGCGCTGATGATCCACGCGTTGGATACGGACCTCAAACACAACCAAATCCCGAACGGTCCGAATCACTTGCGGGAGCGGGCTGCTCTTCGGCTGCGGACGCTGCGGCTGTTCGCCTGCTGCCGCTCGTTTTCGGCCGTCTTCTTCACGCCAAGCGAGAAGCAGGAACGAAGCGCGTGTGCGCGACTCGTACTGCGCGATGTGATATTTTTGAGGTCCGCTACGGGAGACGATTTCTGTCTTCGCTTGAGGACGGAAAACGCGAGTGTTGCGTCGTTGAAACGACTGATGCTCTTTGGCGGACGGGAAACTCGGCGATTTGAGTTAGTCATTCGATCTTTCGAGCCACCGACCATGGAGGAATTGCGAAATTATGGCGAGCTTTTATCCCCGTTGAAAAATGAGTTTATTTGCACTTGTCTTTTATTCTTTGGATTGTTCAGACATGGCCGGCCTGGAAGCTCTTGTTGTTTGCATTAGGCGCTTTCGGAAAGCCGCGTATATCGCCCACTTGCTGCGAGATTTCCTTCCGCGAAAGATCGTGCACATCTCATCGTTGTGCGATCACGACTTTCTACTGGTCGGGTCGCATTCGTCTGCTCATGGGTTTGAAGCTGCTGATCTCGATCCTTCAGCTAGCAGTCGGCCTTGTATGTTCCTTTGCGCGTTCACAAACCAAACAGTCCGTTTTCTCAGATCTCGCGTCGTTTTTCCGCGCTCCCGCTCGAGCAATGGCGATTTATCGATGTTTGTCGCAGCTCGCCATGCATGGACCGTGAGTTCAAGTGCTCTGCTTTGTTTGTCGAGGAGTGCTGCGTTTAGAGTGGAACGAAACGAAGCGGTCGGGCGGCTGATCGTCGAGCTGCGCCCCTACGTCGCGCGCCTGAAGATTCCGCCAGAAATTATTGGCAAACCTTCATTAACCGAACACGAATGCTTAGAATTCCATTCGGCTTTCGGGAACCTCCGCTCGTTGAACGCCACCTTCCAGCTGCTCGTCTTCCTCCCGCACATCGAACTGGAAGACTTCGGAGTGAGTGCACTCGAGTGAGCGTGCTCAAACGACTGTTAAGCTGCAAGAAGCCGGCTTTCACTCGTCGTTGCTTCACTTGCTCCAACGATCGACTCGAGTTGCCGCCATTGCAAGTGAAGCGGGCTTTCCGAGTGCGGAGGTGTGGACGCAAATCCACTTGCCGTGTCCCGAACTGACACTTGTGAGTCTTCTTCTCCGTTCAATCCTTTTTTCGTTCGTTTAGGCGGAGTACCAACGAGCGCTGTCGGCGGTCACTTCTTTCTATGAGCAACAAGCGGGGTTCACGTTCAAAAATGAGCTGCACGATCTCGCTTTGCTGAAGAGGCACGCGACGATCCACCAAAAACTGGTGGGTGTTTGGACAAAGCGCTTCGACGCCTCCACGTTGTGTTTCGCGTTCGTTCATGATCGAGAAGAATAAATTTCTGTTTACGGGACAATGTTTAAAAGACAAGAAGACGTTTACCGTCGGAATACGGGCAACCGAATCCGGCTGCAGTTCGAGAAGATCGACGAGCTGGACTCGGCGGACGGCGGCGGTCTCTGCGCGCCGTTCGCCCGCAACGCGATCGACGTGGTGGCGGACGAGGGCGCGGACGCCGCCGTCCTCAAGCGCTACTGCCGCCGCGAGACGGCGCCCGAGCCCGTGGACTCGGCGGGCAACCGGCTGGTCGTCCGCTACGCGCAGAACGGCGGCTCCGTGAACGGCGGCCTCTTCGGCTTTGCGGCGCGCTTCCGGACGATCTGCGAGAACGTGGAGCTGGACGCGCCGCACGGCGTGCTCCAGTCACCCGGCTACCCGCATCCCGTGGACGAGGCGCGCCGCTGCAACTGGCGCATTCGAACGACGCCCGGCGCCCGCCTCCGCGTCGTCTTCCACTCCTTCCGCGTTCAGGAGGCGTTTGACGGCTATTCCGACTGTTTGAAGAACTTTCTGGAGGTCAGCTCACCCTTCTTTTCTGCTCTGAATTACTACAGGTTGACACCTCGCAATTGAATCTAACGATTAGCTCAATGGATGACGTTGAAGTGGAGGACGGACCGCAACCTCGTTTCTGCGGAAACACTCCCCAGCCACAAGAAATCGTGACTAAATCAAACGAGCTGGACCTCAAGTTCCAATCGAGCGGCCGGCCGGACAACCACTTCGTCCTCTCGTGGTCGACGGTCGGGTGCGGCGGGCGGGTGTTGGAGAACGGAACGACGATCGCCGCCAACCTCTCCGACTTCGTGCCGCCGGCCGACTCGGCGCGCCGCCGCTGCGACTGGGCGGTGCGGGCGCCAGTGGGCTTCGTGGTGCGCGTCCACGTCCACGAGATGCACACGATCGCCCCGGTGGCGCGCACGACGAACAACACGGACGTGCCGGCGAACTGCCGCCGCGATCCCGCGAATCCGGACGCCTTCAACGGGCTGGAGGTGAGCGGAAACAAACGAGCGTCCACTCACTCCCATCCGTTCAGTTCTACTCGGGCATCGACGCGCACAACACGGCGGTGGACTACGCGCAGGACGCGTTTTGCGGCACCACCTACGACCTCCGCTACCTCTCGCACACGAACGAGCTGCTGCTGCGGCTGGAGTTCGCCGCGAACAAAACGCAAGCCCGCAACGGGCACGTGTTCCGCGCGCTCATCACCTTCGAGCGGCTCTCGCTGAACACGAGCTGCGGCGGCCTGATCACCGGCAAGTGATCAACGGAAGAATCAGAGCGATCGGGGGTTGCAGTGACGCCGGAGAAGAACGCGACCGTCCGCTCGCCCAACTTCCCGCTGCCGTACGCGCGCGGCGTGGAGTGCGTGTGGCAGTTCGAGACGCGCCCCGGCTTCTCGATCGCCTTCAACCTGAGCGCCTACGCGACGCCCAACCAACACGCGCGCAAGAACGCCGCCTTCCTCCACCGACCCTCCCAATCGACGCGGTTCGTTTGAAAGGACGGACGGAGTGACCGTCCGCTTGCAGCTGCTCGCCGGCTCTCGGCTACATCGAGGGCTCCATCGCCTTCTTCGGCGGTCCCTACGAGCGGACGGCCACCGGCTACGGGAGCGCGCATAAGGCCGCCCTCGAGCGCATCTGCGTGGACATCGACCGACCGGTCCTCGTCCGCTCCAACCGGAATGTCGTGAGTTCGGCCACCCAAGACATCAACCAGCTGTGCTTCGTAGTCCACGGTAACATTCAACGGCGCCCCGTACAAGCCGACCGTCCCGTCGGGAGACGCCGCGAAGAAGGCGCCCGTCGGCTTCCAGCTGGAGGCGTTCGCGGCGTGCGGCGGGACGTTGTGGGCGACGAACCGCCCGCAGCACACGCAGCTCGGCGGCCTCGTGACCGGCGAGCGCGCCTGCGAGCTGCGCGTGGAGCGCGACGAGGCGGACGGGGCGATCGGCGCCGCTCAACCGCTTTTCGTCCGCCTGGAGGGCGTCTCGCATTTCCGCTCGCTGCGCAACGCCTCGCCGATCGAAGTGCGCGCCCGCTGCGGGCAGGAGGAGAACCTGTGAGCTCTCGCCTCTCTTTTCACTCATCTTTCGTGCAGGATCGTGTTGAACGAGGCCTACGACCAGCTGAGCGCTCAGCCCTTGCGGACGGTCCGCTGCGACACGCCCGTGACGCTGGCCGTCGCGCCGATCGCCGCCGGCCAGTCGCTTGTGATCAGCTACGACACGGAGTCCACATGTGAGTGCGGGGAAAAACCGAGCAGTCAGCCAACGATTTGCAGTCTGCGGCGGCCAGTTCCCCAGCACTCGCGGCCGCGTGAACCTCGGCCGGCTGGCGGGCGCCTTCGACTGCGAGTGGACGCTGGCGGCAGGCGACGGCAACCGCGCGATAGTCACGATCCTGTGCGGCCGCTCCGCACTCTCCGGATTGACCGCCCGCCTGTTTGCAGGGACACGTTCATCGAGCCGTCCGACTTCTGCGCCGGGTCCTTCGTCGAAATCCGCCAGACGAAGGAAAGCGGGCGGTTGTTGGCGCGGCTGTGCGGGGCGGTCGAGCGGCGTCGCTTCGTCGCCTCGCAGCTGTTCGTGCGGCTGAAGCGAACCGCCCGCTCCGTCGCTCTCGCCGCCGCCGCTGTCGACTCGCAGGAAGAAGCGGCGGAAGACGAGGACGACGAGCAGCTGCAAGCGCTTCAGGGCCGAGACGCGAAGTTCTCCTTCAGCTACGAGAAAGGGGCGAACAACCGAACAAACGATCGATGCTCCCGCTCTTGCAGAGCTGGGCGGGCCGGTGAGCGGCGAGTCGGGCCGCCTGCAGCTCGATTTCTGGTGGGCGGAACGGCTGGACCCCGACGACGCCGACCGGTCGGTCAGTTGGCAGCTGACGGCCGCCGCGCCCGCCTCGTTCATCCGCGTGCGCGTCCTGAAGCGGGCCGAGCTCGAGCTGCAGCTCTTCGACCATCACTGCGAGCGGCGCGCGTGTGCGGCCGCCGGCAGCGAGCCGACCGTTCGGCTGCGCGAGGACGAGATTTTGGACCCAACGGCCGTCTATTCGGACGCGCCGAGTGGGCGAGTCGAAGGTTCGTCCGGTCCACTCCTTTCTCCTCCAACTTCTCTGCAGAGTTCGTGATCCCCGCCTCCGAGGTGACCGTCTTCGTGCCCGAGCTGCGCATGGGCGCCGAGCTGGAGCTCGTGTGGGAGCAGGTGCCGCCCGACGCCGTGAACCGCACGGGCGGCGCCGTCGCACTGCCGGCCGAAACGAGCGAATTTGCGGCGTGTGGCGGCGAGCTGCCGGTCGGCTACGAGCCGCGAACGCTGGAACTGCCGACGGAGAACGGTGAGCAGCAGGCGGGCGGCGAGTGATCCTCGCGGTTTGCAGGCGTCTACGCGAACGACCTCCGCTGCAAGTGGCGAATCCGACGGCCGATGTTGGGCGGCATCTCGTTCACGGTTCGCTCAAGATCGATCGCTTCTCTTAATCGCTTCTCTCCGTTGCAGTTCAAGAAGCTGGACCTGGAGGAGAGCGACGGCTGCGAGTACGACTACGTGGTGATCACCTCGCGCGACGTCGATTCGTTCAAGGAGCTGCAGTGAGTGGCCGCCCTGCAATCACTCCTCTCTCGTGGTTGCAGAGAGTCCACGCACCTCGCCCACTACTGCGACAAGGAGGCGGTGGGGCGGGAGATCGCAGTCAACTACGACCAGAACGCGTTCGTCTACTTCGTCTCCGATCGGTCTCGAGGCGGCGCCGGCTTCTCGCTGGAGTACCGCGTGGGCTGTCGGACATTCGAGTACATCGAGGCGGCCAAGGGACTCTTCGACGTTGTGCTGCAGTCGCCGAACTACCCGCGCACGTACCGCGACGCCCACCGCTGTCTGTGGGGCGTGATCCTCGAGACTAACCGGGACGTGAACATCACGAGTGTGGACGTCGACTTGGCGCCCCGGAACGCGTCGGGCAAGTGCGACACGGACGCGCTGACCATCAGCGACATGCCGCTCTCGATGCGCGCCGAGAAGCGCGTGGTGGAGGCGTGCGGCGGCGAGGCGTTCAACTCCACGGCGCGCTCGGGCCGCGTGTTCATCCAATTCGACTTGGCGGCCTCCACGACGCCTCGACGGGTTCGTTTTCGTGAATGAAGAAAAGACGTGAGCGAGGGAGTTGCAAGCCTACCTGCTGCAAGTGCTTGCTGTCCGCATAGCGGCGCTTCTACCCGTAGAGACCGAAGAAATGTTTAGCAGAGACCACCCCATAGTTCCTTTCATTTCCATCCAACAAGCAAGCCAAAGGGAGTTGAAGAAAAGAGGTTTACTTCACGAACGGGGAAGAAAGGAACAAGAGGAGGAGGAGGATCAGGTGGACGAGGGCGAGGAAGTGGACGGGCAGGAGCGCTTCGCAGCGGGCGGGTTCAGGTCGGGGTCGTCGGCCGTCGTGCTCGGCGAGGCGGTGGTCGTGGCCGGCGAGGCGGTGGTCGTGGACGGAGCGGCGGTGGTCGTGAGCGGGGCGGTCGTGGTCGTGAGCGGGGCGGTCGTGGTCGTGGGCTCCGACGTGGTCGTGGCGAGCGTCGGGGAGGGCGTGGTGGAAGCGTTGGACGAGACTCCGGTGAAGTACTCGGTGACCTGAAAGCAGCGGAGAGGAGCGGTTTGAAGGAGGGAGCACTTACCTCAGAGCCGTACCCGCAGCCGGTGGGCGACGGGGTGACGGCGGCCGACGCGGTGGGGGCAGCCGACGGCGAGGAGTCGGTGGGCGGGAAGGAGGGGGCGTCGACATCGCGCGAAGCAGCGGGAGGGAGATATGAGCGTTTCGTTCGTCTCGTCTCGCTTATATCCTGTCATATTTGCATGAAGTGACGAGAATCTCGCGTTGAATAGCCGCTCGCCATCTTTCGATTACGCAACAAGCTCTAGACGTGATTTCTTCTCGTTCCTTTCATCTACTCAATCGATTGATCGTTTAGGCATTCGTTATTAAGGAAACACAAATTGAACAACAGCCTTCGCGATGTCCAGCACTTTCGCGTGGAGCAGCCGTTCGTGAAGCACGACGGTGAGCTCCAGAAAAACGAACGAGTGGATTAAACGCGTGTTTGCAGGTAAACGCTTCGTTTTCGGCTACAACACGCGCGTCCTCGCGAGACATTCTGCGATTCGAGTCGTTTGTTTCACAAGAACGAAGCGAAGCGACAATCGATCGTCCTTCTTTTTGTCGCTTGTTTGCCGATTTTCTGGACGCCCTTATTCGACGCTCTGCTGTTGAACGCGCTGGCCGTTCGCTGCGTGGTGTTGAACGCCGAGACGTGAGCCGAGGGTCGCGCGCGGGCGTCCCACTAAGCCGGAGACGACGTGTTCGTACGCGAGTTCCAAATCGGCCGCAGTCAGCGTTCGTTCATGAAGATCCACCAGAGCAGCCACTACTACCAGAACAAAGCGCCGTAAGTCTTCCAGTCGTTACCCGAGCGCAGCGCAAGCAAATCAAGCGGACGTTCCCCGTAAGAAATCTAACGGAATCTATCGTTCACTCTTCGTTTGTTTGCAGCCGTTTGTGCTAGAAAGCAAGAGCGGCAGGACGGAGCGCTGCGAGCTGAAGGGGCCAGCGCCGTATTCCGCTCGACCATTCGGGTCGGCGAGAGTAGTGGTCATTCTTTTGACCTCGTTTGGGAGGAGGTCGCCGTGTACTTTGACCGCGTGATGCGGAACGCCACAAGCGTCGAAACGCCGCTCGCTCGCTTGCTGCCGATCATCAGAAATCTCGCCTATTTCTCCCGATTTCTCCCGATTTCTCCCGATTTCTCCGATTCTTCTGGTGAATTCACGCACCAATCGCCGACATGAGCGAACGGCCGCCGCAGGAGATCGTGGACGTTTTCTACCGCCTCGCCGACTTGGAGCCGCGGACGCGCGTGGAGGCGGCGGCCGAGTTGCTGCGGCACGCGGAGGTTCGTCCGCTTTCCGCCGTTGTCGATTTCTTCCAGCTTCAGGTGGGCGGCAAGTGGCGGGCGTACGTGCTGGAGCGGCTGCTGGGCGGCCTGGCGAGCGGCAAGGCGGGCAGTCGGTTCGGCTGCTCGGCCGCCCTCGCCGCCTTCCTCCGCCTGCCGGCCGTCGCGCTGCCGGCCGACGAGTTCCTGGCGGCCGTCGAGCGGAAGCTGCCGCTCGAGGGGCCGAAGAACGTGAGTCTCCCGCTTCTTTCTTGCATTCTTCGGTTCAGGAGCAGTCTGGCCACGCGATCGGCCGCCACTTGGCGCTGCTGGCGGCTTACGAGTCGGGCGCCCTCGACGCGGCCCTCCGGAAGCTCGTCGCCGCGCACGTGGCGCTCGCCGAGGCGGCCGACTCGCTGGCGCCCGCCGTGGGGCACGCGCTGGACGGGCTGGCGGCGCGGCTGCAGCGGGCGGCCTTCCGGCGGCACCTCCTGCCGGCCGTCCGCCCGCTGCTCGAGGCGCCGCTGGCCGCGCTCCCGCCGGCCGGCCTCCTGCTGCTGCTCGACCTCGCGGCCCGCTTCCCCGCCGAGGTGGCGGCCGTGAACGCCGCCGTCCGTCCCGAAGGAGGTGTCGAGGTGCGCGAGCAGGACCACGACGCCCTCGTCGCCCTCCTCAAGGTTCGTCCATTCGTTTGAATTCCGTTGATTTCTCCGTTGCAGAAAGCCGAGCCCACCCTCCGACACGCGCTCTGCGTGCGGCTGCTGCGGGCGGCGGCCGGGGCGCACTCGTTCGCCACCGTCCTCTCGCAAGTGGTCACGCGGAGCGCGTGGGAGGGCGCCGAGGCGAAGGCGTGCGGCCGCTACTACGCGCAGATGGCGGCGCTGCTCGACGAGGCGGCGTTCGGCGCCGACCAGGTGCTCCAGCTGCTGGACGCGCGCTTCGTCGTGAACTGCCGCAAGTTCGCGCACCGCTCGGATCCCGCCTTCCGCGGCCTCGACGCGCAGATCGCCGCCGCGCTGCAGGCGGCCCGGCGGCGCGTGGAGGCGGGCGGCTTCGCGTCGGCCGACCTCCTGCGCCTCGTCGGGCTGCTCGACGCGACGGAGGGCGGCGACTTCGACACGCGCGTCGCCCTGCCCGCCCGCTTCTCCGAGTTCCTGATCGCCCGACTGGAGGACGCCGAGTTCGTGCAGTTCGCCCAGCGCGTAAGCTTCCCCTCGTTCTCGTGCATTTCTCTTCGCTCCGTTCAGGCCCTGCAGCAGGAGCACTGGTCCTTCAAGCGGCTGGTGCCCGCCTTCGACGCCCGGCCGGCGGCCACAAAGAAGCGCGTCCTCGCCGCCCTGCTGGCGGTGGAGCCGCCGACCGCCGCCCACTTCAACGTCCTCTGCGGCCTGCTCGAGCAGACCGTCCGCGCGCACTACAAATTCGGCCGCTTCACGGGCGTCTCGCTGCGGCCGGCCGACGCGGAGGTGCTGCTGGAGTTGGGGGCGCCCGCGAAGCCCACGGGCGGCGTGGCGGACGAGCACCGGTGAGTGGGCGGACGCGCGGCTTCACGCGCGCGCTTTCAGGCCGCTGGAGGTCCTCGCCGCCGTCCTGCGGCTGCTCGGCCGCGCGGCGCCCGAGGAGGAGGAGCGGCGGCTGTACGCGGCGGAGGCGGCCGAGCTGCGGCGCGTCGCCCGTCGGCCGGCCGCCCACTCGCGCGCGCTCGTCGACCTCCTGCTCTCGGTGGTCGCGCGCACGCACCGCGTCCACCGGCCGCTCGCCTTCTTCGTCCTCTCGCGCCTCCACGCGCTCTTCACGGCCGCCGACGTCGCGCACGTGGTGGACGCCGTGTGCCGCGCGGACGCCGAGATCGCGGGCGACGGCGACGACGCGGCGGACGACGAGGAGTTCGCGCCGATCAGCGACGCCGAGCGCGCGGCCGTCCGCCGGCAGTGGGACGCCGAAGACGACGACGAGCGGATGGACACGAGCGAAGAGGAGGAGGACGAGGAGGAGGAGAGCGCGGAGGAAGTGAGCGAGGGGAGCGACGGCGAGGAGGACGCGCCGGCCGACCCGCAGCTGGCGGCGCGCATCCGGACGGCGCTCGGCCGCGCGGCCCTCGAGAGCGGCGACGAGACGGACGAGGTGAGTGGCCGCTTTCCCTCGTTGGAGTCCCCGCCGCTCCGCCTTCAGGACTTCGAGCTGGACGACGCGCAGATGGAGCAGCTGGACCGCAACCTCGCCGCCGCCCTCCGCTCGTTCACCGGCCGCGGCCGCAAGGAGCGCCGCGAGGCCGTCCAGGTGTTCCGCTCCAAGTGCCTCGAGCTGCTCGCCGCCTTCTTCGCGGCCGCGGACGAGGCGGCCGTCCGCGCCGCTCTCCCGCACGTGGCCCGTCTGGCCGCCCACCTCCGACGCCACCGCATGCCCGAGCTCCTGAAGAAGACGAGCGGAATCGCCGCCCTGATCGTCGAGAAACACCGCTCGCTGAAGGGCGATTTCCACCGGAAGGATGGCCTCCTGCTGCCCAAGGCCGTCGAAGCAGTCGAGGAGTGATCGGTCGTTTGTTTCTGCTGCCGAATGTTGTTGATTTCTTCGTTTGTTTTGCTCAGTTGTTGGTTAATAAAGTTGTGCTGTTGGCTGACTGTTGGGGTAAGGAAGCGGAGGGTCGGTCGATCAGGGACGCTCATCCGGCGGTCGCTGCCTTGCTTTGTGTGGGAGTTCTTCTCGATTGATTCGATTTTGTGGTCGTTCAACGGGGTCGAAAGGCAAGAACGGCCCGCCGCCGACTTCTCAGAGGCCACCAACGCCCCGCTGTTCCCACTGCTCGTCTGGATGGCCACTTTCGGGTTTCATTAACTGACTGTTGGTTGTGCATGGCGGCCAAAAGAGCAGGAGAGTTGTAAACCAAGCAGAAACCCTCCTTGCTCCTCCCCCTCCTCCGCCCCGATGTTCCCAGTGGCACTCCGCTCTCCAAGCGTGATGCAATCGAAGGACACTCCGCTCACCCACTCCAAAAGCCGGCTTGGTCGTCCAGTTCTTCTGTTGAATCAAAGATCTTTCGAAGTCCTTTGCCGATGCCGAAAGCGAAGAATCCGAAGGCGCCGGCCGACGCGAACGGCGAGGCGGCGAGCGGCGCGCGGCCCGAGAAGCCGCTGCTCAAAGTGCGCTTCGGTTCGTCCCCCGAATGTTTCTTTGAATCTTCCGCATTCTGCAGGCCAATCGCACGACGAGGAGCAGCCGCCGCCGGCCCGCCACTACCCCTTCCGACGGGCCACCGACGAGAACGTGCACGCGCTCTTCCGCCGCCTCCGCGTCCAGTGCGAGCAGGGCCGCGTCGTGGGCGTCGAGCCCATCGTCCTCGAGTTCCTCAACGCCGTCGCCCTCGTAGGTTGACGGGGGATTCAAAGGAGAAAAACGGCCGTGGATTGAGAGCTCTTTTATTCCCAAGGGTCCTCTCAAGCGATCAGTCCGCCCCAACACTCGCCCATCTCCTGCTCGCCCAATCCAACTCGCCATACAGCCGTCGGTTGCAGTTCACGCACCAACTGCCGGAGCCGAAGGACGCGCCCTTCCGCGAGCACCTGCTGGAGGCGCTGGAGCCGCAGCTGTCGCACCTGACGGGGAACGGCGAGCGGCGCTTCCCGCCGGCCCTCGGCAACGTCATCCGCGGCCTCAAGCGCGCCTTCCGCGACGACCCGCCGGCCGTGGGCGCGCCGGGCGGCGGCAAGGAGGCGGTGGAGGCGGCCGTGCGGCGCTGGCTGGAGGACTTCTTCCGCAACGCCGTCTGGGAGGCCGCCAACGCCATCGTGCTGTTCACGCGCGAGAAGCTCGAGCGCCTCAACGCCGCCACCGTCCTCACCTACGGCTGGTGAGTGCGCGGCCGGGATGGGCGACTGGAGGTCGAACTGGAGTGCTTCGACCCGCTCTTCCCCGCGTTCTCCCATTAATTTCGATGTTGAGGTCGCCGATCGTGGAGCGGGTGTTGCTGGAGCACGCGGCGGCGACGCGGGCGCCCTTCTCCGTCACGATCCTCGACGGGGAGCCGGACGGCACAGGTGGGCGCTCTCTGCCGCCTTCTCACCCCTCCCGCTGCTTCAGGCACCCGCCTGCTGCGGTCGCTGGCCCGCCGCGGCGTCCGCTGCACGTACGGCGGGCTGAACGCGCTGGCGGCGGAGGTGCGGCGCGCGGACGTCGTGCTGCTGGGCGCCGCCGCCGTCCTCTCGAACGGCAACGCGCTCGCCCGCCGCGGGGCCGCCGCCGTCGCCTGCCTCGCCAAGGCGCACAACCGGCCGCTGCTCGTCACCGTCAAGAGCTACCAGTTCACCGAGAAGGCAGGCCATGGGATAGTTCATCTTATTTCTCTCGCTGCAGGTGCGGACGGTCGCCAAACACCCGCTCGTGGCCCTCGACCGGGAGCCGCTCGAGTGCGTGGACGCCGAGATGATCACCGCCCTCGTCACCGACATTCGCATCCTCCCGCCCACCTCCGCCCCTGCCGTCTTCAAAGCGAACGTTGGTCGATGCTAAATAAACCGGTTGATTGTTCAAGGGTGAAAGGGGAAGTCGATTGCCCGTCGGTCAGCTTCTTCTGTTCGAGCACCCATTACTCTAGAGTCCCTTTTCGCCGGCTCGACCAAACAACCGAATCAAACCGTTTATTCTCCAACTACACCATGAAACAAACGCACAAAAGAACGCGGACATTCACTCTTGCTCGCCAGCGCCGTCCTCCACGCTGCGGGGCTTGGGTTGGGCGCGCGAGTCGTCGCGGCGGCGAAAGACGGTCGACAGGCCGCCCACGCGTTTCTGCAAGCCGCAGGTAAGTGAGGAACAGGCGGACTGCTTACGGGCATCGGAAGCGCCTCGTCGCGGGCCTCCTGCCGCGCACGCTGGGCCGCCTGCTGACGCGCCTGCTGGGCGCGGCCGAGCTTGCGGCGGATCGAGTCGGCCATCGCGCGCCGCTCGCCCTGCAGCCGCTGCCGAAGCGCCGCCGTCGCCGCCTCGTCGCCTTCGGCCAGACGGTGGCGCGCGGCCACGTGGCCGACGGCGCGCCTCGCCCGCTCCGCCTCCTCCACCTTGCGGCCGACCTCGCGCTCGTGCTGCACGCGGTCGTTCTTGATGCGCGTCTGCAACCGGGAATCAGCGAGAGATCCGTCCGCTGGGCACTTACGATGGCCTCGTGCTTCAGCTGCGTCAACTCGGCCTCCTCCCGAATGTAGTTGACCACGTGGGAGCGCAGTTCGGAGAGGTTGGCGCGCCACTGCCGCAGGTGCTCCGCACGCTCCTCCAGCTGCCGGTCGACGGCGGCGCGCGCGAAGTCCAGCCACACGCCCACCCCGCCGCAGCCGCTGAACGCGACCACCAGCCCGAAGGCGACCGTCCCGAGCAGCAGTTTGCCCTGGCCTGCAAGCAAGTGAGTTGGGGGAAGGAACTCCAGAATGCTCACCGATTTCCACCACGCTCTTTGGGACCCGCTCGTCCGCCTGCGCCGCCGCCCCGCCCGCGAGCAGCCCGACCGCCGCCAGCAGAATCGCCACTCGAAGCGCCCGCATTCTCGCAGCTCGGATCTCGAAGCAAATGAGCGGTGGAAAGACCCGAACGGACTGCTCGGCGGCTTGGAAGCGGCCGTTCATTCAAATTCGCCGTGGGCAAACAGCATTGCAAACGAAAGGAAAGCAGTCTTGCGAGCGAACGGAATCGGCGGTTATGCGGGATCGCTCTTTCGACTGGAAGTGAGCAAACGAACACGTCCATCAATGGGTGTTCTCTTTCCGACCGGCCTTGCCGAGCGAGGAGGAGATGGAGTGTGAATGCGGGTGCAGACTGCGTGTTGTTCGTAGACGAGCGACAAGGAAACGGAGATCTTGATTCGTAACAACTCGAGCGTTCTTGCCTACAGAAGACGACACTGGCCGCTCGACTTTCAGTTTCGTTGAACCCGAATGATCCTCGAACCGATTGGTTGCTTGAGAGACTGCGCATTGTGTGCAGACGTCCGGCCTGGCATCGTCTTCCGTTCCCCTCGTCCGTGAGTGCGCAGCGTTCGGTCAGAAGATCACCACTTGTTTTGCAACGACTCGCCCCTTCTTTCTGTCGGCTTGCGAAGATCTCCGCCGACCGCCTGACCGCCCGCCCGCTCTTGTTTACGCCGCGCCGCTCGTCGCCGCCCCGCTTTCTCACGGCCGGCCGTCGATCGCCGCTGTCTTCTACGGCCACTTGCCGCCTTTCGCCCCGAACTGTCCGCTTCTCGCGTTTTTTTTTCGTACGAGCTTGTGGTCGAATCATCCCTCCCGTCTGCTTTCAGGCAGGATGGACTACGACACGGACTATTCGAACTACTGGGACGGTTATTCGGACGAGGAAGGAAATTTTGTTTCCTTCTCCGGCGAAGAGCGCCGCGTGCGACAAGAGCGGAAGCGGCAGGCTCGCTACGACCGCTGTGAGTTCCTCCTTCGTCCAAGCGAACAATCGAGCTGCTTTGCAGGGCGGAACGGAGAGCGCAGCGAGGAGTTGGAGCGCGAATTCGGCCGCCGGGCGACCTCGCCGCTGCCGTGGAGGCCGTTCGGCTCCCGGACGCCTGAATTCGTCGGTAAGTTCCCAGCGCTCATTCAGACTCTTCGACTCATCGATCGTTCAGGATTAGGCACCAGGAGCAACAACGTTCCCCTCGAGCAGGCGCTGTGGCCGCTGAATCCGCCGGTCGTCCCGAACGCTCTCGCTCCGGCGGGACCGTACGACGGCCCGCACCCGGTGGGTGAGTGCTATCTGCCTCCCGTTCGTCCCTTGACGCCCGCTTGCAGGCGCCGAGAACCCGTCGACCATCCGCTCGGCGCGTCGCGGCGAAGCGCATGGCGGCTTCAGCGTGAAGCCGCTCGCCGGGTTCAACTTGGCCCCGCCGGTCATCCAGCCGGTCGTCAAGCACAAGAGCGGCCCCGTCGATCTGTCCTCGAAGTTCGACGACGCGCGCTTCGCGGACTTCCGCGTGCTCACGGACAGCGGCCACTTCTTTCAGGCGAGCGAGTTCTTCCCCCACCCACTCACTCCTCCTTGCTGCAGGTGAAGAAAGCGCTCCTCGCCGTCCAGTCGCCCTTCTTCGCGCAGCTCTTCCGCTCCGAGCAGACGGAGCTCCTCGTGCCGGGCGTCGAGGCGGCGGTCGTGCGCGCGTTCCTCCTCTTCTTCTACCGCGGCCAGCTCGCCGACGTCCAGCCGCACGCGATCGCCGTCCTCGCGCTGGCCGTCAACTTCGAAGTGGGCGACCTGAAGGCGAGTTCCCCACTGTTCGCCGCCTCTCCTCACCCGCCTGCTTGCAGAACGACCTCTCCGAATGGCTGGCCGCCAACCTGCAGCTGACGGACGTCTTCCGCCTCTTCAGCCTCGTCGAGCGGCACCCCGAAGAGCTGCAAGTGCTCAGCGAGGCAATCTTCGAATTTGCCCGCCGGAACGCCACCGCCCTCGCCCAACTGCCCGCCTTTGAGGCGTTCATGGAGAAGAACCCGAAGGTGCTCATCAAACTCTTCAAGCTGGGCGTGAAGCCCCAGCGGCTTCGTCGCGGTTGCTCTTGCTGCGATGTGTGGTACGAGGAGGTGCCGCGCGGCTTCGGTCCCGCGTGATGCCCGCTGCAAGAAGGGCGAATCTCTTTTCTTCTGTACACTCTCCCATTCTCTCACTTAACGGACGAATAAACGCGACTTCACTTTGGACGGTCGGATTGGAAGCGGCGTGGAGGAGTCGAACATCACGTGTTCTCAAGCTGCCTGCCAACCAGCAAGAAGATCGAACACAAGGGCACTGAACGGGATGAAAGAGCCCGTCGAGCGTTCTGAAAGCACGCGAATGGAAGGAGCAGAAAGGGGAACCGTACAGTGAGCGAAGGTCGCCTCGCCAGCGCATGACTGCTCGCTTCGATTTTCGCCGTTTCCGTTTGACGCGTGATGTGCCAAAGGTGCAAATTCTTGTCGTTCTCGTCGAGCAGCAAACGAGAGCTCATGAGACGAGCGTACTTTCATTTGCGGGTTCGCAACGAGCGGGATGCGGTTGGCAGTGCGGCCCAAGGGCGCTCTTGCCCTCTCCGTCTTTCTTGTCTTCGTCTTCCTGGTGTACTTCATGGCGTCCGAGGACGAGCCGCAGCAAGTGAACTACGACTTCGACGTGTGGGAGCAGTGAGTCCTTCCTTCACTTTCGCTCTAACCTTCCCGTTGAGGCCATTGATCGTGGACGAGCGGTGTTTGGGGCGGCTGGAGGCGAACGCCAGCTGCGAGCTCCCGATCGAGGTGGCGGTCTTCGAGCGAGACGGCCGAACGTTCAAGGAGCTCGCCGCGGAGCTCCGACCGCACTTCCGCGTCGTCCACCGCGCTCAGCACACGCACCGAAGGGACCACGTGGCGTTCTTCTCCGATGACGACGCCCAGCAACGTTTGATGTCGCTGCAAGTTCACCCGCCTCTCCCTCCCAATCACGAGAGTTCAGGGGAGCGATGGAAACGCGGCTGCACGCGCTGAACAGAGCGGACGGTGGACTCGTGCGCGTGCCCGCGAACTCCCGCCGCTTCCTCCGCAATTGGGCGAACGCGCGCTTCGTCGAGTGCCTGAACCTCCGCGTGGATCGGGAGGCAGCGGAGCCGCGCATTCCGCTCTCCGCGTGGAGCGAAGCGGCCGCATTCCGCGACCTGCTCGACCAGAGCGATGCCACCCTGTTCCTGATCGGTGGCACGCTTCTCGGCAAGTCCTCTCGTGTCTTCCGCCTTCAATCGACAACTTCAGGTTGGTACCGAGAGTGCGGTCTCATTCCGCACACGCACGACCTGGACTTTGCGCTCCACTCGAGCGAACTGACCGCCGAGTTGGTGCGGGAGATCGAGCGGAAGCACCGCTTGAAGCACAAACTCGGCACGTTGCGGGACTCCTTCGAGTTGACCACGTGGCTCGCCGGCGTCCAAACCGACTTGTTCGCCGTCTATCCGCTCAATGGGACGCACTCCTACGCGACGGTGGTGGATTTCAAGCGCAAACGCACGCTGATGGCCGTCTACCCGCGGATTTCTCGTCTCTGCACAGGCCTTCTGTTCGGCTCGCTCGTGCACGTGCCCTGCAACGTCCGCGACGTGTTGGAGGTGAGTGCGGACTAAAAAACACAAGTGATCGCTCGATTGCAGGCAGACTACGGCCCCAAATGGCGGGAGGATCGCCCGTCCGGCGACTACACGTACCTGAAGGCGCCCAACCTCGTGCCCTTCCTCGAGCACACGGACGAGGAGTTTGAAAAGCGGATGACCATCTTGTACAAGTGCTTCTGGTTCATTTGCTGGTGATGTCAGAAACAAAGAAGAGGGAATAGTTTGTCTGTTTGTATGCGGCCGGTCATGCCCGGAATAAACGCGGAGGAATGAAGGGCGGCCGGGCGGCATGCACGGAGGCGGAAATTTGCGTGGGCGGTCGGTCGGTCGGTAAATTTGCATGGCCGGAATTTGCATGAGGAGGAAGTGGGAAAATGAGCGATTTCGGCCGGGAATCGTCAGTCGGTGGAGATGCGGGCGTCCGGGGCGGTCGGGCGGGTGAGTGAGCGGGCGGGACGGCGGGCGAGGAGATCGGTGAGTGGAGCGAGCGGGACGGGCGGGGAGGTCGTCGTGATGCCGTCATGGGAGCGGGCCGGCTTCTGGGCGGTCGGCCAGTGGCGGGCGTCGACGTATGGGCATCGATTGAGCAATTTGCATGAGGAAGAAAGGAAGGCGGCAGGTCGGCCGGAGTAAGTCAGGCGGTGGTCGAACGGCCGTCTGGGATGGTCAGGTGAGTCGAGTGTAAGCGGACCGGTGGTTGTGAGTGGAGGACAGGTCGTTGTGATGCCGTGGTGGGAGCGGGTAGTTGGGCCGGCCAGAAGATGCGGGAGTCGACGGGTGGGCAAGGACAAGTGGGCGGCCGGGTAATTTGCATGTGGATCGATCGAAATCGGCCAGTTGGTGGGCGGAAGTCAGTCGGGAGTCGGGCAAGCGACCGGGACGGTGGGGCGTCGGGCGTGCGGTGGATCGGCAAGTCGAGTGGGGATCGGATGGGTGAATTTGGAGTCGGTCAGCGAGCGCGTGGCGGGGCGAGGCGGGGGAAAGGATCGGCTGTTCAGGCAAGAAGAGCTGAAAAATCGCGAGTGGCAGAGCGAGCGGGTGGGCAGGCGAGCGAGTGGCTAGGAAGGGCGGATGTTTGGAGTAGACGGATGGCCAAAACGGGAAACGAGCTGTGTTCATCTGCTGGCAAAGAAGAGCAAGAACTGCTTTTTTGACTGGTTTCTGGTTTCTGGTTTATTCACCTCGCAACCGAAGAGAAGAAGAGAATGACGGGGGTCAGCCGGCAGACGTTGCGGTGAGATCAGCAGGAGGGAGTGGTCGGCGGCGAGATGTGCGGAGCGGCCTGGTGTACGCGCGTTCGGCTCGCTTCCACCGGTCGACGTCCTGGGCGACGGCGATCCACGGGCGCTCGCGGGTGGCGTACTCGTAGCCCACGTGCTTGCGAAGGTCGTCCTCCCATCGTGTTCGCGGGCGGCCGGGCGGGCGGTCGGCGTCGGGCGTCCATCGCGTGAGCCGGGCGGTCCAGCGGTCGTCGTTGCGGGCGAGGATCTTGTGCGCAAATCGCCACTTTCGTCTTCGGGCGGCGACGATCACGTCCGGGAGCTTCGTGATTCGGCGGATCCACGCGGAGGACTTCCCGTCGCGCTTTTTTGACTGGAAGCTGCAAGTGAAGGTGGGAAGGGCGGCAGAGACTAATGCTCGAGTTCGTAAATCGGCTTCACCGGATAGACAGGTCAAGCCGTTGCCCCCGCGAAGCGGGGGCGATGGGCTTGTGAGAATAAAAGCTGAAGACGTGAAGACGCGAGCATTGAACGCAGAGTTGCGCGTGTTCGGCTTTCTATTTTTGGCGAGCTGCCTCAGTTGGGGCGTCTTGTGTCGACTTTAACGAATGGAGCGTCTTCGAAAGGTTACCGGGCATCTTCTCGTGTGTTTGTTCGCCTACTTCCGCTTCTCCCATGAGCAAGCCTTCTGACAACGCGCCTTCGAACACCTCGTGTTTATTCGCTTCGTTTGGCGAAGATCTGCTCGACGCCCTCGCCGTTGTGCAGGCGGACGTGCGGCAGCCGGCGGACGGGCGGCGGCGGGCGGGGCGACCGGTCGGGGCGGCGGAGTTCCGCCTGCAAGCAGAAGGCGGCCGCCCAGTCGAAGTCCGCGTGGAATTTGTGGGCGAAAAGCTCGTGGGCGGCGGCGATTTGCGGCAGGTCGTTTAGGCCGTAGGCGCACGAGTACCGACGGTAGGTGCCTGCAAACCCATGAAGAAAGAGAGCGGGTTGCCCAACCTTTGCACTCGGCCTGCTCCCAAACTTGAAAGCGGGCGAGTTGTGGGCGGCGGAGTGGCCGGTCGGCGGGCACCTGCGGATCGCGGGCGGACGTCCAGCTCATGATGTTCGCCCGAATCAACGCCAGCCCGTCGAAGCTGCCGAAGACCGGGAACACTGCAAAAAAGGGAGGAATGAGCGGAGATCTCGCGCACTCACCGTTCTTGTTGGAGAACAGCGTGCCGAAGAACAGCTCGTCCACGCATGCCTTCGGATAGAGAACGTTCGGCCTCCGTTTAGTCACGTTCATGAGGCGGCGGAAGAGGCGGTGGGTGACCGCCGAGTGAGCGGGCGGCCGCAGGAGGTCGTCGGCCGCCCGCCGACTCACGACCGACGCCATCGAGGTCGAGAAGACGCGCAGCCCAACGGCCGCGTCCCACACGCCCTCCAGCGGGATCGTCTGACCGCCCAGGTGCTCGAAGACCACCGAGTCGTTCAGCTCGCGCAACACCCACACCGCCTCCTCGTTCGTGCGCAGCGGCACGTCGAAGCCCGTCACGTACTGAACGGAAGGGCGGATAGAAGAGCGAGGAGGGGGAGAACTCACTTGGTAGTAGCGCCACGGATGAGCGGAGTGGACGAGCCGTTCGAAGCAGGCGAACTGGGCGGCCAACACACTCCGCGTGCACCACTCGATCGGCCCGACTTCCTGCGAGCGAAGTGGACGGCGGGAGAGCGGACACTCACGATCACCGTGACGTTCGGCAAACAGGCGGCCGTCGCGTGGACGCCGCGGCGAAACTCCTCGCTGCTCTTCGAGTCCACGACGATGCAGTGCGCGTTTTGCGGTCGGTAGAAGGCGGAGAGCGCGAGGTAGAACTGAAGCAGAGCGTTAGGAGGAAGGAGACTGCACTCACCTGTGCCAAATCCTTGTAGACGATCATCCCGAAGCCCAACGGAAAGGCCGCTTCTTCGGCGGTCGGCGCGCGGAGGTCGAAGTCGAAGACGCGGCGGAGATTCGTGCACCTGATCGAAGCGAATGAGACGGAAGCCGCAGAGGACGAGCGGACAGATCGGTGCGTGGATCGAAGCGCGCGAAGAAGAACTCGTCGGAGTACGCCCACGAGCGCGCGAACGCCCGTTCGACGGGCGTCGCGTTGCCGGCGATCAGCCGCGAGCATTCGAGTCGATCGGCCACGTCGAGCAGCCAGCCGGAGCGATCTGAACGGCGTGAAGTGCGCGGAAGACGGAGCGGCGACTCACTTTTCGCCCATGCCGCGGTCCCCAGCTCGAGCATTGGATTGGAGGCGGGCGCCTGTCGTGTGAGGCGGTCCAACCGCACGAGCAGCAGGAGGCCCAAGAAGGCGGCCGCAAAGGCGAGCTTGCGGCCAGGCGGCGGCATTCGCGGGAGCATCGCAGCGGCGGCCAACAGCCGACCGGCTCGACTCGAAGCGCTTGCAAATGAACCCGCCTTCTTTTTGTTTGAATGAGTCGATCGACAACGTCTGGAATTTCTCGAGAAGACATCAAACGGGTGCTGATTTCTACCCTCTACGCCCCGCATGCCACCAACAGGTCGCGCAACGGGCGAAAGTCGAAAGAAGCATGCGGTTCGGCAATTGCTCATCGCTTCTCACAGGGAGGAGGAACGGCGAGATCAAGGCTGTCGTGCCGAAACATTCCGTGCGTGAACAGACCAGTGCTGTGAATTTGCCAGCGATCGCGGGGGGTCGGTCGGCCACTTGTTTCTTTCGTTCGTTGATCACCGAAAAGCACCGCGCGTTGAAGCGGGAGTTTTGACGGAAAGACGGCACTTTGCTGCACAAGACCACCGAAGGCGTCGAGAAGTGATCCCATGTTTATTTCTGCTTCCCATTGTTTATTGAACGCCGAATTCCCGATGATTTGCGAGTAAGAACCGTCTTTATTCGTTCGTGCGGGATAAAAGTGAGAGTGTACAAAAGACGAAAACATGAGGAATTGCGAGGAAAGTGGGGCGAACGGCCGGTCGGGTGGTGTCTTCCGATCGATCACCAACCCGACTCCCACATGTCGAAGAGGACCTCCGCGTGCTTGCAGAAGAACTCCTTCATGGTCGCCTGCGAGTGGGCCTTGCGGATGTACAGCTTGTTGCTCGCGACGAACGCCAGCGTGCGCTTGCGGAGGTCCTCCAGCTGCGGGAACATTTCGATCGTCTCGATCTTCTCGAAAATGTTCGCCACGGTCAGCGAGCGGATGAACGCGTCGACGCACAGGGACTGCAACGAGGAGGAAGTGAGTGGCTGAACGGGAGGGGGAACTCACGATCAGACCCGCGACCTCGTACTGGACGGCGAGCGGCAGCAACTCGGCGGCGAACGTGTCGCTGCCGGTCAGCTCGGCCGAGTAGAGGAAGAGAAGGAGCGCCTCCACCTGCTCGTCGGGCGCCATCTTGATCGTGATCGCGCGCTCCGTCTTCTCCTTGAAGTCGTGCTCGAGCATCACGTCGAAGACCGGCGACTGGGCGCACAGGAACAGGGAGTCCACCTGCAGGAAGGAAGGAAGTTGATTGGGGATGGAGAGCAGGAGACGTACCATGAACTCCTTGTCCGTGTCCGTCTTCACGACCAGGTCCGAGAGCTCGACGCGATCGAAGGCGTCGGCCAGCTTCTCCTGACGACTCGGACCGCGCAGGGATTTGAGATCGCCGCCCGACGAAATCTTCTCCCCCGCGGATCCGAAGGTCGTCATTGTGGAGTCGCCTGCAATCAGATGGATGATTAGAAGGAGGAGGAAGAAGAGGGCAGGAGAGGGACGCGGGCAACACACGAGTGCGGGCGGGTGTTCACGAACGGTCCGTAAACAGCGAAGAGCGCCGTTGGACGCGCGCGGCGGCGAGCGAAAGAAATCGCCGCCCGAAGACGGACGGGCGGCCTCCCGTCTGCCGCCCCGCTCGTCCGTTCGCCCGTCTGCCCGTTCGCTCCGTCGGGCGGCCGGCCGGGCGGCTCGTCGGTGGGAAAGGCGGGCCGCATGATGAAATCGGCGCCGCGATCGAGCGTCTTCTTGTAAACAAGCGGGAGCATCGAGAGTCCGTCCTCCGATTGATGAGGAGGGGATCAAACTGAGGGGTTCGCTCGCATACAATCTCGAGAGATCTTCTGGAAGTACACGTTCCCACACGCACGTCAATCGGCCTTCAATTTCGTTAGACCAACGGATGAGCGGAAGAAAGAATGAAGTCGTTGAAAGCAGTGGAACTCGAACGTCGGAAATCAGTGGTGTTTGCTCGATTATCGAGAACGGACAGCTCGTCCGTGGGGAAGTTTGTGATGTCTGCTTTGTTTCAACAAGCAACCGATTTGATTTTGAAGCGAGTTGTGAGGTGAATCCTCCTCATCACCGCGCACCCCGCGCAGAACCGCTCGCCCGCCTGCTCGTCGTTCGGCGGCCGCTCTCCCTCTCTCGCCTCGACTTTCCGCCCGTTTGGCGTCCGGCCGCAGCGACCGGAGCGCGTCGCTCCCTTCCAGCCCGCTCGCCCGCCCGCCGTCTCGCTCCTCATTTCGTGTTTTCGACGTCGATTTAGCGGACCGCCGGTTGTGGGATGATTTGCGACCGAGTGGGCGACCGTTTGCCTTCGAACTTTAATCAGCGGCATTGGGTGGTCGTCTGGAACCGAAGTTCCTTCTATTTACCTTGATTCCTTGGATTCTTCCGGACTTCTCGCCCAAAATTCGCGAAGTTTCGCGCAACTTCGAACGAACTGATGACATTTTGAAATCGACATCTCAAATCGCGTTCGCTGTTCGCTCTCCCGGTTATTCGACGGAGATGCAAAGCAGAACGGTCAGGTTTCCCATCGAACACTCCACTTCTTCGTTTAGTCATCAGAATTTCGACATCGCGCGCGCCTTCGCTCACTCCTCCGCCGTTTATTCGATTGCTTGTTGCAGGAATCCGTGAATTCAACTCCAGCACCGCAAGATGGCCTCGCAGCAGCCCGATCAAACGCCCGCCGCCGACGCGCCGCCGATGGAGCCGCCGAAGTTCACGCGCGACGAGCAGAACCTCACGGTCGCCTACATCCAATTCCTCCGCCAAAAGGTCTCCGTGAACGACTGCAATCCGGACCAGGCCGAGGCGATCGAAGGTTCGTTTACGAAGGGATTGATTCGAGTGATCGCCGCCTGCTTTCAGTCGCCGTCCAGTGCCTGGAGAGTGCGTTCGGCCTCTCGGACAAGAACTACGCCTACCAGCCGGCCAAGCCCCTGCTGGAGACCTTCAAGGGTGTCGAGGGAGCGTCGGCTTCCGTGAGTTCCTCTTTTCTTCTGCCGCCCTTCAATCGGTCGTTCAGGAGGAGGAGTTCCCGTCGCCCACCGCCGCCGACATCGAGCAGGCGAACAAACTGAAGGAGGAGGGCAACGAGCTGGTGAAAGCCTCGAAGTTCCAGGAAGCGGTCGAGAAGTACAACGCCGCCATCAAGCTGAACCGTGACCCGATCTACTTCTGCAACCGGTGAGTTCCTTTCGCTCAATCCTCTCGCTCATCTTCGATCTGCAGGGCCGCCGCCTACTGCCGCCTCGAGCAGCACGACCTCGCGATCCAGGACTGCCGCACGGCGCTGGCCCTCGATCCGAACTACGCGAAAGCCTACGGCCGCATGGGCGTCGCCTTGTCCTGCCAGAACCGCTACGATCAGGCGGTCGAGGCCTACAAGCGGGCCGTCGAGCTAGACCCCGCCAACGAGTCCTACAAGAACAACATGCAGATCGCCGAGGAAAAGATGCGCGAAAGCCAACAGGCGGGCGGCAACGCGCCCGGCGGATTCCCGGGTTCGTCCTTCCATCCGATCGATTCGATTCATCGCTCTCGTTCAGGCTTGGGCGCCCTCGGCGGACTCGGCGGCATGGGCGGCCTGGGCGGCATGCTGAACAACCCGCAGATGGCCCAGATGGCGTCGCAGATGATGAGCGACCCGGGCATCCAGAACATGATGAGCCAGATGATGAACGCGTTCGGCGGAGCGGGCGGTCCCGGAGGCGCGCCCGGCGGCGGCCCCGGCCTGGACGGCTTGATGCGAGTCGGAGAACAAGTGAGTCCCTTCCTTCGTCCTCCTCTTCGTTCAATCGTCGAGTTCAGATCGCCGAGACGCTCCAGCAGTCGAACCCCGAGCTCGTGGAGCAGCTCCGGCAGCAGTTCAACGCCACGCGCGGCCCCAGCAGCGGAACGGACGGCGCCGACGGACACGACGGCCAAAACCCGCCGCCCTCCTCGTAATCCCGCAGCCGCTCTCCATCCAACACGTGGCCTTTCTTCTTGATTAAAATCGTCTCTTTCTTGGGTCCAACAGTCCATCGGATTTCCCTCTCTAATATGCCCGTTCTTTGGAGTCGTTAAAGAATCTTCCTTCTGTTGATCCACTCCTTTCTTTCCCTCCGTTCCGTCTACCTACTTCCAAAATTCAGAGCTGCGAATCGATTCGAGTTGATTGCCGTCGATTTGATTCGAATCAACCCTCGCCCCATCGACGATCCACTTCATGCACGGCCCCGAATATTCCGCTAGACTTTTTGTTCTGTTTCCTCGTTGTTGTCCTTTCAGAATAAACAAGAACTGAACGGGGGCGTCGTTGTTCTACACACAAATATAAGTGGGAGGGTAGTGAGAGAAAGAAGAGGGGATGGTGGGTGATCCGTGTGTTCGTTGGCTTCAAAGCGCTTCCAACGGGACGTCAGTCTTCGGTTTGGCGGGCTCGGCGCGACTTGCTCGTCGACTGCCGCCCTCTCGGCCGTCGTCTTCGTCGTCCGACTCGTCGGAAACGCCGCTGTGAGTTCCGGCGTCCGTGTGCCGCTCTTCCGCATCGTCGCGGCGCTCTCGGTTGTGCTCGTGGTCGGCGGGCGAGTGCTCGCGATCCCCGCGTTCTCCCGCCTCCTCGTCGTTGTGGTGGCTGCGGTCCGTGCGGTGAGTGGGCGGGGTGTCCGGCCGTTCGTTCTCCTCTTCGTGGTGCTCCTCGTGCTCACTTCGGGGTCCCCGCCGATGTTCGTCGTGGTCGCTGCCGTCCGTTCGGTGCCCATCGGAATGGCGCCCGTCCGAATGGCGACTTTCCTGGTCGTCCTCCCGCTCGTGATCGCTCGCGTGTTCCCGATCTTCCGGCGAATCGCGACGAGCAACCTCGTGGGCGGCCGCCGAGGAACGACGGCGACTTTCGGCCGTTGGAGTGTGGCGTTCTTTAACGAGAACGTCAACGGAAACGCTTCGTTGCTCTCACCTTCTTCCTTCGACGGGGACGCGGTTCGTTGGGAGCGACGGGACGGCGGCCGGTTGGTGGAGAAGCGGGACTCGGCGCGAGTGGACGGCCGCGAGTCGCGCGACTCCTGCACGACGACGGCAGGCGGCGAGCGAGCGGCCGGCGAGGGCTGTTGCGGAGTCGAGGATTTGCGCTTCTTGTCGGCTGCAACGACTCGGATGAACAGCTTCTTGATCACGTGAGAAACGAACGAGATTTTGACTTCTTCTTGACCTTCCGCTTCGGTTTCGGCGACTCGGCCTTTCCGTTCGCTTCCTTCGACTCGTCGGCCGCTTTCTTCCTGCAAACAAGCGTGGGTTTAATCCATTGGTTGGGGCGACTCACTTCTTCTTCGGCTTCCCCTTCGAATCCGTTGAGTTCGCCCTGGAGGTCGCCTTCTTCTTCTCCGGTGCTGTGGTTTTGGCCTGCAATCCTCATGGTTATCCTTTGCTTCTTTCAAGGGAGTAAGACGAACGTCCGCCCGCTTTTTGTTCGCGACGGCGGCGGCCAAACTGCGCGAGCGGCCGAGCGTTCCGTTGAGCGTGCTGCCGGTGGTCGTGCTGCTCTTCGCGCTGCTCCCGTTCAGGCTGTTCACCGTGAGGTCCCTGCAAGAGAGGACGTTGAGTACAAGGATGTAAAGTGCGGTGCGAGGCGTTCAACTCGTTTCGCGAGTTCGGCTACAAACTCCCAAATGGAGGACTTGATTCGCACGTTCCCGTGATCACCCGCTCGCCTTTGGCAGAGTCCCACCAAAATCGTAAAAACTTGTGTTCTCACGGCCCGCAGGTGTTTTCCGCCGACCGAGTGGTCGCTGTGGGTCACACGCGAAACGAAAGCGAGTAATTGGATTCCAAACAAGCTTTCGACTCGAAAGGTTGGAGATTCAACCGATTGCCTTTACAAACTAGAGCACTCAACAAACAGACCTCGAGGTGGAGCGCAGTTCGGTGTTGCTCTTCGACATCCGCGTCGAATTAGAGCGCTTCGAAGCAATCGAGAGCGCCGAGTCCTCGCGGGGACCGCCGCCGCGATTCGCGTTCCGCCCGACGAAAGCGGCCTGATTTCGGCGATACGCGGCGCCGTAGTCCAGCGGCATAAAGCCGCCCGAGGAGGCGACCTGAACGAAAGACAAGCGGTTGGAAAGCAGCCTTCGCAAGACTCACGTATTCGTGGTTGTTCTCCAGCTGTTGAGTCGACCGCACGAGGGAGCCGTTGAGCGTGTACAGCCGCTTCACGCCGCTGATCAACCCCACGCGCTCGCTGATTGCGTCGAGGAAAGTGTTGATGTCGTGCGAGTGTTTCATGTTCAGCACGACCTCAAACAACCAAATGAATAAGGAAGGACGAGAGGAAGGGGGGTACGTTGATGCCCTTGTGGTAGGGATCTCCGTTGCGGTACACGCGAATCCGCTTGCCGACCTCCGGCTTCGTGGTCGTCGGGTGCGTGCCGGCGGCTCGTTGGGCGGGCGGCGCCTTCGACGGCGATCGCGAGCTGCCGGCCTTCGATTTCGTCCGCTTCTTCGTCCTCTTCGGACTTCCCGCCGTGTCGCTCGACATTTCTGATGGCTGCAAGCGGTGTTCCTACTGGACTTCTTCTTTCGCTTTGGCCCTCAATTAGCCCCGCAGGTTGCGAAGGTGCACGAATGCGAACAAATTGGGACGCGAACCCGATGGAAACGAATGAGTAAACGGGCAACGATCTTTGATTCAAACGGACGAACGAGAACGCGAAAGCGGAGTGATGTGAGCGAAAGGAGTGGAGTGCAGGTGCAATCAAAAAGCAAAGAGGATGAAAGCTGATGGGACCGACAAACCACTTGAGGAACAACCTCCTACAATTGTCATCCTTTCGAACGAAAAGACGCCCACTGCCCGGCCACCTCCGCGTACTCGAAGATTCCAGGGCGGCGATGCCTGGAGACCGCCGCCCGCCCGGCCGCCTTCTGACGGCCCGAAACAATAAAAAAAGAAGGCGGGCACCGAAAACCAATGGCTGAAGTCGTTTGGGGCCGTCGGCGACGAGCGACAAACGAGCTCATGAACACGAGGAACCGATGGGAACTCCGTTATGAATGGACGATGAACGGAGATGATTACCGTACGAGCAAGGGAGATCTCCATGCATTTCTTGAGCGGAAGAAGCCCAAAGAAAGCGAGCGGTGAGTACGAAGCGGAGGAGCCGAGTGAGTGGATTAATGAGTGAGTGGGGAGCGAAGGTGAACGAATGGAGGGATGTCACAAGACGACCACTCGCTTCCTCCTCCTCGGCGGTCGTTCGGGGCCCGAAGGCGGCGGTCGATTTCGCCTTTCGGAATTCGGGCCACCCGCTTCTCACCCCTCGGGGCGCGCCCGACGGGAACCTTTCGGCTTTCATTGCGCGCAAATGGCGCCATGGTGATGTTCGCACCCACCTTCCCGCCAACCACCCATCCGACCGTCCGGCCCGGCCATTCAGCCGCCGCCCGCTCGCTTCGCGGAAAAACCGCTGGCTGGAGGCGGTCGTCAACCGTCCGTTTGTGTCTATAGAGCACGCCCAGCGGCGGAGAAGGCGGCAATTCGGAGGCGCAAATCGTCGCCGAGAACGCGGAAGATTCCCGCCCGCCCGCCGCCCGAAGTCAACCGGCGGCCGCCTAGTCGACGAACTCGGCGGGTTGCCAGTCGGGAGGAAGAAAGCGTGAATTCAGATGTTTCTATTCAAAACGAACAAGCAGCACATCAAAAATAGGGGGAACAACAGTGTGCGTTGTGCTAACGAGCACGTAATCAACAAAGGTTCTCCAAAGGTGTCAAACGTTAGAAGGTGTTGCCTTTGCGAGTGAGAAGTCTAAAACCTGTGTTCGTTGCAGCACGATCCTATTCGTGGATGTTGGCCTTGCAGCTCCACGTTGCCTGCTTCTTTCAATTCGGAGCCTGCTCACCTCGCCGTTTTTGCTCAAGTTTCTTTGAGGAACGACGAAAAACATCCCTTCTTACGGCAGTCGATTGATTGCGAGTTTCAGCCGCTTGCCAAAGGGAAGATTCGGTCCATTACCCGTCGGGAAGCTTCCAACCTTCCACTTGTTATCGAAGACGAAGCAAAGCCCGAAACAACGCTTTAAAGCAAGAAATCGATGCAACGGTGGCCGGCGGAACACTCCGCGCCGCCATGCCGCCGCCTGCCTTCGATTTTCCAATTCCGCCGCAATTCGGGCAAACGGACGGAGGGACGCCGCAAGCCGAACGCCCGACCGCTCGCCGCGCCCGTTCCGCCGCGTTCGATCTTCGATTTCCTCGAGTTTCCCCCGCACTCCCCCTTTCGCGCCCAAAATGTCGATCGGGAGCGGCGTGAGCGGCGAGATGCCGCCGCACGCGTTCGGCGCCGACTGGGACGTGAGCGGCGAGGAGCAGCAGAAGTACGGGCCGATGTTCGACTCGCTGGGGCCCGTGAACGGCAAGCTGAGCGGCGATCAGGTGAGTCCAGTACGCGGACGTGCGGTCATTCCGACGGGTTGACCACGCGGAATAAACAGAAGTTCGGGGGATGATTCACGGGCGAAAATTCCCGAAGTCGAGCCGTGATTGACGTTTCGATCAATTCTTTTCGGCTACAATGACTCCCCTTGCAGTTTACTCGTGTTTCCCATCAAAATTCACGATGTTCACCGGCGAAACCCCGCAAATAACCCGGGAGTTTTGACATTCTGTTCTAACTCCTGCTGTCTTCTTTACTCAAAGTCGACGGAAATAATTCACCGATCGCTTCTATGCTCACTCAATTCTTGCTTCAGGTCCGCCAAGTGTTGATGAACTCGCGCCTGCCGATGCCCGCCCTCGCGCAGATTTGGGAGCTGGCGGATGTGGACAAGGACGGGCAACTGGACAAGGCCGAGTTCTGCGTGGCGCTCCACCTCGTCTACAAGGCGCTGCGCAACGAGCCGCTGCCCGCCCAGCTGCCGCTCTCGTTGGCGCCGCCGAACAAGCGCCACCTCGTGGCGACGGCCGGCTCTCGGCGTCAATCCGCCGTTCTGCACAGCGGCGCCGCCTCGCCCGCTCCTCGCTACGGTTCGTTCATTTCATCGATTCTTTCGATTGAGCCACGGGATTGCAGCCATGAGCCAGGCCTCGCGCACGTCGAGCATCCAGTCGTTGAATCGGAGCGTGATCGACTCGATCCACGACGCCGGCAGTCCCGCCAACGCGTTCCGCTCGTGCATCGACCCCAAGGTTCGTTCTTCTTTTGGTGCATTCGACTGAACGGTGGATTGTTTGCAGAACCTCGACCTGCTGGACATGAGCACCACGGAGGCGGACTTCACGCGCTTCGACACGGACTTCGACGGGTTCGTGAACGGCGGCGACGTGAAGGAGCCGCTGATCGCCTCCGGGCTCCCGCAAATGGTCCTCGCCAAGCTGTGGGCCTTCGTGGATGTGAACCACAGCGGTCGGCTGAACCACGCGCAGTTCACGCTGCTGTACGTTCCCTCCCACCGATCTCCTTGACTTCCCTCTCGTTTGTTGCAGGATCCAATTGGTGAAGGAGTGCCGGCAGGGGATCGTTCTGCCCGACGTCCTTCCCTTCCACCTCTCCCAGTGGTTGATGACGGCGACCACGGTGAGTGCTGACGCAGAAGGAGGATCGAATGATCGTCGTGTTCAGAACAAAGTCCAGCTCCCGCAGAACCCGAAGATCGACGAGCTGAACGAGGAGATCGCCGGGCAGCGGGAGGAGCGGCGGAAGGCCGAACAGGAGTCGCTGCAGCTCGATGCGGACACCTCGGTCAAGAATGCGGAGATCAAGAACGCGGAGGTTCGTTCACAAACGAGCAGGAGCCTTCATTTCGTCTCCCTTCGCTGCAGATCGAGCTCCAGACGCTCACCGCAACGGTGAAGCAGCTCCGCAACCAGCGCGTGGAGGCGGCGAAGCGACTGGCCGACCTGGACGACAAAATCCTCCGCCTCGAGTCCCAATGCGAGGAGTTGGCCAAGCGGCTGAAGACCGAGGAGGAGCGAGTGGAGAGCGTGAAGGAGGAGATCAAGTCGGCCGAGCAGAATCAAGACGTTTGTCCTTTTCTTCCGCTTGCATTCGTACTATTCCTCTCTCGTTTGCAGGCCGAGCAGAAGATCGTCGACTCGTTGCGCGACGAGCTGCGCCAGCTGGACATCAAACACGCGCAGGAGGCGGGCGCGTTGACGCGCGAGAACGCCGAAATGGAGCGCATCGTGGACGAGTTGACGCGCGTGGAGCGGCACGTCGACACGAACAAGGACGACGTGGAGCGGCTGGAGAAGATGGTGGACGAGGTGCAGAAGGAGCTGGACGCCGCCGAGCAGATCGACTCGCCCACCGGCGACGAGGGCGTCCTCTTCCGTCAGTTCCCGCCCGTCTCCAACGTTCGTCCTCTTGTGGATTGACCCCTTTGATTGCCGGCTGCTTGCAGAACGGAGCGATCACGGTGCCCGGCTCGCAGTCCTCCACCGGCGCCCGCGTGCCGCCGCGTCCCACGCAGGGCCCGACGATGGGCGGCGGCGGCGATGCGAGCCGGCCGCTCTACGACACGATTCCCGTGGATCCGTTCAAGAGTACGTCTTATTCTTCATTCCGCTTCATTCCTTTCGCTCCTTGTTTGCAGGCGACCCGTTCGAGAACGTGGACCACACGCAGAGCGGCGGCTTCGGCGATCCGTTCGCCGGAACGACGGCCGGCGGCGCCGTGGATCCGTTCGGCGCGGACCCGTTCGGCTCGTCCGCCTTCACCGCCTCCAACGCCTCCGTCACGCAGACGAACGGGACCACCGCCACCACGACCGGAGGCGCCTCGTCGTTCGCCAACTTTGCGAATTTCGCCCAGTTCGCGAGTTGAAGCCGCAGCGATCGCGATTCTTTCGTTTCTTTCCATCCGTTTCGTTCGTTTGTTTCGTCTGTTTGTACGTTGTGTTTGCATCCCCCTCTCCGGCTTCTTCTTTCGTTCCACTAATCGGCTCATCGTTCGAGTTTTTAGCGCGGTCCCCTCGGAAATTCGTTCGTTTCGTCCGTCGACACAAATTTCTCTCGATTTCTATCCACTAGCCATCCACCCACCGCTCCGCTTCGTTGCAAATTCCCAACAGATTTCTCTTCTCTACTTAAAGTTAATTAGGACAGTTCTATCTACCGTCATACTCGCTTCTCTTCACCGTCTACTCACTCAATTCAATCGATGGTTGTGTTCGTGGTTGTCCCTCACCAATCGTACGTGTGTACCCCACCCACCCGCTCGTTTCTCAACCGACCTACTCGCTAATCCCCCTTTTTTCTACGCACTTTTGTTGCCCGTCGAATGTTGTGCGTCGTCCTCCGACTTTCGTTCCTAATTCTTCATCACCACTAATTCGTCGCGAATAAACGATTTGAACAGCCGTCTGTTCGATTCGTTGTGTTTGAGTTCGCTGGTTGCTTTGTTCACTTAAGAACCTTGACACACAACCCGAAAGAATTACTCAAATTGCACTGGGTCGTCAGATTACCATGCGGGCGTTCTTGACTCACAAAATCATTCACGAGACTAATGTACGAATCACGCAACAAAGGCGGAGAGGAAAGGGCATCAGTGGGCAGGTGGGTCGGTGGCCAGCCAACTGACGAACAAGCGCCCATCGGGCGGAACGGCGACGATGGAAGAGGGCGGGACAAACGGCGAGATTTAACAGTTCGGAGTTGTGGCATGGAATCGGATGAATGCTTTTGTTCAGCTACTTTCGTTACGAACGACGAGCGTTGACTTTCGTAGTTCTTTCGATTGGCGACCAGAAATAATCTTCTTGCAGTATTGATCCCCTATTACTCTAGTATTCTGCAGACGAGCAGAGATGAGCGAGCGAGGTGTGCACCTTCAAGCTGTTCGCCGTCAACATGCTGGACTCGTTTTGGCAGTCGGCGGTCATCTTTTTCATTCCTTTTTTCGTAAGCGGAGAGATCAATCGAGATCACGTCTTTCTTTCGTTCAGTGCTTCAAAAAACGAGAGGTCCCCCTGTGGCAGTTCGCGTTCCTGATCTCCACCGCGATGTTCTTCACGAGCAACCCCCACTTGGCGCTGTTGGTTCGTCGTTGGGTTCGTTTCCTTCTTTACTCCGAAAAATAATGCTTCCGGCTTCAGACCATTCCGTTGCTGACGATCATGCTGATTTTCGCCATGATTCACTTCCTCTTCTTCCTCGTCTACACGTCCGTCGGGGCTCCACTGCTCGACAAACGTGACGGCCGCTCGGCTTAACTTACGCTCTCCGTACTCGACGGCGACAAACAGCAGCGGGGCGGCATTTTCGGGCGTGATGTCCGATTTCAACAACTCCACGCACTTCTCCCGCAAAAGGCGATTGAGTGAATGAACAGAGGAGAGAACGCACTCGCCAATCGGCGTTTCCAAACCGAACGGCCAACGAGGAGAACTCGAGGGCACTAGTCCCAAATTCATCCGTCCAGCCGCGGCACACGAACTCCAGCATTGATTCGAGCGTTGCGGCCAGCAGTCCTGAGTAAACAGTAGTCAATCCAAACACCGTCATGCAATCAGAGACCGAAACAAACATAAGCAACTGCAGCTACGCTCTTTGACAACTAGTTGAGCAAGAACACCCTTTCGACTTCATAAGAACACGTCCTGCTTCGTTGTACAACGAAGGGTTGCGTATAGTCGATCGGTTATTTATTCCCATTCGAAAAAACGCTCAGAGGCCGCGTTTGCACGACACGCAACGAAATTTGAATGGAGCATGCAAATTTTCGGTCGACTTCGTTGGAACAAATGGAACGGGCCACTTTTGCTTTCTGCTCTTCGCGTGAGTGGCCGTCTGTTCGACTCGACGTTCAAATGGTCGTCATCGAGCGTGTCGAAGTTCAGACGGAAGGCAATCGCTGGTACCGCGGCGAGTTCGTGGACCACAAGGACGGCGTCCTGCAGCTGAAGAACGGCGAGTTCTCCTTCCTTTCTCCTCTCTAATCTGCAACCCTACCTCGTTTACAGGCCGCCAGCTGCTGTCCAATGGGGTGTGGACGGCGATTGAGCCGGACATCTACATCAAAGCGGAGAGCGTGATGTCGGCCACAAAGGACGGCATCTTCTTCGACATTCCGCGCAATGCGCCCAGTGAGTTCCCTCTCTTCCCATCTTCCGTCTAACACTCCCCTTTCTCGTAGGCGGATTTACGGAAAACGACGTGCCCTTCGGCTGGGAGGGCGACTACGCGCTCGTTGCCCGCCCGGGCTGGTGGCCGAAGGAGGCGGTCGTCGAGGAGGACTAGAAGCCGGTCGCTCGATCGAAACCCCTGTGTCGAAGTAAACGTCATTTCTCCAACCACTTGTGTTCCGTCGCTGTTGCTCGTCTTTCTGTTGATCTCTCGTCTGCGCGGCGAGCGGCCGAAACTCGCCGACGAGCCCACGCACTACGAGACCGGCAGCTCGTGCACCGAGAGCGACGAGGAGCCGGCCAAACGGGAGCAGAAGGAAGTGGCCGGGAAGGTGGAGGAGCGGCCGTTCGTGAGCATCGAGGCGATCCGCGAGCAGAACCGCGCCGACTTCCCCGAACGCACGGACGTCGCCAACGAGCGGGACGCGAAGCCGGCGGGAGCGGCCGACGAGCGCGCTTTCTTTCGCCTGCTCGCGCGCATCAAGGGCGAGCGCGTGGCCGTCCAGCGGCCGGAGGACGTCGACCGGCAGCGCGCCCAACTGCCGCTCTTCGCCGAGGAGCAGGGCATCGTGGAGACCATCGACGAGAACACGGTGACGATCATCTCCGGCGAGACGGGCAGCGGCAAGACGACCCAAGTGCCGCAGTTCCTCTACGAGGCCGGCTACACGTCGCGCGACCACCTCATCGGCGTCACGGAGCCCCGCCGCGTGGCCGCCATGTCGATGAGCGAGCGCGTAGGCGTCGAGTTGGGCGACCGCGAGTTGTCCTCCTTCCAGCCTTGTCTCCTCCCCTCCTCTCTCTGATCACTCGCCCGCCTGCAGATCCGCTTCGAGGGCAACCGGATGGAGTGGACGCGCGTCCTGTTCATGACCGACGGCGTGCTGCTCAAGGAGTTGCAGACGGACGTGAAGCTGAGCCGTTTCTCGGTGATCGTGATCGACGAGGCGCACGAGCGGTCTATGTACTCAGATGTCCTGATCGGCCTCTTTTCGCGCATCTGCGTGCAGCGCGCCAAGGCGGGCGTCCCGTTGAAGCTCGTGATCATGAGCGCCACGCTGCGGCTCTCCGACTTCATGCAGCAGCGGTGAGTTCTCCCTTCTTTCTGCTCACCCATGTCCCTGCAGCCTGTTCCCGACGACCCTGCCGAAGCTGCTGAGCGTGGAGTCGCGCCAGTTCCCCGTGACGGTCCACTTCGAGCGGCGCACGCCCGACGATCACATGCGGGCGGCCTTCCTGAAGGTGTGCAAAATCCACGAGCGGCTGCCCGAGGGCGGGATCCTCGTCTTCGTCAGCGGGCAGAAGGAGGTCCACCGCCTCGTCCGGCTGCTCGGCCAGAAGTACGCCGCCAAAGACAACCCCAAGAGAGGGAAGAAGGACGAGCAGGAGGAGGAGGAGGCCGAAGAGGAGATCGTGAGTTTCCCGCTCTGTTCGATCACTTCTATTTCGATTGCAGGATCCCGTCGAGTTGGAGCAGGACGAACGGCTGCTCGATTTGGACGACCGGGACGCCGCCGATTGCGCGGACGAGGGGAAGACGAGGCGGCCGACGAGTTCGAGCTGCGCGACGAGCGGCCGGCCGGCGGGCAGCAGCGGCCGCTCTTCTGCCTGCCGCTCTACTCGATGCTCCCGTCGGCGCTGCAACGGCGCGTGTTCGAGCCCGTGCCCGCCGGCCGCCGCCTGTGCGTGGTGGCGACCAACGTGGCCGAAACGTCGCTCACGATCCCCGGCGTGCGCTACGTGGTGGACGCGGGCAAAGAGAAGCGGCGCGACTTCGACCCCGTCGCTGGCGTCTCGCAGTTCAACGTCGCGTGGATCTCCAAGGCGTCGGCGGCGCAGCGGAGCGGTCGGGCGGGACGCGTGGCGGCCGGACACGCGTATCGCCTCTACTCGTCGGCCGTCTTCGAGGACTTCGCCGCCTTCCCGCCGCCCGAGATCCTCCACAAGCCGGTGGACCAGGTGGTGCTGCACCTGAAGTCGATGGGCATTCGCAAGATCGCCAACTTCCCGTTCCCCACGCCGCCCGCCGCCGACCAGGTGCAGAATGCGGAGGAGCGACTCGTCCGACTGGGCGCCCTCAGCAAAAAGAAGGACGACGTGAGTGCCCCCTCCCTTCCATTCACCCCCGCCCTCGTTCAGGACGCGGCCGGCATCACGCCGCTCGGCCGCACGCTGCTCGTGTTCCCGCTGGCGCCCCACTTCGCGAAGATTATCGTGCTGGGCGCGGAGAACGGCGTCCTGCCGCCCGTCGCGACGCTCGTCGCCGCGCTCTCCGTCCGCGAGCCGCTCGTCAACGTGGCGGCGCTCGAAGGCGCCACCGACGCCGAAACGCAGGGCCTCATGGCGATGTTGCTGAAGCAGCGGCGGCGGTGGACACGCGCCGGGCAGCAGAAGCGACTGGGCGATCTCCAGGTGCTGCTCGCCGCCGTGCGCGAGGCGGACGAGAAGCGAGCGGCCGATCGGGCGGCGGCGACCACGTGCGGCCTCCGCTTCGAGGCGCTCCGCGAGATCCGCAAGATGCGCGGCCAGCTGCTGCGGCTGGTGGACGCGACCGGCGGCCTCAAGCGGCTGGCCGAACAGAACGGCAGCTCCACAACCGCCGACCTCGCGAACGCCCGGTGGACGGACGCCGATTTGGGCAAAATCCGGCAAGTTGCCCCTTCTTTCGGCTCTGACTTGTGGATTGCAGGCAGATCTTCGCCGCCTGCCAACCCGACCAGATCGCCCGCCGCGCGCCGGCCGGCGAGCTCGTGCCCAAAGGCGCCTACCGCACGCCGCTGCTCGAGGAGTTCGTGTTCATCGACCCCGTCTCGGCGCTCTACAAAGAGGCGCCCGAGTTCGTGCTCTACCAGGACCTCGTCCAGCTCGCCGACCGCAAACTCCTGCAGAACGTCGCTGAAGTGGAGCTCGAGTGGCTCCGCAGCGGCCTCGTCGCGCCGCCCGCCCAGTGGACGCTCCGTTAAACGCTTTCGTTTATTCTTGTTGTTTATTTGTTGTTGACTGTTGATTAAAGCTCTCTATCCATTCGAAGGTCCCATTGTCCGCACAGTTTTACCCTTTTCGAGCTTATTTGCACGTGTTATCGAGTCACTGCTGATGGCAGGAATTCGCAGATGATCGGCAGCTTGCGGGCCCTCCGAAGGACGTCCTTTCGACTCTACGCCGTCCGCTCGGCCGCCGTGCTGCCGACCGCCGAATTTCTCGAGCGGCTGGACGAGCGCGGGCGGGAGCGGGCGGCGCGCGTGGCCGTCGAGCTGGAGGCGCTTTACGTGCTGAACGAGCGGGTGCCCGAACGGCTGGACTCGCGCCACTGGCACGTGCTCGTCGGGAAGACGCTGCACATTGCCGAGCGGGAGGAGTTTTTCCGCCAACTGCACTCCCGCGAGCAGAACGCCCGCCGCGTGCTGAAGGAGAACGAGCGGCGCCAAGCGGTGAGTTCAGCCGTCCGTCCGCCCACCCGCCGCTTGCATGAGATCGCCGAGCAAAAGCGACGGGCCGCCCGCGGCGAGGTGGTCTACGGGCGGGGTTTCCAGGAGCTGCACGCGCTGCGCGGCTCCGACTTCCGCCGCCTGCTGGACGCCCGCCACGGCGCCCGGCTGTGGGCGGCCGAGCGGCTGGACGGCGGCGTGCCCAAAGTGCGCGTCGACTGCCGCCACCTCCGCCTACTGCCGCCCGTGTAGCTGCGGCGCGCCTTGAAGTGAGTTCTCGTCGAATTCAACGAACAGTCGCCCGTTGCAGCGAGTTCCAGCGGCTGCACAAGGAGAACTGGACGGCCGAGCGGCCGCTGCCCCTCCGCTTCCACGCGTTCCTGCCCGACGACGAGGTCGCGTTCGTCGCCAAGCAGTGAGTTCCTCCGTCCAGCTTCTTTTGATTCGTTCTTTTCAAGATCCCTCCGCTTTCTGTTCGACCCGCCGCGAGAGGAGGGCGCCACGCCTTTCGAGCCGCCGCCGTTCGCCCCGCCGGTCAGCCGAAGTGCGTCCTCCCCGCCCTACTCACCCCTCTCGTTGCAGCGGAGGTCGCGTACGTGACGACCCTTGATACAAGAACCGGCTGCTAGACGCCGAAGCGTTAAGCGGGCGAAGGCGTTCGTGCTGCACGCGTTCCCCGAGCACCTGCTGGGGCCGCAGGAGGCGCGCGGCATGCGGCAATGGATAATGAAGGAGGAGGTGCCCGCCTTCCGCCTGCCACTCGACTCGGAGCTCAAGTGAGTCCCCCCCCGTCCTCCGCTCACTCCTTCTTGGCAGGTGGATCCGCGGCCACCGCAGCCAGTGGCCGGCCGTGAACGCCGCCGTCCTCCGCGACGCGCTCGCGATCGGCAGCGCGTGGCGCGATGTCCTCCGGCGGCACATCCCGCGCGGCCACTTCGCAAAAAAGCCCTTTCCGTGTGCTCTTTGTCGTGCCGAAATAGAGGAACGCAGACTTACGACCATGCAGACACCGAAAGAATTTCGGGAAGTTGTTGTTTAGTAGGAGTGAAGTGGACAAATTACCGCCAGACCTTTCTCATAATGCGCAATAGCCCGTATAAACCGGCGCTGTGCCCGCCTTTGAAAGGAAATGGCGATGTGGATCACTCGAATAGCGGCAGTTGGTTCGTTTTCTTTTCGAAGTCCGTTGACTGCAACGGTTACTTCCGATCTGCGCAGCTTCATCCTTTGTTTTTACAGCAAAATGGACCTTTCCTGTTCGCAAACGAAACACGCTAAGCTGAAAGCGGATGGCCGATGGCTCGTGATGTTCCACGCGACGCGCACTAGGCAGAAATGGAACACACTCGTGCAGGAATCGCCCACCTATATGCAAGATCGAGAGTCTCTTCGACTGCGAACTCTCCGCTTCTTCTTCTGTTCCTCCGCACTTGCCAACATTCTTTTCGACTCGAAGCAGAAGGCACGAACGGCACTAGCGAAAGTTTGGGCGGGACAGTGGGCGCACTTCGAGTCGGCGCGCATGGGACAGGCCGTCGTGAAAGTGACTCGCGATCACGTATCCGACGAGTCGTTTGTCCGCATCTTGAAAGTGACCCGGCTGGAGCGCATCGCCGTTGTGGTTTCGCTTCACGCAGAACTGTTGAGACAGCCCGATGGTTACTGGCATCAACTTCTTTCGGCTCTTCGAAGTGAGTACTCCGTTTTTATCATTTACTACTCGTAATTTAGATCACCGCACATTGAAGCAAATCGTTCTGCACCAAAGCTCGCAGATGAAAGCCGTTGCAAAACACATCGTGCGGGATTTCCTGTTCGCCAAAATCCATGCCGCTACTTTTGCTTCCTGCCAGGAGGCTATGGTTTTCCTTGGGTTTCCGGGACTGATGGAAAGGCTGTCGATTAACGCGGCATACGAGGAGTTTCCGAGTTCGTTTTTCTTTATTTGTAGTGATATTACGAGTCGTAGATCTTTCGCCGTTCATTGGAGCTCCCGCTCGTGTGCTTTGCCTTGCAGCTCGCATTGAGAGCCTCGTTTCGTACGGGCCGTAGGTATTGGTTGAATGACTGTCGATAGTTTCTTCTTTAGGTGGGCCATCAATGAAGCTGTCGAACGGGTGATCCTTTCCGTGTGTCGATACGAACTTCCGATTGAAGACATGCCTCAGTTCCGTCATGTAAGCGGGCCATGGAGTGAGAAAGAAGGTCGCGACTTCCTACTGGCCTTCAAAAATCTTCGCTCGCTGAACGAAAATTTTCGCCTTCGCTTGATCGTCGGAGGCGATTTGCTGACGATCAAGGATGTACGTCCCTCTTTACTCAACATTTATTTATAGCTTTTAGACGTCGGCTGATTGCCACGAGAAACTGAACGGTCTCGTGGACAGGTGCACACCCCTCGTTCAGTGGGCGAAAGAAGCGGGCGTTCGTTTGGACCAAGTGCAAGCTCAAATCTTTTTGGGAGACACACAGCCGAATGATTGGGTTGGTTTTTCGTCCACAAGCATCATTAGTTGGAAGCCATCGTGTTTAGCGGCAGAAATTGGAACAGCTAAAGCAATACTATGCCGAAAACTCGAAGTTCGTCCTTCAAACCGAAGATTTCGACGTCGAATTGGCCAAACGCTTCGCTAAACGTTACACGAAGCTTGCGGCCGTGTTCCAGCTGACAGCCGACTCCACTGTCGTTTCTTTTGGGGTCGTCCATCCCGCTCCTTCGCCGTACTAACCGCACAGTCAATCTACTATCTGTTACCAATGTTTTAATGCTTTTTGCAATCTTAATAAAACGTGTCTGCTTGTAAACGCACGCATTGAAGGGGCAGAACGGGGGAACGTCGAAATCGATTAACTTCCCGCAAGCGGGAGCGGACAAGCGAGTTTTGAACACGCCAACCTGCATTCCCTCTCACCTCGCTTGGAAAGGCGATCGAGCGGTCGATCATTATTGCACTTGTTGCGTTCGTCAAACGGAAAGCGGCGGCCGGCAGGCGGGCGTACAAGCGGCTGAGTGTTCGGAGCGGATGACATCAAACTGAAAGAAGTCAGAATCAACAACCGCATGACGTCATCAAATCCCGGAAGAGAGACCGAAGATGTGCTCGAGCTCGTCTGATCTTGAGGTCGTTTGAGCGGTGGGACGAGCGCCCCGATCGACCCTGAAGCCTTGCGGCTTCCCGGCCATTCGCCCCACCTTCGGCGGGCGCTCGGCCGCGATCGGGGGCGTGCGGATCGCACCGATCCGCCCGCTTGCCTCGCTAATGGACGGCTAGTGCATTCCTTCGGCCCGCCGGGGGTCAACAGTTCAATCCTTTCCGGTTTGGTCGCCGGAACGACCGGAATGAGCATAGAACACACAAAAGGACCCCGTTCGTCCCTCTGGGACGAATGCCGTACTTTACTGAGCGATGCGTGATGCAAGATCTTATTTTTTCGTAGTTTCAGAATTAGCTAAGAGTTCTTGTCAGTTCGTTATTGTTCTAGAAGTGAGTTACTCCATCATTCTATTGAACTCTTTGGTTAGGCCACTCACCTTACTTACACACTTTTTTCTAAACATTTCGATCGATTGCTTAGATGTACTTACTTCACGGCGAATAAAGTTGATAGAACAAGATGAACGGCGGTGGTGAAGCATGTGCCCCAGTTGGAGCAGTCATGAATGAAAGGGCAAAAGCTGTAATGAAGCTTCTTAGGTCCCGCCTTCTCCCCTTCGTTTGGCCTCGCATTTGAACGCAGTTTATTCGCAGCTAAACAGGCGCAACGATCGGCGAACGGATCGGTCGGGGCAACAATCGAAAGGCGAGGAGAGCAAATGCGGGGCTTCCACTCACTACCTGAAATTCACTACTCGGAGGCCAAAAGACCGATGGGGGCATGCGGACGATAGCGAAAAGAAGAACGGGAAGACGGGAGATTCCCGTGCCAAAAGTTTTGTCCTTGCGAAGAGAAGGAATGACAACCGGAACGAAGAAGGAGATCAATCGGGAAATGCAACAATTGGAGAAACTCGTGGCTCATTTTTGTTCGGCGGGCGGCTCGCCGTCCGCTGGGGCGGCGCCGTTGGTGGGCGGCGGGTCGACTTCGAGGCGCTGTTGGGCCTGCTTCAGGCGCATCTGACCGCCGAGCAGCGGGTTGATCGCGTACAGCCAGTCGTGAATCTAAAGCAAGGATTCTTGATCGATTGGTTGAGGAGAACTCACGTCGTCTTCGGGAAGTGTTTGCATCAAGAAACCGCGATGGTTTGTGCATACGGAGAATGTGTTTGGCACTTTAAGCATTGCTTGTTGATCTGCTGAGTGGTCGAACTTTGCGTTTGCGAGGCTAATGATTCCGCGGATGACCTGCAAGCAGGAAGATCAAGGAATTCAATCGAATAGAACGAACCAAATCCTTGTCGTCGCGGTAGAGCAGGACGTAGGGACGGCGGATCACAACCCATCGTTTGATCCAACCTTGGGTCTTCTCCTCGAGGAAGTTCATGTAGCCCTTCTTGGAGACCACGATGCCCACGCGCTCCTCGCTCACTTCGGGCACGGTGGAGGAGAGCTGCGAGAGCTGCGCGTTGCTGATCGAGCGCTTCATGGCGTCCTGCTGCTCGGCGGCGGCGAACGTCTCGGCGAGGTTCGCATCCGAGCGGCTCTTCGAGCGCTTCAGCGTCTCCAGCGAAGCGGGCGCAATCGTTTTGTGTCCGTTCTGTCCGGCGGCCGCACTGGTCGCGCTGCTCGAAAGCGAGGAGTCGCCCGACTCGGCGGGCGCCGTCTTTCCGGTGGGGCTCTCTTTGTTCATCGGGATCTTCAGTTTGATCAACCGAATGACTTTCTCGGCGATCGTCCGCTCGCGGTCCGTGAGCGTGACGCTCGTCGGGATCGGCCGCTTCGGCTCGGTGGGCGAGAGCGGCGTGGGCGGGTCTTCGACGGCGCCCTTCTTCCCGCTGCGCTTCAGCTTGTGCCGCAGGCGGAGGAACAGGCGGAAGCGCTCCACTTGCTGCAGTTTGGCCAACTTTTCCAGCTCCCACTGGTGCTCGAAGATGAGCGAGTCGCCGCGCGGCCGCCACGAGCCCAGGTTCTCCTCGCCGCGCACGTACGTCGACGAGGTGTCCAGCACGCGGCGTTGGCGGCGGACGGCGCCTGCAAGCAGCGAGTGAACGAGCGGAACGGGTGGGCGTATGCGGGAGGAACGAGCGGAGTGATCGATGGGCTATTCATTTGTTCAATCCTCTCGCTCGCTCCCGCCTCGCATTCGCTCCAAAATTCAAAGCAGGTTGTGCACAACCAACGAAGATCGTGCAACCGAATAAACGGGCAGAAAGCAAGTGTTTTCAGTGCGTTAGCGAAAGGTTAGAGATCGTTTGGAAGAGTAAGTGGACTACCTTTTCTTGAAAACTCAAGGGCACTTCAACCCCGAAGCGAGCAACAGAAAGGAAGCTTCTTTAGCCCCGAAAGAAGAGAAGTGCAAGTGGTCGGAAGTGCGAAACGAAACACGACGGACAAGCAGAGCGGAAATTGGCGCAGCGAACCTGGCGAACCTGTGTCTCCGAGTTCCTTCATCGACAGCTGGTAGACGCCGGGCACGCGGTTCATCTCGGGCGACTTGGAGATGCCGCCGATCAGCGAGCGGCAGAAGCTGCAAACTCGAGCGTTCAATCCTTCGATCGCGCGGAGGAAACCGACCGGCTGGCAGCGGAGATCTTCGAATCACGCGCGTAGATCAGCACGGAGAGGTCCTTCGTGATGACGGCCGGATGGGGCGTGTTCTCGAGCTCCATGTACGCCGAAAGCGTGAGGTACACCTGCTCGCCGTAGTTCGAAACTCGATTAAGGAGCGGCGAGTTGTGCAGCGACGAGTCCCACGCGGCTTCGAATTGGAAGAACACCCTCCAAATGTTTGATTGTTTCGTGAATGACGAGGAGGAACGAACCGATCGTCCATGGAGAACTCCAGGTAGTTGCCGGGGAAGAGGCCCAACGAGAGGACGTCGTTGTCCTCGCCCGCCCACTCGGGCGTCGTCCGAATGCGCCCGATCACGAGCTCCTGGCAGTCGCGCCACTGCAGCTCGCCGCGCTCCTGGCAGATCGTGATTTTTATGCGTCGCTGGATGCCCTGATGCAGGAGGAAAACGCCGTGGGTGGGCAGGCCGTTTGCGTGGTCGACGATTGCGGGCACCTTCACGAGAGCATCGATTGAATGGACGGAGAACTCACGTAGTCGCCGGTGTTGGCCAGCTCGCAGATCTCGAACCACACCAACAGGTCGTACTTGGTCCGCACTTGGCTGATGCTAAAAGACGGAAGGAAGGTGGGGGAAAGAGTAGAGAGGACCCACTTGTTCGTTCCGTAGATCTCGCCGTGGTTTCGATTCGACTTGACCGGCGTGGAAATGACGAGCGAAGGCTGTTGGAAGAAGAGTTTCTTTGAGACGCGCTTCCTGAACGGCCGTCTTCGATCTACACCCTCATCCTCGGAAGGAACGTACGCCAACGGCAAGTGGCCGTTTTCGTCGAGCGCGGCGACCGCCCCGCCGAATTCGTCTTCCATCTCCGTGGCCGACTTGTCCAAGTGGCCGAAGATCTCGAAGATCAGCGGGAAGTGTTGCAAGTAGTGGACAAAGGCGGCGTTCGCGTTCGTTCGCAGCTCCTGCACGTGGTCGAAGCGGAGGATCGTCGAGTGGCCGGCTTTCGCCTTCACGCCCGCCTTCTGGTGCACCGGTTCGGTGGAGAAGGCCTCGTCGTGTCGATGCAAGAAGCTGCAGCAAAGGATTGAGGGGAGGGAAACGAGGGAGAACTTACTTGAATTGGCAGAAAACGTCCGTGTAGTGGACGGGAACGTCGAGTGTTTCCACGACCGTCACGCGGAAACAAAACTCGGTGTCCTTCTTGATGTGTTGCGGGAACTCGGCGTCCAGTTCTTCTGTTCCCGAGTCTGCAGCCATGCGATGAATGAAGCGATCAAAGGGGGCAACCGACCGTTCTCGCTGGCGTACCCCTCGGAGGCCGTTCCCGTCTGCTTTCCGTTGTCCCGACCGTTCACCGCTGCGGGTCCGCGACGGAAGCGCTTCAGGAAGTCCTCCTTGCGGAAGTTCAGGCGAGCGGTCTGCCGAATGGTGCCCGGCTTCCCGTTCGACTGCCGACTGTCCGCGGCGATCGGCTCCACGCGCACCCGCAAGTACCCGCGCACGTCGCCGCTCTCGTTCACGATCGCCACCTTGTGCGTGAGCGGGACGTTGTGCAGCAGGTTGCTCATGTAGACGAAGGCCCTGAAAAGACGCCAAAAATCGAGAAATTGATTCAAATCCCCGAATTTGTTCCCCTCCAGCAAGTGGTCGATTCTTTCGTTCCATTGCAGAAAGAACTCACCGCCCGACCATTCGGAACCACGGGAAGCGATCGTAGAACGGGTCGGTGCCCATCCATACGTCCATCGAGACGTCGTCGTCGATGCTCTCGGGCGTCTCGCTGGCCTCTTTGTACACCTCGCGCATCGGTTGGATGCGTTGGCTGAAACGAACACAATGAAATAATTGGAGGGAAAAAAGTGAACGGTGGGCACTCCAAACGACCTCGTGCAATGCGTGCGAGCATTCAACCCGTGTGTTCCCTCCACAGAACAAAGAAGAAGAAAGATTACCGTTGCGTGTTCTGGACGGTCAACTGATTGGCCACCTGCGCGGGCGTGATCATGGCGGCGAGCATTTCGTTCACGTTCTCGAACGGATTCTCGGGCGTCGCCGCTTCGCTCACGTCCGCGTTGTACAGTCGCCGCATGTCCTCCAGTCGTTGCCTGCAAATACGCAACGAACATGAGCGAAATCGAGAGGACGAATGGAAGGAGAAAGTTTCGCCCAAAAGAAACAACGGAGTTACGGGACGACGTTGCGCGTTTGGAGCTGCTGCGAGATTCTTTTTGGCATCGCAAAGCACGAGAACGAGCGAACGCCCGGCCGAAAGCTGCGCACATGCACGAACCAGCGGCGAGAACTCACTTCAGCTTCTCCAAACTCCAGAAGTGGACGGCGCCGTTCTTCATGTCTTTCACTTGAACGGCGACGACCGTCTTCGAGTAGGGCCGCAGGCTGAGGTCCTCGCCGGGCGGCAGCAGGTCGGGGGCGAGCGGCGAGTACATCGTGTCTGTGAGCAGAATGAACTGGAACTGGACGCGCTTCCGCAGCTCCACGGCGATCGCGTTCGCTTCCTTGAGGAAGATCGCGTTGCCCTACAATCCGCGAGTGAAGTTCTGGTTGTGAACCGAGGAGAACTTGCCCACAAATCATCCCGCACGGACGTGAACTGATGGTAGCGCCACTTCAAGGCCGCCCGGCGGGCAATCCGCTCCTCTTCGGGACTCCAGCGTTCTTCGTTTACTACAGAAAAGAAGCATGAAGAATCGAGTGAGTGGACGAACCTTCGGCCAGCAAAATTTTGCTCAAAATCAACTCGCCGCCGCCGTCCCACGTGGAGCAGCCAGAGGAGATCATCGATTGGGCGAGGTCGACCTGCCGTTGCAGGCTCTCGATTCGCGATTCGTACTCCTGAATCGATTGATTTGAATGGAGGCGAGAAGGGAGTAACGAACGAGGTTCTTTCGTTTGTGCTGCCGATCCAACTCCTGGATTTCTCGCTGGAATTGCTGCTCCATCTGCAACAACCGATGAAATCAATGGAATAATGCGGAATCGCGTACGTCGAACAACTTCTGCTCCATCTCTTTCTTCAGGTCGATGCCCTGCTTCTCGTAGAGCTCCATTTGCGCGTATTTCCAGTCGATGGGCTCCTCCGGTCGGCCGCCGCCCGGAGCGTCGCCGGCGGCAATGGCGGCGAGGTTGTAGCGCGACTGGCGGGCCTGCTCGGGGTCGTTGTAGCGAAACACGTGATGCCGACCGAGGATCACGCGCGAGCCGGTGGTCAGACGAGTGGGCTGAGTGACTGGTTGGCCGTTCACGAAGCACTTGGCGCCCTGCTCGGGTACCAACTGGACGCCGTTCTCGTCGTTGATGAAGCGGCAGTGTTGGTCGCAGATCTCCTCGCCGCTCAACGGAACGTCCGGTCGGACCTCGGCTTCTGGGCGGCCCACACTGAAGCACAAATGAGTGAATTCACTCGCTTGTGTCCCTCACCTCGTCACTCCTTCTTTCAGGTAGTAGAGAAGACACTCGGACATCAGCGGGTCCTCGTTCAGATTCACCAAGTGGGGGAGTTTCTTCGGCGAGAAGACGCCCAACGTGGAGCCGTCGGCTGAGGTCGCGAGGCCCATCTCTCGGAGCTCCTCTTCGCGGATCTTCTTGATCACGTCCGTCTTCTTCAGCTTCTCCTCCCACGTCTCGTTCAGCTGGGCGATCAGCTTCTCCGAGGTCTTCAGCTGCTCGATCGTGTCCTCCGACGAGTACAAGACGCCCGGGTTGTTCGCCACCGCGCCCATTTCGTTGACCTGCAGGAAAAGAGTGAATGTGAGTGGAAGGTCGGTGGACGAACCTCGATCCCCCGCTGCACCAGGATGCTCTTGAGACGGAGCACCTCCTCCTTGAGCTCGCGCACCAGTCGGGCGTTCGGATCTTCGTTGACCTTCGCGCGGCACACGATCTGCTTCGCTTGGTTCGCGTAGCTGAAGCCGAAGGAATGAATGGAGGTCGATCAATAGCCGAGAGCTCACCGCAAAGTGCTCAACGTCTCGTCGAAATTGATGTCCGCCGGCGAGATGGCGGCGATCATCGCCGTCTTCGAGTTGCCGCCCAGGTTCTCGCGCAGAAGCCACGTGAGGACGGAGTCGCGGTAGGGGACGACGGCCGGTCGACCGCCCTGTTTGCCCTTCTTCTTGCCGCACTCCTCGGCCAGCTTCTTCATGACCAACCCCAGGGTAGTCAGACTCTTGTTGATGTTCGCGCCCTCCTTCAAGCGTTGGCCCTCCGCTCCGGTGGAGTTCGCGCGCTCGCTGCCCGCCAAGTCGACCAGCGAGATCTTCGAGACCTGAACGAACGAAAAGGATGATCGTGTGTTCGCTCTCGCTCTTGCCTTCTCGGTGTCCAAATTAGTGGCCACGTCGTGGTACTTTTGGGTCAAAACGATGGTGAAGACGGCGTGCGAGCGGGACGACGTCGAGTTCATGTTCGTCGCCGCCACCGTCCGCGCCTTGTTGCCGGCGTCCATCAGGTCGAAGATGTCCTCGTACGAGATCACCGCCATCTTCTCCAGATTGTCCACGTACGGGCCGAGCAGCGGGTGTTCGCGCACCCGAAGGTTCTCGCCGTGCTTCGGACTCAACAGGTCGCGCACCTTCTCGCAGTAGATCTCCATGTACGAGACCTGAACACGACGAATGATTGAGCGAATAGAAGAGAGTGGAGCACCTCAACGGAGTACTTCAAGTGCTCGTTGGACGTGTTGTCGACTCGCTGGAAGAGATCGCGGCAGAGACGGGGGATGATGCCCATTTCGTCGGGGTCGTTCGGTTTGCCCATCATTCTGCAATCAAATGAGGGTCTTCTTCATTACTACGTGGTCGAACTCACGTGTAGGACTTGCCCGCTCCCGTTTGACCTAAAAGCCGTTGATTGTCCCAAAAAGGAAAAGTGGACGTACCGTAGGCGAAAATGCAGACGTTGTAGCCCTGAAAGGCGTGCTCCAACATCTCGACGCCCAACTCTTCGTAGACGGTGGACTGGGTGACGAAATTCGAGTCCTGCTCGTTGGCCGACCAATAGGAATAATCGTAGTTGAACGAATGGGTTTGGTTCGTGGGACCGCCGCTGATCGCTGCAAGCGGGGAGTGTGGAGGGATCAATAGAATGCTGGGGGACTCACTGGTGGTCGTTCCGGTCATTCCGATTACGCATTTCGACTCGAAGTCCCGCTCGCGACCGTTGAACGGCCGCACGCGGACGGCCACCTTCACGGACGACATCGTGGATCAACGGAAGCGACTTCTGCTCGACCGCCGGCTACCCGCACTCAACGCGAAGCCGAACGATCGACGTGGCTGCGCAGCGTCGTTGTGGCGATCGACCCGACGGCGCCGCTTCGACTCGTCGGCTGTTGGCTTGCGGTCGGCCTTCTGCAAACAAGGGAACGATTGGGTGGAAGCGAGCACACGAGCGGCGATCAAACGAACGGAACGAACAGCAGTGAATGAAGAGCCGCCGGCTCGTCGAAGTCAAAGGAAATCCTCGCGGCCCGCAACGAACGAAACAAATTGGAAATTGGGGCCGCCGGTCGACTCGACGGAACGAAGACGGCGGACGGCCGAATTGGGAGGCCGGCCGGCGGGGCGGAAGGCCGATAAACTTTTTCCACTCCGAAGCGGTCGGCCGGCGACCTTCGGGATATCCCCGGCTTCTCCGCCTTCTCTGCCTTCTTCGGACTGCCGAGGGGTGAGTGGGGAGAAGAGCAGAGGTCAGAGGAAGCGATTGAAGCCGTCCGCCTCGAATGAGTTTAAACCCGAACAAAGCGGAAAGAAATCGAACCCGCACTTTCGACATCCGCCCTCAACGTCCATTAAACCCAATCCCCCGCCTTCTGCTCATCATCATTCCGCCCTCGCCCGCTTCACGTCAACCGCCCCGCTGCTGCTTTCGGTCCGCTCCCCCGCAAATCGTATGACGAGAAGGAGGGCGCACTTCTTCCGTCTTGCCCGTGAATCATTCGAAGAGAATTGTCGGGAGTACAACTCGAAGAAGTGCGTGAACGGATTCGCGGCCCAATGGATGAACGAAATGGACGAGAAGCCATTCGACCAGCGGCCTCGCCGCGGATTTCGGCCGCTCGTAAAACCGAATGGTTTCTCGCGCACTTCTTTCGGTTCGCATTCCGCCTTTTCGGCCGCCGAATTCACGAATTCCACCCAATGGAAGCAGCCAGCGCGTTCAATAATGAACGTTGAGCATCCCTTCGGTTTGTTTGTCCTCGAGGAGAAGCCGGGAGTCAATTAAGCGAGTTGAAAGACGTCAGAAACGGGCGGTTGTGGACGTCAAATGAGAAAATCCGGAGCGGAATTACGGTCGCAGATGAACGCCGCTCTCGAAACCGCCGGGAGCGGACAGAACGGCAGATGTTTTTTCCACCAGCTACTCGTGAATTCAGCTGTCAACAACAAGAAAGAAGGGATGAAGAAGTCACGAACCCAAGATAAAGAAAGAGAATCGATGGAAGCCACCGGAAATCGTGGAGTGTGCGAGTGCTTGGGTATCCGATTTCCACGTGCTTTCCGTCTTTCTTTCTCCCACTTGAAGACGCTCATAAGAAGCGAGTAGGAATGCAGAAGACAGTGAGCAACGGGAACAAACGAGTGAGTGGTCGAAGAACTCGGGCAAACAGCAGAGAACAGAGTGAATGGGCAATGATTTCCGGTGAATTTGCATCGAACACAACTGCTCCACTTAGCGTGAACGAACGAGCTGCTTGGAGCGTCATTTCGGAGTTCTGCACCGGCAGGAGCCGCTCGTGGTCGCCTCCGAACGGAACGCAGCGAGGATGTGCGTGGGCGAACGGCGGCAGCAACGCGGACAGCCGGCGGGATTCGCGGGTAAGTTCTCAGCTTCTTCCGGTCTTCCTCACCGCCACTTCTTGGCAGTCCCTCAACAGCAGCAACGTCGCAAACGGGGCGGCACCTCGTCGTTGGGGCCCCGCTCGCAGGTCGAGTTGACGCTCTCGGCGCGCGGGTTGGCCGACCGGGACGTCACTTCGAAGGTCGGCCGACGATCGGTGGTCGAATGGATTGAACGCGCGAATTGCAGAGCGATCCCTTCTGCGCGGTCTTCCGCCTGACCGACGAGGGCGAGAAGGAGGTGGACCGCACCGAGACCATCAACAACCAGCTGAATCCGAACTGGAGCAAGAAGATTCGCGTGAGTTCCAACGAGAACGAGCGAATAATCCATTCGTTCAGCTCGACTACTTCTTCGAGGCCAAACAGCCGCTCTTGTTCAAGCTGTGAGCCCACTCCACCGTCTGCTCACTTGCCGCTTGCAGCTACGACGTCGACCCGAAGAAGCTGGACTTTCTCGGCGTCGCCCAATGCGATCTGGCGGACATCGTGGCGGCGGAGAGCGGGGCGCTTTCGTTGCGGCTCACGTTCGTCCTTCACTTTCCTCCGCTCAACCCTTTGCGGATTGCAGGGGCGCGAAGTTCGTGAAGGGCGAGCTGATCGTGCGGGCGGACGAGATCAAAGAAGGCCAGCGGCACTTCGCGCAGTTCCGCCTGCAAGCGGTGGGCCTCCCGAAGAGCTTCTTCGGCCGCCCGAACGTCTTCCTCGAGTTCTACCGCCTGCTGGGCGACGGGAGGCGAGTTATCCTAAATCTTCTCGAATTTCCCGCTTGCAGCCGCCAACTCGCCCACCGCACGGACGTCGTCTACGCGGCCACCGCTCCGCAGTGGGTTTTCGAGCTGGCGACCGACCGGCTGTGCGGCGGGCAGCACGACCAGTGAGCGCCTCTTCCTCATCCTGTTCACTCGTTTGCAGGGAGTTCCTCATCGAGTGCCTCAACTACAAGCAGAACGGAAGGTACTCTCGACTCTGCTCCTCCCTTCGTTCTAATCGACTGATTGCAGCCACAAACCGCTGGGCCAATTACGGGCGTCCGTCAACAAACTCGTGGCGCAGCCGGGCGTCGAGATCCCGCTTCAGAACGTTGCGAAGGGAACGCTGCGCTTCGAGAGCGTCATCCTGCGGCGCGAGTACTCGTTCGTGGACTTTGTGACCGGCGGGTGCGTGGGCGACCGTCGTCGATTGATCCGCCGGCTTACAGTCTGCAGCTGGAGTTCGCGGTCTGCATCGACTTCACGGCGTCGAACGGAGCGGCCATCCACGACCCCTCCTCGCTGCACTACACGGGCGGCACGGCGTTCAATCAGTACGAGGCGGCGATCCGCAGCGTGCTGGACATTTGCGCCCACTACAACCACCGCAAAGTGTTCACGGCGTTCGGGTTCGGCGCCAAGGTACCGCCCAACTACCAGGTTTCCCACTTGTTCCCGCTGGTGCGTCCCGCCGATCCCTTCCGCTCACTCTTGCGCGTTCAGGACCTCCGCGGCCGTCGCGCCGACCTGAACGGAACGGACGGCGTGCTCGAGGCGTACAAGGCCGTGCTGGAGAACATCGAGCTCTCCGGGCCCACGAACTTCGAGCCGGCGATCCGCGAGTTCGCCCGCCGTGCGGCCGCCTTCCCGCGCGACGCCTCTCGCTACCAAATCTTGCTGATCATCACCGACGGCGCGATCACCGGTGAGCGGCCGGATTTGTGCGGTCAACGCTTTTTGTTGCAGACATGGAGCGCACGAAACAAGCGATTGTTGACGTGAGTTCTCGGCGGAAGGAAGAATCTCATTGTCCCCCCTTCAGAACTCGAACTGCCCGTTCTCGATTATCATCGTTGGGGTGGGCGACGCGTCGTTCCACGAGATGGAGGAGCTGGACTCCGACGACGAGCTGCTGCGCGCGCCGAACGGGCAGCGCGCCAAGCGGGACATCGTGCAGGCAAGCGGCTAATCGAAGGGATCACTCGCTTGTTTGCTTGCAGTTCGTTCCGTTCCGCAAGTTCGTGCACACCGAAGTGGACCCGGCGAACGACAAGCAGCGCGAGGGAGTGATGCGCCGTCTCGCCAAAGAGGTGCTCGAGGAGATCCCCGCCCAAGTGAGCGGCCTCTACAACGCGCACGGGATGGCGCCCGTTCGGCCGCCCGCCTCAATGGCGAGCGCCTCCAAGAACTCGCTCGGGTCCAAGGGCAGCAAGTGAGCAGTGAGCGGTGGAGATTCTCGTGGTTTGGTGCCGAGAATAAACTCTTGCGGTGAACCCCTCTGTTCCCTTCGTTCTTTGTTGCGAATGGCAGCCGAAAAGCCTTCAGTTTGGATCGTTCCGGTGGAATTGACGTGGAACAAGCGAGCGATGACGTTCGGCAGGCGGCCGTTCGTTTCAAGCAGAAGGGAGGGAAGAAAGTAATGAGCGAGAGAAGGAAAAGAACGTTCTTTTCGGCCCCCGTTCCGCGCACTCCACTCGGCCGGCGAGGAGCAGCTGCCCGCCGATGACGACAATCCGCCGCCGCCCGTTGATGAGCGAAAGAAACGAACGAAGTGGGCAAATTAAACGAGAAAGAAAGACAGCGAGGGATGAGTGTTCAGAAGACTCAGCGATTGCTCGCAGGGTTGAGGTAGCTCGATGGATAGGAGGAGTTTAGCGATTACTGCTGCAACTTCAAAAACTAGGAAGTTTCGCGCACGCTCTTGCAAACAAAGCAATACAACGAACAGAGCGAAAATTAAACCGGCGGCTAATCCCCGTCGCCCGTCGATTCAATTCGTTTTCTCTTCCTGCCGGCTCTCAATTGCGGGATCTCTCGACATCAGAAAGCAGAAAGCGACGACGTCAGCCACGCAAACAAAACGAAAGAAAAAGCAGCAATTCGTGGTCGCAGTGAAGAGACGACGGCACGTTGGGGTCGGCAGTAAGCAACGAGGAGAAGAACGCGGAGGGAACTTTCTTTCGTCCACATTCGCTCTCCTCATGACTCCAAAAGAGCACGCGGAACGTGGCCGCAAAGGAAAGTGAGTAATGAAAAGTGAGACCAAGGGAACAACTCGAAAGGATGGAGAGCAGTGCAGTTAGGAACCAACGAGATCGATGCAGGGGCCAGAGCGAAGGAATCGAGTTAATCCCAACCACTTACCCTCTCCTTCCGCCTTCGCTTAATCTTCCGCAATTCCTTTGCAGCCAACGAGCAGAGTGATGGATGGCCGCAAGAGCGGGAGGCTGCAACCGGGGGGAGCGCAATCCGGAAGCCATCAATTCGCCCGCCGGCCACGAGTTGAATTCTCTTTTGTAACACGGAGAACACGTGTGCGGGTGGTGGGAGTTCATTAGTTTCCATTAATCATTCAATCGAGCAAGTTGAGGCAGTGAATGAATGCCCTCGATGACATCACGACCGCCCGCTTGCACTCCGTGACGAGTCCCGTGGAAAGCGTTCGATTCGGCCCGCTGGCACCCGAGCGGAAAAGTGGGCGCGATGCCCGATCGATTTTTGCGCCCGCCGGCGGAAAGTCCGCCCGCCCCTCGCTTTTCGGCCCTCGCTCAAAGAGAACACGGCAGATTGCAACCGAACAAGTCGATCTTTTGCGGACGATACTGCAATTCGTCCAGCGACTTCCGTTCGCGGGTAGCGGACTGGGCGGAACGACACATGTAACCGTCAAGTTGGGCCTGAAATCGGCGGCAAGACTGCTGAGCGTCGAGCAAATCGCGGCGGGCGGTGTTTAGCTCGTGGCGCATTTGATCTCGTTCCAGTTTGAATGCCATCGCTTTTCTTTAGCTGGTAGAAGACGGGGGTCAAACAAACGCGTTGCTCTTTAAACTCGGTCTGTTCGGTGAGTGCGGAAAGTTGCGCGATTACAACCGCTGGCGATGGAGCTACTGTTTGTTCGCGACCACCGGACATGCTTACTGCTGCTTGCCATTTAATGGGACCTGCACGTTCAGTCAACGCCAATTGCAGTACTTTTGGGGGCCAATACTGGCTACAAATTCACATCCTTGCGGGTGCCAATGATTTCTATCGTTAAATTACGGCTGCTAGGTGACGTGGAATGAATCACGGTTAGCTGAAATGAGTTGGTGTTCGTTTGGCAAAGAGAAAGAGGCCTCTTCTTACTTCCGAAGTCGATGCAACGGGAGACACGCGTCGACTTCGGTTTTGTTTTGATTGCTCGCGATCTTCTGCTGCCGTCTTTTTGTTTTTCTTGAACGCCATCGCTCAAAAACACGCCTGGGAACAACAAATGAGTCAGATTCGGGAGATCTTCCGTTAATCGAGACACGAGGGTAAAACAACGTCAAACGAGTTTTTTCTCAAAACGCCCGCACTTTTTTAAAATTCATAAGTAAAACAACACGTATGCACAGTGGAAGACCGAATAAATCGGTGCGAAATACGCGGTGTGCTTTTATAGGGTGAACGCCGTTCCGCATGTTTTTGAGCACCAGAAAAGCGATAACGGAAAAACAGGAACACTTCATTTTTCACAATGGTTTATTAGAGCTCTCCTGAAAATTTCACTCCAAACGGCTCACAAATAAGCAAGGCGTGCGCTTCGAACGCCCACCCGCAGTGCATTTTTGAAGGTTGCGGCGTCCCCGCAGGGACGTGGCGCAACTCGACTGGCCGCCGCTCGCTCAGTGTGGTCCGTCTGGGCGCCGCTTAAGAGGGGGAGAATAAAAGCATCGATCGGGCGTATGCCGAGCATAATAAACGAGGGCAAAGTGCCCCGTGCATTTTTTGAACGGGAAATTTTCGCGGCAAAATCAGGCAAACCGAATCGAACGCTTCGTCACGGAGTGCGCTTGTTGTTCCGAAAGCGGCGGAAAGCGGAACAATAATTAAAAGAAGGAACGAGGGCGGGCGGACGGACACGACCGCAGGCGAAATGCTCGGGCGGGAGGCAAAAGAAGGCGAAACGCAGGAAAAGAATGCATGACATCAGGCCCTACAGCAGGACCGACAGCTGTCGGTGGTAGAACGAGTCGAAGTCAAAGCAGTTAAGACAGGGATCGCTTGATCTTGACTGGGGATGCGAAAAGCACGTGACTGCACTTCACTTCTTCGTTTCGTCATCCACTTTGCCTCTTCCTTGCCTTCGTGATCGTGGAAAGAAGGCGAATGGAGCGGCGGGCATCCGCACAGACGGGCAGGCGGGCGGCTCTCGAGTACTCGGCCGCCGAGACGACCGAACTGGCGGAAATCTCGGGGGAACGACCAGGACGGCGGACGGCCAAAAGCGACCCGCCCACTGCGCATCACTCCGACCGCCAGCCGGCGACTTCTCCTTTAGAGCATTCGCATTCGACTACGAATTCCGATCAATTAAACGAATTTGGATGAGGCAGCGAGTTGTGAACTCCAGAGCGATCGAAGTCAACGCGTTCGGAACCCGCAGTCTTTCGCTCCAACAAAGGAAGAAGTGATGTCATCTGCTTCCTCCAACGCCAAACGATTCTTCGGGGAAATCCCGTGGCCGTTCGTGTCCCTCAAGACCGGCCGCAACACGAGTGATAAGCGGGGCACAACGAGCAGACCATCGGTCATAACAAGCGGCCTGGCAGGAGCGAAGAACGGCCTCCTGGTTGGAGTCGACCTCTTCATTGACTTCAACCCTACCGCTCTCCATGCAACTGCTTACTGTACGGTTGCGGGAAGCCGGCAGATTCCAACAGTCGCGGCGAGCGAGCGAGCGGCCGTTCGAAATTCCAATTACACGAAGAGCGGCCGACGAGGACGCGCGGGGACGCCGGTCGGGCGAATGAGTTCGAGGGCCGGGGCGAGCGGCGAAATGAAGACAAAGCGGCGAGGAGCCGGCCAACGGGACAAATTGAAGACGACTCGAAAAAACCACCAATTGAAACGAACAACGACGAGCCGGCGGAACGACCGAGTGGCGGCATGAAAGCCGGCCGGGATGACGAAACGACAAGGCCGCCGGGCCGCTCCGGGAATGCGCAGATGGCCGGCGAGAAAGAAAGAAAGAACGAGGAAGAACGGAAGAGTCGAAGAACCCATTGAGTTGATCGCCCAACTGAAGCGAACACTACAAGCCGCCCAGAAGTTCCAAAGAGAGGAAACAAGCGGCTTGACTGCGGGCCGACTGGGGGGAGAAGAGGCGTGAATATGCAGATGAGTTCGAGCGCCCTTCTGCTTGACATCCCGCCCGCATGTGCACTTGCCGCAAGGAGCGAGCGGCGAGCAGATGTACGAAGTCGAAAACGGAACGAAACACTCCTGCTGGCATCCGTTGGCCGTCAATTGGTGGACAGCCGACTTCTCGCCGTGCAGGGCGAACCAACGAGTAATTGGAGCGAGTGCACGGCAAGTTTAGTGTCCTCCATTCTTTCCGCTTCGTCTTTCGGCTGCAGTCAAATGCCGTCGGCAATGTTCACGTCCGCCACGTCTTTCTGTTGGACAAACAAGAGCGACACGAAGCGGAGAGGACGATGGCAAGAGAGGAAACTAGTGCGCACTTCTGCAATGCCCAAGCAGTGTGTTGCAGCCAGCAGCACATTTCAGTCGAGATCTACGGCTTTCAAAACAAACGCAATTCGTCATCCTCGAATCCAAAACAATCTTCTTCGGCCGGCGGGGTCAAACGGCGAACCGAAAGCGGCGGCCACGGCGGCGTGCGGGAAGACGAGAAGCCGGCGGGCGGCGTGTCCAAAAAAGGCGGCGGAAGAGGGCCACTTTGTCCGCTGCCGCCGCCCGCTCGGCCGTGTCCTCGGCGTCGTCCACGAGGCCGCCGGCCGCTCGCCGCTCGCTGGTGGCCGCCGGGCGGATTTCGTGCGCCGAAGCGAGCGGACAGCCGACGGCGCCGTTTTGTTCGTTTCTTTTTTTCTTGCCGCGTGGATTTCTTTCAGTCGCGCCCGCCGTCCGCTCGCGACAATGCGGAGCGTTCTCGAGCGCTCTTCTTGTTGGTTGTACACGTGCACGTCGTGCAGCGAAGAGAATTGGAGGAAGCAGGCAAGTGAGCAGTGGACCCTCGTCGAGCTCTCGCATTCGTCGAAGAACTCACCTTCAATGCAAACGAACAATGAACACGACTTCATGCAAATTCAAAGCAAACAGCAACGAAAGAGCAACGATCGACCAGTCATGGTCAGATCGCCCCATTCGTTCATTTCTTCCCTCCACCGATCGACCGCCATCCCGCCGCTCCCTCCGCAAATGTCCGCCAACGAGCGCTCGTCGTCGCGCCTCTTCGAGTCGGCCGACTGGTTGGATCGGGCGGTGCGCTCGCTCGACGAGCAGCTGGGCACGGGCCCGTCGGACACGCACCTCTCGGCCACCTTCCGTGTCCGCTTCGAGCAGCCGGCCGGCGGACGTCGCTCGGCAGCCGCCACTCCGCTGACGGTCAGCAGCCGCAGCGGCAGCGGCAGCGATTCGAAGAGGTGAGCGGCAAGGTGTACGAGCAACCACCCACTCACTCCTTCGTTGCAGCGAGGCGTCCAAATCGACGCGCCGCCGCTCGCCCGACGTGATCACGTTCCGCGGGATGGGCGAGAAGAAGCCGGCGGGCGGCAAGAGTGCCAACAGTGAGCTCTTCCTTCTATCCCCTTCATCGCGTTGATTGCAGCCTCTCCGCAACTGCCCGACCGCGAGACCTTCCGCGGCATGGCCGAGCCCGACCAGATCCCCGCCCTGCAGCAGCCCGCGAAGAAGCCGGCCGCCTACGAGTCGCTCTCGGACCTCAACGGCTTCTCCTCGTCCACCGCCACCTCCACGCCGTCCAGCGCGTCGTCGGCCTCGGCGCTCGGATCGCTCGACTACGCGCTCTGGAAGGCCGAGCAGCGCGCCAGTCGCCGCACGTGATTCCGCCGCTCTTTCGCCTTTTTCCTCGAATAAACCTGTGTTCAGAACGTTCAAGGGATTTTCTTCTTTGTAGAAGAATGGATCGATGCCGATGAACTGCGGACTGCTTCGTTTTATTGCGAACTCGATGGAAAATACAGACGAAGGGAAAGCGTGAGAGATGAATGACAGAAAGTAAGGAGTTAGTAGGAGTTGACGACCGCTTTGAAGAGCTTGTTGAGCACTTTCGGGTTCTCCTCCACGAACGCGTCGAAGGCGGGCATCTCGACGAGGTTGGACGCGTGCTTGCGAGCGAACGCGTAGACCGCCTCGCTGATCACTTGCAGCTCTTCGGGGTGCCGCTCGACGAGGCCGAAGAGGCGAAAAACGTCCGCCAGCTGCAGGTTGGCGGCCAGCCACTCGGAGAGGTCGTTCTGCAAGCAGGCGGGTGAGGAGAGGCGGCGAACAGTGGGGAACTCGCCTTCAGGTCGCCCACTTCGAAGTCGACGGCCAGCGCGAGGACGGCGATCGCGTGCGGCTGGACGTCGGCGAGCTGGCCGCGGTAGAAGAAGAGGAGGAACGCGCGCACGACCGCCGCCTCGACGCCCGGCACGAGGAGCTCCGTCTGCTCGGAGCGGAAGAGCTGCGCGAAGAAGGGCGACTGGACGGCGAGGAGCGCTTTCTTCACCTGCAGCAAGGAGGAGTGAGTGGGTGGGGGAAGAACTCGCTCGCCTGAAAGAAGTGGCCGCTGTCCGTGAGCACGCGGAAGTCCGCGAAGCGCGCGTCGTCGAATTTCGCCGACAGGTCGACGCGGCGGCTTTTGTGCTTCCGCGACAGGCGAGTCCGCGGCGGCGGCGACGAGGACGGCAGCCGCACGCGCCAGCTCGGATTGTTCGCCATGAAACCGCCGCCGCGTCCGCGCGCGCGCCGTCCTCCGCCACGAACGGCCGGCGGGGCGGCCGGCGCAGCGAGAGCGTTCGGGACGACCGGGGGGTTGGGCGGCGCCACGTAGCCGAACCCAGCCGGGCGGAAGCCGAACGCCGGCGGCTGAGCGGCTGCGTAACCGATGTCACCGCGCATCGCGGCGTCCAGCCCTGAACAAGGCGGAGATCAGTTGGCGGCTCAGAAAATTAAGCTTACGGAGTTGTTCCTCGACTTCCGCTTGGCGTCGGTCGTACGGATCGTACGCCCGGTCGCCCCGAGGCTCGTCGTAGTCCCGGTAGTAGTCCATCCTGCCTGAAAGCAAACCGAGGAGTGCGGTAGGCTCCATACTCGAACGAAAAGAAGCACAAAAATTGGACAGTTCGGCGCGAATGGCGGCGAGCGGGCGATCAGCGGCCAGCCGTCGGTGAGAAAGCGGGGCGGACTGCCCACTTCGCCGCCCGCCCGTCCGCCGTCTTCGGGCGGCTGTGCGGGTAACAAACAAGAGCGGGCGGGCGGGCGGGCGGCGGGGGATCGATGGGAATCGTCGTTGTTTACCGGTCGAAGAAGGCGAGAGATCGCATGGGAAAGACGGCCGTTCGTTTTCGAAATCACCCGCCCGGCATTGCTCGTTTGTTCAATCGACCGGTGATCATCACAAACAATCCGCAGTCTCCGCTCTCAAGTGAAACGATCGTCTTTATTCGCTAACCGAATTGCAAGGAAATTGATTAGTCGTTTGGCATGCAAGGGATTCGAATTACACACGGAAAGCAAAAAAGTGAACTCGTGGACAAAAGCGGGTGGATCAAAACAAGTAGGGAGTGTCGATCACGGCCGCCCCGACCGCCACGCCGCCCTCGTTCACGTGTTCGGCCTTCGAGCGGAGGATTTGCCCGGCGGCCCGATTGGTGAGGACCTCCGCCTTCTCGCCGTCGCCCAGCAGGAAGCCGTAGGTGCCGAGTTCGCTGACCGTGTCGGCGAGGACGGGCTCGTGGAAGGCGCGCACGTGGTAGTTCTGCAACCAGACAATCGAATCAACACAACAATCAGCTGACGTTACGTACGCGCACAACTAGCGGCCGAATTCGCTGCATGAGAATGTGAGCGGAACGTTGACGAATGGAGAACTCGCGCAGTTTCGTCGTGATCTCATCGCCGTAGAAGTTCCCGCCGCCGCCCTCCAACTGCGGCTTCAGCACGTACTTGTGCGGGTTCTCGATCGCGTCCTGAACTCCACAAGGATGGATGGAAGTGGAAGGATTCTCGTGTTCACTTACCCGAACCACCGCCTCGGTCTCCTCGTCCTCCCGCTCCAGCCCCCAGAGGCCGGCGAAGGTCGCGCGAACCGAGTGAACTTCGGCGGGATCGTCGAGGAAGCGCTCCACGACGCCCGGCTTCGCCAGCACCTGCTGCACCTTCTTCGTGTTCGCCAACTGCAGGCCGATCCACGGCGTCTTGATTGCAGTCGATTGCTCCATCCGCAGCCGCGCCTCCCACTCGCGGTCGCCGTGGTAGTGCTGAGGAGCGTAGCCGGCGCGAAAGTAAACCAAACCGATCGGACCTTCGGCGTAGTCGGCGTGCTGGAGCTCTCCGTTCTCCGCCACCTTCAGCCTGAACGAATGAGCGAACGGTGGGATCAATGGAGCTCATTCGATTGAACTCACTTGTCGTACGCCTGCGTGAACGTCGAGCGGATGATCCGCAGGTGCGGTCCGGCCAGTCGCTCCAGCTCGTATTCGACGTAGCGTTGGTCCAGCTGCAAACAAATTGGAGGATGAAAAGAAAGGAGGAAAGAACGCACCTGGTTTTGATTCACGTCCTCAATCACGACCAGCACGGCGGCCTTCGGATTGTTGAACTTCAGCCTGAACACACGAAACAATAAACGAATGGTCAATTAAGGTCGATAACCATGCTTTGAAGAGCGCCTTGCCGAGCAATTCGATCGGGTGGTTGTCGGGTACGCGCCGTTCGATCTCCTCCGCCTGGACGCCCAGCTTCGCGAGCATTCGGCGGTGCAGGAGGGTCGCTCGTTGAGCCAAGCCGCCCATGCTCACCGCGATGTTGTTCACTTCGATCTGAACGCAAGAGAAAGGAAATGAACAACGAAAGGGAGACGGCACCTGCTTCAGCTCGGGCTCCTTCCCCTCACCCTCCACGTGGCACATGTAGTCGGCTCGTTGGGTCAAGAGCATCAGCTTCTGCCGCGGCCCCCTGTCGGCCATCGTCCGCCGGTAGCAGTCGACCATTCGACGCGTGAACTCGTCCTCGTGCACGACGTCCGCGTGCGCCTCCAGCAGAAACTCGGAGTCCCACGAGATTTTGAAGTACAGCAGGTTCATCGCCTGCAGAAGACGAGGAGAGTAATTGATGGAATCGATTGAAGACGCACGAGTTGGACGTTCATCCCCTGATCGAAGAGCTTCCGCGGGAACGGCGATGGCAGGAGGGCGAACGGCGCGTTCTGGCAGACGTCCGAGCGGTCTTTGTGTTCGGCCGTGCGGATCACGAGGCCATTGCACTGAACTCGAAGGAGATCGAAGGAATGTAAAAGAAGGGAACGAACGTGGGCGAAATCGACGGCGTCCTCGACCAAACGGCCGAGAGCCTCAGGCCGCACCAACTTCTCCACGTAGTCCATCGGGCTGCTCGCTCCAACGCGTGTGTTCGGGGGCGGCGGTGGCGGCGGGGGCGAGGAGAAGAGGCGGTCTGAAGCAGAACATGAACGAGAGCAAAGAATTATGAAAAACCTTGGCGAAATCGAGCGAAAACCCGATGAAACGCGACGCGCATTCGGCCGAACGAACGCGGAAATTCGCGAACAACAATCGGTGGATTTGAGCTGAAGCAAACAACTGAAAGAAGCGAGTGAGCATGAAAATCATCAATCGAAAGCAGCAAACAAGAGAACGCGGAAGCAAAATGTTTCGATTGTTGCCACAAAACGTCCGACTTGTCCACCAGCCGCTCTCCCGCGGGTGCAGAAAGCAGAAACTACAATCATCGCTTGATCTCGATGAGAAATGAGTGAAATTAGTCGAGTAATTGACGCGGCAAGGAGAAATCGCTGATGATCTTTGATCTTCGCGTCAACGAAAGCGATCGTCCGGCGGACTGACGATGAAATGCGGGAGGGAGCGAGCAAAAGCGACCCCTTCGCATCACACTTGCCGGTCGGCTGCCTGCTGGGGACTGATTGCATTATTAAACACGCGAGTGAGCGAAAGAGCGACGGGAAGCGCGTGCTCATCGCCGACCGCTTATTTCCGTTGACAAGCTCGCAGTCGCGTGCTCTCTATAGCGTTGACCATTTCTTACTTATCCCACCGCTTTCAGGTCCGAATCCAACAGAAATGGCGACCAAGCGGGACCGGAACGTCCTCAACATGATCCTCAACCCGCTGATGCCCACCGAGGATGCGGCCGCGGACGAGAACGAGGAGGAGATCGCGAAGAAACAAGCAGAGGACGGTGAGTTCGAATCGGAACTACTCGATTGATCGTCCTCCTGCAGACTACTCCGCACTGGAGGGCTTCGAGCGGAGTCGCCAGCTGGAGGTGGAGGGAATCCGCCTGTCCGAGGCGCGCGACCACGAGGCGGCGGTGGCGAAATTCGACGAGGCGATCCGCTTGTGTCCGCGCAACCCCTCCGCCTACAACAACCGCGCGCAGGAGAAGCAGCTGTTGAAGCGGGTGGACGGTGAGTCACCCTCGACCATCAATCACTCTTCCCCTCTTTTGCAGAAGCCAAACAGGACCTCGAGGCGGCCATCGAGCTAAGCGGCGGTCGTGGGCGAGCCGCCTGCCAGGCGTTCACTCAACGCGCTCTCATCCACCGGCTCGAGGGCAACATGGAGGCCGCCAAGGTGCGTGCTCCTTGCCAATCCTCCTTCCACCTTTCCGATTGCAGGCGGACTACGAGAAGGCGGCGGAGTTGGGCTCGAAGTTCGCCAAAATGGAGTTGGTCTCCTTGAACTCGTGGGTTTGATTAAAGGAAGGCTGTAGTCATCGCCGCCGTTTAGATACGCCGCCATGTGCAATCAGATGCTCCACGACGTGATGCAGAAGCTGCGCAGCGGCGAGGAATGATCGGTGGATGAAGGCGGCGACTTAAATGAGATTCTTTCTGTTCACTGTCGATTGCACGCGAATAAACTGACGACAAGTAGTTTGGGGCCAATTCTTAACGACGTACATCTACCTTCAACGGCTTCTCAAATTCACTGTGTTTATCAAGACTGTCTGCAAGCCTGAAGGCGAATAATCAGGAACCATCAATTATTCTGGATCGATTTGTACAGAACATCCCAAGCCTTCTACAAAGCACACCACACAGAAGAACTACTTATTGTCATGATCGAATGAGTGCGATGAATCAAATCGGATCAGAAGAAAACGTTCATTCGGCTACTTTCACAAACGACGGGAATCTCCGCAAAAGGCGTCTCACTTCTTCGGATCGCTGCAAGAAGAAGAGTGGGGATGAGAAGGGGGATGGAGGGGCGGGGATCGGGGAGACAAAACAACGAAAGGATGTACACGTGTTGCATTCGGATGGAGGGGAGCAAGGGCCTAACGGAACGAAGAAAAGGCGAAGAGGATTACTTGCGGCGGTTTCCGCCTCCTCCGGCGATCATCACCATGCGTATGAACAGGTTCAAAATTGTCATGTAAATTCCTAGCTGCAACAGGTAGGCCATGGATGAGAGCAGTCAAAAGGTGTCTCGCTTACCTGGGCCGAAATCGGGTCGAAGCCGCCGACCTGGACGGTCTGCACGGGCTCTCCGTACTGGTTGTAGAAGGTCTGCTGCGCGCCGGCCGACGGCTGGAGCTCAGCCTGGCGGATGAGGAGCTGGGTTTGGAAGAGCAGGAAGCCGGAGAAGAGGATCAGCCCGCCGTAGACCACGACCGACGCCAAGCCTGTAACAAGAAGGAGTTGAGCGAGAATCCTTCCACCCGCTTGTCCCCTCCACTCCGCCGGGCAAAAAGTGTGCAAGACGTGGGATTCGTTAGACGCCATTGGACAGACGCCCATCGTGGTTATGACTCGCTACGTTTCGCTCTCTGATCCGGCTGGAAGCTCGCTTCGCATCGATGCACGAAGTGAGCGAGTATGGATCAGAACTCCGCTCCCGCTCCCCGCAGGCCAACCCAAAAGCCACTCGACTATGGCGGCTGACGAGAGGAGAGCGGAAGCAGAGGTGAACAGCCGGCTTTGGAGCAAGCTTGCGAACAATTCGTTCTTCCTCGATCAATGCCCAATGGAAGAAAGAACTCACTCGCTCCGAGGGCGGTGTGGGGCGGGAAGAAGAAGGAGCCGATGTTCGCGGCGAACACGACGCCCAGTCCCATGGAGAGCGGGCCGGCCTGAAATTCACGCGTCCTTTACTCCTGCACGCTCCTCTCAACCCACCATCATGAGGAACTTCTCGGAGGGCGCGCACAGCGCGGTGGCCGTCAGTCCGGCGCACAGGGCGGCCGTGTACCAGGCGGCGCGGATGAGGACGGGGCCGCCGGCGAGGCAGAGCGGCGCGAGGACGGCGCCCATGATCCCCGAGTGCAGCAGCCAGGCGCCGTGCTTGGCCAGCGGCGAGCGGTGGTAGTCGATGGAGCGGACGAGCATGCCGGTGCCGATGATCGCCGCCATCGAACCGATAAACATCAACAGTCCGCCGGCGCTCATGAACTGCAGAATGGCCGGCGAGCGGGACGCCGCGAGGGCCGCCGCCGACGTGATGGCGAGCGAGCCGCCGAGGTACGCGTACGTGTGCTGCAGGCGTTTGCGCACGTACTCCGGCCACAGGCTGAAAGCGGACAGAATTCGGTGCGAACACACGACATCTCAAGGGTCTGCTGATTGAACACGAGGAGTTGGAAGTTTATTGCCTAGTTTGTACCCGCAATCAACAGAAAGAAGCATGAAGATGAGATCAACACACAACGAAACCTAATGATCAAGTGAGCGACTAAACAACTCGGCAGACAAGAAAAACACCGACAAAGAACCAGAAGAGGATCTCGCCGGAGATTCGCTCAAAGAGGTCGAAGCTCCATGCGACTTTTCTGCTCCGTTCTTCCCGCTCCAGCTGGCCGCCGGCCTTGCGGACGACTCGCTTGGCGGCCGTGTGTTTCGAGTCGTCGAAAGCGAGCAGCAACGAGAACAACACCCCGATTTGGAGGTCCAGCAAGGCGCAAAAAGCAGCGGAAAAGGCGGGAATTTGGGCGGACCAGCGGGCCCTAAAATCAAACGAGCAATCAGAAACCGGTGGACAAGCGGCGAGGGGTGGCTTTTGGGCGCGTGCACAAGACAAGAGGATGCATTCGGAGATCTCCACTTTGTGTTGTGTTCAATCAGCAGTCCCGTTGGCAACGGAGGAAAGAAACTCACGAGGCGCGGTCCATGGCGCTCGGCGCCTTGCTCATCCCGAGCCCGTACCAGCCGAGCATCCCGATGCCGAAGACGGACGCTCCGGCGATCGCGTACGTGCCGTAGATGAACGCTGAAACGGCAGAAGTGAGTGGTGAACACGAAAGCAGTGAATTTAAAAGAGTAATGAGGATTGTAGAGGATTTCCGTTGGCAGATGCTCGACTCCAATCAAGAACACCCGCCCAAGAAGCGGAAGATCCCCACAAAACGTTGATTTCGATCCAATACCAAGCAAATGACGAACATACGGATGAAAGCTCGCATTTGTACCCGCTTGGACCGTGGGCAAAGGAAACAAATGGAATGAGCGCTCACGTTTTCCGGTGGTCGGGCCGAGCAGCCGCTCGCGCAGCGTGGGGCCGGTCTGCGTGCGGATCTTGAAGCCCTGAAGACGGGATTGAACATCGATGAATGAACGGAGAAAACTCACTTGCTGCGTGAAGTTGGGGCCGCCGCCGAAGCGGGCGGAGCGCAGCGACGAGGTGGCGAACGAGCGGACGGCCGGCGCCGCCGGCAGGTTGCCGCTCACGATGACCAGGCGGGCCAACATCTTCGTGGATTGCTTCGATTCGTGTGAGCGGAGACGTTCTGGAAATCGAGTGGAATTAGTTGAAGAATAGGAGCGGGGAGCGCGGTGGCACGACAAGCGAGCAAATGGGTGAAATGGACGCCAAAGCGTTGAAACAACTCCCAACCCCAATTTCTACACGCGGATTCGAAACCACGGCCGAAACACACGAGTTTGTCATCAAAAACTCGCTGCTCGCCGTCTAAACAGCCGACTTTCGAAATCGACAGTCAGACGGGCGGCGGAGAGCAGCGAGCACCCAACCGACCGGCCGCACTGGGCGAGCGTTCGGAAATGCAGGAAAGCACATGGAACTTCTGCCAAGCACTGCATGTCGAACAAACAACAACAACAAACCGGTGGAAAGAAGAAGCAGGCGAAAGCAAGAGCTCTCCACGACCGCGAGGTCCAACAACCTCCTCATTGGTCGCTCCTCCGCCCATTCGAACTCTCAAGTGAAACGACGCCAAGCGAAACAAACAACAACTTGCGAAACCCGTCTGCCGAGTGGATGCTTCGAGAAAAACAGCCGTGAAACGAGGGCGAAAGCAGCCGAGCGGCCGCCGGGCAGACGGGCGGGCGGCGGAGTGCAAAACGATTGATTTCTCGCGAACGGCTTCCGAACACGCGTGCACGTCCCAGAAAGCAGTTGTGTTTGAGTGGACACTCGGAATAGAAGGAATGCCCCTTCAGGAACTCGAGGGCGATTCCAATCGTCACAAACTCCATCAAGAACGACAGAAGAGACAGTCCATTGGCACCTGCTAGTTGCTTGAATCGTGCCGAGCGACCAAAGAGGAATGAACAAAGCGGATCGAATGCTGGCCAAAAACTCATCGATGACAACCCGATCTCCGTGTCGAACATCCACTTGTGCTTGAATAGGAGTGGCCGCCTTTGGCTCGCTGAAACTCCGAACGCCGCGCTCGAAATCGAACGGCGAGGCGGGACGGAAATCGCGTTCGTGCGGGCGGCGTTCGCAGCGGCCGGCTTTCGAAATCTCCGCCGCTTGTTTCCATTCGGTTTCGAGTTCCGCTCGCTTCGATCCTCTCGCTGTTCTTCTGCCGAATTCGCGCTCGAAATGCCGCCGAAGAAGGCCGCGAACAACGAGCTGAACGTGATCCTCGTCGATGTGAACGGGAGCGCCAACGACTCGGCGCTGTCGAACGTCGCCGGCTGCTCCGACTTCGACATCTGCGCCTCGATCGCCGACTCGTTGATCTGCCGAAACGTGAGTCGATTTCCGCCGGCTTCCTGCGAGCATCCCCTTCGTTTTGCAGATCTTCGCGAACTCGCCCGAGCACTTCGTCCTGATGCTCTTCGGGTTCGCGTCGCCGCGGACGGGTCGGAGAACTCGCGCAACGGCCACCCGAAGGGCATTTACGTGGCGCCCAAGGAGCGGGAGACGGCGTCGTTCGACCTGCTCGAGACGCTGGACGACGTGAAGCCGGGCACCGAGAACGCCGTCCCGCGTAAGTGAATTCCGCTGCTTTCTCCGAATTCCCCTCGTTTTTAGTGCAAGACGCCATCAAGTTCGCGTGCGAGTACGTGGAGAAGATGATGGAGGAGTCGATCCACGCCGCGTACGGGAAGATCAACGTCTTTCTGCTGAGCAACCTCGGCTGCTCGCCCATCAAAATGCTCACGAAGAAGTCGGCCGGCGAGATGGCCAACCGGATCGCCCAGACGCCGCAGATGAACGTGACCATCGTGTTCGTTCTTCCCCTCGGTAATTCCATCGATCGATCGCTTGCAGGTCGCCGGACGACGTGCTCAACGAGAAGAGCCCCAAGTCGGAGTTCTGCTTCGAGTTGGCCGCCAAGAGCCAGAGCAAGTGGATCTCCTTCAGGTTCGTCCTTCCACTTCCCCCTCGTTTGATCGATCGCTTGCTTGCAGCCACGCCCAGAAGCGCTTCGGTCCGTTCATCGCGCGCGAGAAGATGGGGCGCGGGATGCCGTTCGACCTGCAGCTGAGCGAAACCTCCGGCATCAAGGTCCAAATGTACAAGAAGAACGACGACGCCGCCAAGATCGAGATGCTGTGGAAGCCGTGCAACGTGAAGGACGGCACCGAGTACAAGAAGATCGTCCAGCACGTCACCGCGCCCGAGGTGCAGGCCTCGATGGACGAGGTGGACCGCATTCCGGACCGCGAGTTCCGCGAGGGCCGCTTCCAGAAGGCCAAGGACGCGCAGAAGGTGGTCGAGCGTGGGGATTTGATCAAGGGTTCGTTCTTCCCGCTTTCTTCGATCCATTCCCGCTTGCTGCAGGCTTCTACTACGGCAAGACGATCACGCCGGTGGACGACGCCATGAAGCAGGAGTTCCTGCCCGCCAAAGGCTCCAAGGAGATGGCGCTCGTCATGTTCACAAAGAAGGAGAACGTGAGTGCTCGCAGCAAGCAGGTGATCGTGTGTTCACTCGCTCCGTTCAGATCCTGCCGCAGTTCATCCTCTCGGGCGCGCAGTACCTGCTGCCGCAAACCGACGCGGAGGTGAGCCGTCGAGCGTTGAGTTCTCCGCTCAATCCACGTGTTTAGGGCTCGCAAACGATGTTCTCGGAGCTGGTGAAGGAGATGCTCGAGCAGGACGTGGTGGCGATCGCGCGCTACGCGTACAACGCCGCCGCGAACAAGCGGATCGTCTGCCTGATCCCGAAGATCACCAAGTCGAAGATGCCGGTTCGTTTCTTCTTTCGAAAGGTTCATTGATCAGCCGCTTGCAGGTGCTCATCCATTACGTGCTCCCGCACGGCGAGGACCTCCGCAACTTCGAGTTCCCGCCGCTGGTCGACCCGACGGTCAAGGAGGACGAGGCGGGCTACGAGCAGGACGTGATGAACGACTTCGTGGACAACCTGATGCTCGTCGATGAGGACGGCGGCAACGAGCGCTCCCGCCCGCGCGACCTGCTCGACCCGAAGATCCAGCGCTCCTGCTTGCTGCTCCGCCACAAGGCGCTCAACCCGACGGACACGCTGCCCGGCAACGTGAACACGGACGGCGTCCTCGTGCCGCTCTCGATGCCCGCCCCCAGCTCGCAGGAGGAGAAGGAGAAGCGGGAGAACGTGTTCGCCGAGGTCCGCCGCGTCTTCAAACTCCAAATCAACGCCAACACCCGCCACGCGCTCTTCATGGGCCGTCAGGTGGGCGAATCGGTGCTCTCCACGCAGCCGATGACCCAGGACGAGATCATCATCAAGAAGAGCCAGGCGTGAAGTCCCCGACTGCATGAATCTCTTGTCTCTAACCAGTCGTTTCTTTGTTCCCTGCTGTAATCTCATTCCCCCTTCCTCGTTTCTTGTTGTTGGCCTTCCATTGAACCGCAATTCCCGTTAGATGTCTGTTGTTCTCGTTTCTCCCCCCTGTCCGACTAAACCAATAAAGAACGCAAAGAAAGGAGGGTTTATTCATTGGAAACACATGAGAAAGTTCAGAGAAAACGGCGACATTTCGCGTGGCCGCAGCGGCAGCGAGCGAAACGGCCGGGCGTCAGCTTGAAGTCGTAGGTGAGCTCGTCGCCGCGCTCGACGGGCACGATGCTGCGGAGGAGGACCTTGCGGGCGCCGTTCACGACCATTCCGATCGCCTCGCAGTTCGGCTGGCAGGAGTGGCGAATGAAGCGGGCGGCGTTCCCGCGACGGGACGCGTCCAGGACCTGAAATTCGACGCGAATCAACGGAAACTTCGAGCGGAACTCACGAAATCCTCGTCGATTTTGAACATCGTGCACGAGACGGCCTCGCGCTCGTAGCGGCGCTCTCGTTCGTGCGCCACCACCTGAACGAACGGCGGATTAGAGGGCGGAAGGATGGGGAACGAACCGTTCGAATCAACTCGCCCACGAACTCGACGATCGTCGTGCCGGCGGCGACGGACTCGTCGGCGAAGACGGCCGGCTGCTGGCCGCCACCCGTCGGCACGTGGGCGACCAGCAGGCGGATCGAATTCGGGTAGTGGACGCGTTGCGAGGGCAGCGAGTCCTTCAGCGACGCGACGGCCGAGGCGGCGGGAGCGGCCGGCGATTCCTCGATTTTGGGCGGCGACAGGTGAGCGGGCGGCGGGATCGTCGTCGTGGTCACGATGAAATTCGTGCGCGGCCGTTTGTTCGCCGTCTGGCTGCGCGTGGAGGCGGCGAGCGGCGGCGACGCGAACGACGTCGACGGCAGCGGGTCGAGCAGCCCGAACTCGTCCTCGTCGGCCGCGTGCAGATATTGCAGCTGGAATTCGACGGAGAAATCCACTCGGCTATGCGAACCGGCGCGAACTCACGTGTTGGCTTCGTTGGCGGCGGCGGCTGGCGGTCGACGTCATCCTTCGACTCGGGTGGACGGCGAACGACGAGCTTCCCGGAATTTGCGATCAATCCGGCGGATTGCGAGCGAAAAGAAACGGCGCTCAACTTGCCGCAAGCCGTCGAGCGGCGGCCGCTCGGAGAAAATCGATGCGGGACATTCGGCCGCCATTTGCTCGCCGCTGCTGTCCTCCTGCCTTGGCCGCCGCCCCACTCCACATTCCTGGATTCCGGACGAGATAAATCGAGTAAATCGAGGTGAGTTCCCGTTCTCCATCCACCGATCATCCCTTCTCCAATTCCTCGTTTTTTCAGTCGAGAATGTCCACCCGAATCGCCCGCTTGTGGCAGCCGGGCAACCCGCAGACGCGCGTCTTCCTGCCCGACTTCTGGATGCGCTTCGTGGAGACGCCGAACGTCGGCCGCAACCGCCTGCCGCCGCACGCCGCCAAGTTCGAGGTGCACCCGCAGATGAGTCGAATGGACGTGCGGCAGTACCTCGAGAAGATCTACAAGCTGCCCGTGCGAGACGTCCGCATCAAGGCTTGTTCTCTTTTCCCTCCTCGCTCATCCTCCCGCTCGTTTAGAACCGAATGGGCGAGATCGAGTGGAGCAATCGGCACTCGAAGCGCTACCGCCAGGCGCTGTGGAAGGAAGACGACCAGAAGTTCGCCTACGTCTTCTTCGTGAGTTCCCCCGGCTTCTTCCCATTCTTTCCGTTCGTCTTGCAGAAGCTCGGTTCAGACGCTCAAATTCGCTTCTTCGACCTCTCGCAGGACGAATACTCCGAGATGGACAAGCAGATGAGCGCCACCGCTCGCTACATCAAAGACCAAACGGACGCCGTGGATCGCGTGAACGAAAAGCGGCCGGGCGTCGGCCAGCTGCTGCCCTGATCGATTCGTTTAGGCCTTCTTTCTCGATTGTTGCTTGTTTGTTTTGTACATTTGCCTCGTTGTTCGCCGAATAAAACCGTTGAAGAGAGGAGTGGATTCCGACCGCCCGCTGTTCTCCGCTCGCACTCGATACTTTCCGCTCGTTGGAAGTCGGGTGTGAACCGTCGCTTTGTTTCTCGTTTCGTTGAAGGTGGTGATCTTTTCTTTCCGCGCCGAAGTTGCTGGTCTTTGGTAACGAGCGGCCGTGGGTCGTTGTTCGTTCCTGCAGGTTGTTGAGGAAGCGGCAAATCGCCGGTTCCGCTTGAAGTAGTCTCTTTTGAACTGATCGGTGCTCTCGACCGCCGAGCGAATGGCCAATCGCTCTGATTGTGATTCACTCGCTCGTGATTATGCGGACGGATTTCGCTCGTCTCCGCTCGCCTGATTTCTCCGCCCCTCCAGTCGATCTCGTTCGTGCTCGCGTCTGACGGTCGTGTTTCTGCCGCTCATTCCGTCCGCTCACTCGCTCGTTCTTTCAGCTATGAGCCGCCAGAAACAGCCGCCGACGGCCGCCGCGAGCGTCTCGCAGACGGGCGGCGAAGCGGCGATCGTGCGCGAGATCCAAAAGCTGCTGGTCGCGGAGAAGGTGGAGAAGTGGGACGAGGCGGTGGTGCCCGAGCTGTTCGCGTTGATCCAAACCACCGCCAACTCGCTGCTCGACGAGGCGCTCTCGGCCGCCGAACATCGCGAGTCGGCGGCCATCGGCGAGGTGGACGTGGACGCGGCGATTCGGTCCTTTCGTGAGTTCCCTTCCATTCATTCACTCCTCACTCATTTGTTCAGAAGAAGTGTTCGGACTGGAGATCGAAAAGCACCCGAAGGAGGCGATCGACCACCTGGCCGCCAAACTCAACGAGCAACCGCTGCCGAAGCCGCGCGTCGACTGCGGCCTGCACACGCCCTCGGAGCGCTTCCTCCTGCTGCAGGGCGACTTCCGCCGCGCCGAGCAGCCCGACGCGCCCGTCGCCGCTCCGCCGCCGGCCGACGGTGCGGAACGTCCGCGCATGCCGCCGCCCACTCGCGGCCGCCTCACCCGACGGTTGATCGCCGAGCAGCAGGCGAAGCGCGCGAGCGCGAACGGCGGCGAGGAGCCGCGCGAAGCCGCCCAGTCCACGACCAACGGAACGCTCCAAATGGACGTCGACGAGGGCCGCCAGCCGACCGGGAAGAACGGAGAGGCCGCGAAGCAATCCAACGGCGCCCTCCAGCCGTCCACCTCGTTCGCCGCCGCTCAAGTGATGAACGTGATCTCGAATCAGCCGGACACCTCCTACGACTGATTCCATTCGTTCCTTCCTCTGTTCCCCTGTTCCCCCAATTGTTCGTTGTTGTGAATGAATCAAATCGACGTGCTTTTCGGAGTTTTCATTCTTCTTTGAACCAAATAATATCAACAGAACAATCAATGGAGAGGAGGGAGGAAGTGAGACGACCGTTCGGATGGCCGCTCGGTTGTTTTGGGACGAGAAGGATCGTGAATAGGCGGAAGGAGTGGGGGATTGATTAGTTTAGAGAGTGGGAAACGATTGCGGGCTTCTTTCGACGGTTGGGCACTCCGACTGGTCGCCTGATGCTCGGCCATAAATACGGCGACCAGCGGGGCCATTGCGGGCATTCGGCGACAAAAAGAAGAAAGAGAGAGGAGGAGATGAAAAGAATTAATAATATTAAGAAGAACAAGAAGAATCAAACGAAACTTGAGAGTATTCGCAAGGAGACCATTTGGTTTCGGTTGGGGGACACGGCGACGAGTGGGAGGAACAAACAATGATCACACACGTTCACAACACAAAGAGGGAGAGTAGAGGTCGATTGTGGTGGATGGGAAGAGGCTGGATCCCCGCATTCAGTGGGTACAGTACGCGGCCGGGGATCGCGTCGAGTCGGTGGGCTGTTCACTCTTCCTCCTCCTCCTCCTCTTCCTCCTCGTCCTCTTCGGCGTCGTCTCCGTCATCTGCAACGAGTGGGGATGAACGGTGGACGGAAAGAAGCGGCCGCTCACCTCCGTCCTCGCCGTCCTGCTCCGCGTCGTCCTCCTCGTCGTCGACCTCGTCGTTAGAGGCTAAAAACGGGTGCATGAGAGGATGCTTGATGGATCACTGCTTCGAACTCACCTTCCTCGTCCTCGGCGCCCGACTCGGCGTTCTCGCTGCCGCTCTCCGCCTCGTCGCCCTCCTCTTCGGCCTCGTTCTCCTCGTTGTCGTTCTCGTCCTCGACCTCCTTGCCTGAACAAATGGAATGAGTTCGGTGGTCGAGTGGTTAGGAGGATTGATTTGCGGGGATGTTTGTAGTGGGTTGCTGAAGATTGCAATCAATCAGCCGCCTTCTTCCATTCGCCCCCCTCTTTGTTGCCGCCCACGAACTACGCGGCGCGGCGGAACGGCCGCTTTTCGACGTCCGAATACAAACGCGGAGCGGAACGACGGCCGCCGACCGCTGTGCGCACAAACCGCCCGCCCGCCCGCACGGCCGACCGCCAACGGGCCGCCGCCTCGCTGCACCGCCGAATGGAACGGACGGAGAGCAGAAGGGGAGAGCGAAAGACGGGCAGATATTTGAGAATTACGGGCATACATTACGCGAACAACAGCCCCCGACTGCATTCCGCAAGTGTTTTGCAGTGAATTTTGATCTAAACTCCCGACAAGACAACCGAAAGAAGAGGGGACTCACCCTTGACCTTGCCGTCCTTGATCTTCTCGACCTCGTCCACCTTGGACTGCTTGGCCGTGACGACCTCGTCCTCGCCGTTCTCCTCGCTGTGCGCGCGTTTCTCGGCTCGTTCGGCGGCGCTCATTTTCGTCGGGCGGCGGTGCGGGCTGGAGGGCGAACTCGCGCTGCGGGCCGAGGGATTCGAAGCCTGGAAGCAGGGGAGATGAGCGAGTGAACGAAGGATTATGAACGACACGAAGGACACGCGACACGTGGAAGGAAAATGGCCAAGTTTCTCTGCAGATTTCCCCCTCCGACTACTGTACTCTCATGTCATGACCTCAACGGACATGACCGACCCCAGCAGAGAGCATTGGAGGGGGAGTACTGTAAGAAGATAGAAGATGGAAGGGAGCAGAGGTACAGTAAGCGACTCGGCGGGGATGTCGAGGCTGTCGAGGCGGTCGGTGGACGGCGAGCGACGGGCGAGCGGCGAATGTGGCAAACTGCCGAAGTGAGCGGAGCGGACGGCCGCCAACGGAACTCGAGCGGCGGGCGGGCGGGCAGCAGGGGGAGACCCGCCGAATTTATTCGCCCCTTCTTTCGACCGCCCGCCCGCCCGTCGTTTGGGCTCTTGTGGGGAGGTTCTCCTCCCCTTCTCGCCCCTCGCCTCCCCGCCACTGCCGCTCGTCCGCCGCCTCGTGCAAGGAAGAGGGGACCCGCCCGCCCTTTCCTCCCGTCCGACCGCCCGCGTTGGGCGACGCGACGACCGGCGAGAAGGACGAACGCGAAAAAAGGCGGGCCTTTCTCCGCCACGGCGTCCAACGCGAAAAGCGAGAGCGTAGCGCGGCCGGCGCTCGGCGACCTCCCGAAAATCGGGCGGGCGAGTCGTCCCGCACGCAGCAAGGCGGACGGACGCGAAACGAAGGCGGGCAGAAAGGGGGTCGCAAAAAAACGCACTCCACTCGCCCGACCGCTCGCTCGCTCGCCGCTTGGGCGGACGCCGGTGCTCGCAATATTTTTGCGAGTTCTTTCCACACACTCGCTGGTCGCTCGATTGCGAGCGAGCGAGCGGCGTGTGGGGAGCGTTCGAAATCGACGGCGAGTGGAACGAAAGGCGGGCGAGCGACGAAGACCGAAGGAACGACCGCCGCGTCCACGTCCGAAGCGGCAGAGCGGACGAACAGCGCAATGAAAAGGAAGCTTGCGGCGTGTCCGCGTTCCGTCCCGTTCCTCTTGCTCCAGCGTCCCACCCGCCGGCCTCGCTCGCGAAAATCCCGAGCGACGAATCGAAGCTTTGCAATGCCGAGGGGACACACTCGCTCGGACTTTTCGAGTGTTTTGCAGGCGGGAAAGCAGCGGGTCGTCAAAGGGGGCACGCGGGAGCAAGACAGTCGATTGGGGGCTGGGGAGCGGGGTCTACTTGCGAAACGCTTCGCTGTAACGCCTGCCAACAGTAAGGAGGGTTTTTTAATAACAACAAACGAGCGTAAAAGGAGGAAATGCATTCGAGAAGATAGAACGAAATTTCTCTAGCCTTTCTTCAGCGCCTTCACGATGCGTTCTCCAAAGCTTCGAACAGAACGCACAATTCAGCGGGTTTTTTGCACGCGACCATCGCTCCGAACTTTGACCACTTTTTGCGATTATAAAGGTTGTTTGCGAAAGAACAATTGAAAGCGTAAATTCGAGCCATCAAAGCCATATTTTTGACTTCTAACTTCTGTCCCACTTCTATCTACGCGCACCCAGAACTCACAAAAATCCGAAGGTCCGACGGCTACGGTAATTTGAGGAGAAAAACGAGCGGGAGACGGGCGGCCAGCGGCGCTCTGAGTTTTTGGCGCCAAAGCGGCGAAACGGCAGGCCTCCGTCTTTTTGCCGGTGGCCACACGAGCGAGAGGGGAGGGCCGCCGGCCGTCCGTCAGTCTCCTTGGCACGCGCCCGCTCGTCCCAAGCCGGCCCCCTTCGAGAGCCGAAAGCCAAGAAGAAAGACGGCGGCCGGATGACCGCGACGCCGGATTTCAAAAAGCCGGGACGTGGCTTTCGACGCGGAGATCCGCGCGTCCAAGCGCCGCTGCGCGTGTGTCCAGTGCACAGCAAAGGAGAGCAGAGGGGGCGCGGATGGCGGCAGCTGATCGACGGCGGATTTGGCGCCAAACCGAAAGAGCGGCGGATCGTCGCGCGGCTCTCCGCGCGTTGGGGTCAACCGAACGAGCACAGGGGAGTGGTCAGCGAGCAGCGTTGAGCATGAGGGCAGCGTTGGGACCGGCAGGTGCCGAGCTCAACCCAGTGAACACACATAATCGGTCGAAAGCAACAGAACAGCCAAAGTCGATCGTTCATTCCTTCACCAAACGACCCCCTTTCTGAATTCATGAACTGCCAGCACATTCGTCGTCTCCCGTGAGGAGAGTCAAGGCAACCGTCTAATCGAATACAAACCAGCGGGCGGGGGAAAGCAGGTGAAGAAAGAAGGTCTCTTCGATGCACTTGCTGCCTTTCTTTGTGTAACTTAACGGAGAGCACTTGTGTGTGTACCAATGAGATGACTAAGCACAAGCAGCCAGGGCTGATGCGAACGACTCTCGGGATTGAAAGTTTCGGTCCCGCTTTCTGGTCGACTTTTGATTCCTCGTCGGCGGAGCGAAGCCGCCGGCGGTCCCGCCGATAACCGGCCGGCCGTCCCTGCGTTTCGTTTCGTTTATGCGCCGCCGCCCTTCCACGTCCCCGGCCGGCCGCTCGCCGACTGCTGGGCGTCGTTGAACGACGGCGAGGGGGAAGGACGGACTTTCTTCCCCGCTGCCTTCCTTCCTTTCGGTCGGTCGCCCGCTCGTCGGCTGGCTGGCTGGACGGGCGGGCGGCGGGCGGTTTGGGAAGTCGGCGAGTGGAACGCGAGTGGAAAGCGAGCAGGGCGGCGGCGGGCAGCGAGCGGCCGGCGAGCGGGGCGAACAAATCGCGAGCGTTGGGCGTCCGCCGAACCGCCGCCGCCGAACCGAAAAGCGAGCGGAATCGGCGAGTCGGCGGTCGGACGGGCGGCGGCGGCGGCGAGCAGCCGGACGGGCCGCTGTGTGTCCGCTCGCTCGTCCTTCTTTTTGCTCCCCTCGCTTCGCCCTTCTTCCTCTGCGGACTTCCCGGCGAGAGGACCCGCCATTCACTCGCCCGCCGCACGTAAAAGAAGGACGGACGAAACACTCGCGGGCGCTCCGGCGACCCGACCGGCCGGCCGGCTGTTCGAAACGATCGGCGAGATTTCGAAAAGACGATCGACCCCGCCGATTGCAAAAACACAAACCGCTGCCTTCCAATCGACCGGCTGATTCGTTCGGATGACAAAAGAAAGCGTTTTACAACAACAAGGAGCAATTAGGGTGCACACAGAAAAAGGACAGGCATCCACATAGTTCGCTCTTTACTGACTTCGGTTTGTTGCTTACCGAAACCCAATGTCGCTTCACTCTCGATTACTTCAAAGCAGAATGCACGGGAATGGCGGGTCTTCTTTGTCGCCTCGCCGATGACCTTCCCGCCCGCCTTTCGCCCGCTGATTGTCGCCTTGAACACGCCGAAAGTGTTGCTTTTATGCTTTCTGTCCGTCTGCCGCGTCCACTTTTGGGGCAGAAGTGCAAGTGGAGGAGTAAAGTACACGCACGAAAGAATGCTGCAACCTCCGCACAACAAGGAACTGGCGTTGATGACTACCACATTCTATTCTGACAGTGAGGTCATCCACATCCTCTACAGAGTTTGTTAAGGATTTCTTTTATCCTGCTCGACTCATTAGTGCCTTGGCGGTTCTCTCAATTCGTTTCGGAGGATTCTGTGTAACCTGGCGATTGATTGGCGTCGCGTCCGCCTTTGCGAAATTGAAAGCGTGACGCCCTACCACGTGGGCAGAATTCTCTTCGATCGATTCGCTTACTCGTGCACGCGCTGTCCGCGAGGACACTCGACGCGCCGTCGAAGTTGAGGGCGGAGAGACTTGACCGCTCGCGGCCACCGGTTCGGACTGATTTCCGCCTTCTTCAGCTCCAATCCTTCCATTTCCATTGAACCGATCCCCACCCACTCGCTGGAATCATGGGAAAGAAGGTGAAAATCGGAAAGCAGCGGCGGGACAAGTTCTACCACTTGGCCAAGGAAGCCGGTGAGTTCCTCCGACCACTCCTCCGTCCTTCATTCGTTCGATTCGTTCAGGCTTCCGCTCGCGTGCCGCCTTCAAGCTGATCCAACTGAACAAACGCTTCGAATTTCTGCAACGCTCGCGCGCTCTCGTCGACCTGTGCGCCGCTCCGGGCGGATGGCTGCAGGTGGCCGCCGAGAACATGCCCGTTTCGTCTATTCGCATCGGTTCGTTCCTCCTTTTCCTTCTTCCATTCGGTGTGTTCAGGAGTGGACCTGGTGCCGATCAAGGCGATCAAGAACTGCATCACGCTGCAGGGCGACATCACGACGGAGAAGACGCGCCAGCTGATCAAAAGCAACCTGAACAAGTGGGATGTTCGTTCCTTTCTTATGCTCCTTCCACTGATCTCCGGCTTGCAGGTCGACTGCGTGCTGCACGACGGCGCCCCGAACGTGGGGCAGAACTGGTCGCACGACGCCTTCGAGCAGAACTGCCTCACGCTCTCGGCCCTCCGGCTGGCGACGCAGATTTTGCGGCAGGGCGGGTGGTTCGTGACGAAAATCTTCCGCTCGGCCGACTACGCCGCGCTGATCCAAACGTTCGAGAAGCTCTTCAAGCACGTGCACGTGTGGAAGCCGGCCGCCTCGCGCATGGAGTCGGCGGAGATCTTCGTCGTGTGCGAGAAGTACGCGAAGCCGGACAAAGTCGACCCGGACCTGCTGAACATCAAGAAGGTCTTCCTGCAGGTGGAGAACAACCAGCCGGACGTCAACATGTGAGTTCCTTCCGTCCTTCCGCTCATCCCCGCTCGCTTCCAGCCACCGCCTGTTGAGCGGCAAGGGGAAGATCAAGAAGGTGAAGGCCCTCGGCTACGACGACGGCGACGTGACGCTCTTCCACGAGCTCAAGGCCTCCGACTTCCTCGCCTCCACCGAACACCTCCAGCTGTTGGCCAAGGCGTCGTGCATCGTGCTGGACGAGGAGCGCTTCGAGAAGAGCCCGTACACGACGGACGAGTTCCGCGAGTGCATCCGCGACGTGCGCGTGTGCGGCGGCAGCGAGTTGCGCAAAATCCTCACCTGGCGCAAGAAAATCCTCGAGGAGATCAAGAAGGAGAAGGAGGCCGAGTGAGTTCTCCCTTCGGTCGACGTGTTTCTCACTCAATTTGTTCAGGAAATCCGCCGGCGAGCCCGAACTCACCGCCGAGGAGCGGCAGGAGCAGGAGGAGCAGCGCGAGTTGGACGAAATCGACGAGCTGATTCGAAATGCGAGCGCCGCCGAGAAGGCCAAATACAAGAAGTGGGTCCTCCGCATTCCTTCCACTCTTATCCGTTCGTTTGCAGGAAGAAGCGCGAGATGCTGAAGAACAAGAAGCGGCTGCAGGAGCGCAAACAACTGGGGATGCACCACGAGAACGACCAAATCGACGCCCTGGACGACGAGCTCTTCAACCTCACGTCCATCCGCAAGGCCCTCCAACGGCAGCAAGTGCGCAACGAGGCGTACGCAAAGGCGAACATCTCGCTGAAGCCGGTGGAGAAGACGTCCGACGACGAGGACGACGAGGAATCTGAGCTCTCCGACTACGCGGAGGGCGACGAGACCGACGAGGAGGTCCCCAAGTGAGTCCCCCCCGCTTCTCCTCGTTGATCTCCGAGTGTTTGCAGGGAAGAAGAGGATCTGATGGACGATGCGGACGGCCACTTCCGCGAGGACATCATCGAGAACGCGGACGACGGGCTGCCCGAGCGGATGAAGTCGATCCTCGAGGAGTACCGGCAGAAGGGGCGGGATCGGTGAGTCCTGTCCATCATTCCGTTCATTCGTTCACATGTCTGCAGGCTGGAAGCGGAGCAGGAAGGCAAGGACGAGGAGACGGACGACGAGGAGGAGGAAGAGGAGGACGGAGAGGAGTCCGACCTCGACACCTCGGCGGTCGACAGCGACGAGGAGGCGGAGGAGGACGCCGCCGAGGAGTCGGCCGAAGAAGCGGACGAGCCGACGGCCAACGGCGTCAAGGGCGCCTTCTCGACGGGCCACGAGATCGACGTGGACGTGAGCGACGACGACCAGCTGGGCGAACCGGAAAGCCGCGAGAAGTCGAAGCGGAAGCGCCGCTTCGTGAGCGAAGAGGAAGAGGCCGCGCAGAAGGCCGCCGAGGAGCCAAAGCGGGCCGCCAAGAAGATCAAGCTGACGCCCATGCAGCTGGCGATGGGCGAGAAGCTGATCTACTCGTCGAAGACGCGCTCCGAGCTCGAGGATTGGGCGTGGAATCGGTACGCTCCTCTACTTCCTTTCTCGCATTCGATTGATCGGCTTGCAGGTACACGAACAACGACGACGGGCTGCCCGACTGGTTCGTGGAAGACGAGAAGAAGTTCTGCAAGAAGATGCCGCCCGTCGATCGAGTGCGTTCTCTTTCGTTGGGTTCTCCTTTCAATCCTCCCGCTTGCAGGACCGCCTCGCGTTCTACAAGAAGCGAACGATGGCGCTGAACGCCCGGCCGGTGAAGGCGGTCGTTGAGGCCAAAATGCGCAAGAAGAAGCGGCAAGTGCGCCGACTGGAGAAGGCCAAGAAGCGCGCCGAGGGCCTGTTCGAGAACCAGGAGATGGACCACAACGAGAAGGTGCGCGAGGTCAAGAAGTGGGTTCTTTCTCGTTCAATTCAACAGCGATCTCCTCTCCGTTCAGAGTCTACAAGCGGGCCCTTCGACCGGAGAAGCGGCCGATCAAGAAGGTCGTCATGACCAAGGGCCGTCGCGGCCGCGTCCCCCGACCGTCCGGCGGTCGCTACAAGGTGGTCGACTCGCGGATGAAGAAAGTGAGTGGGAGATGCAAGGGAGCGGCCATCCAATGTGTTTGCAGGACCTCCGAGCGGAGAAGGCGAACGACAAGCGGAAGAACGGAAAGTCCTCCAAGCCGAAGGGTCCCCGTCGCGGAGCCGCCGGCCGACCGAAGAAGGCGGGACGGAAGTGACCGGCCGCCTCCCATCGATCGTAATCCCCCAATTGTTCCTGCTTTTGTTCGTTTGTTGTTGTTCCCAATTGTTGTTGTTTGTTGCTGGATGTCGTTCGAAAAGGTTTATTTCGGATTGTTAATAAACTGCACGCTCTTCGTCTTGCGGGCGTTAGGATTGCGCAAACGGATCAGCACCTGCCTTCCCAATAGATTGCTGCTTTTGCCGCGGAGTGCACGGGTTCAAACGGTGAATAGAAGCGCCCACCGTGACTCAAGCAACCGTTGACACGAACGGGAGCTCCAACCGAAGGGCACAACGAGCGGAGGAACGGGCGAGTGAAAGCGGAGAGGCAGTCGAGTCATCGGCCGGCCGCCCGCTTGGCGCGTCGCCCGATCGGCAGGCGCATTTGTCTGTCGGCCATTCGGGCGGGCGATCTGCCCGTTTTGGATGGGTGTCCTGCTCCGCTAGGCTGTTTGTTGTTTCAGCGCAGAATTAAGAGGTTGGAGTCAACGGTCAGCTGTTTCCTGGACGGCTGCTGAACTGACTATTTGCTCCTTTTGTGTCGAGAGGGCAACAGTCCAACCAACCATCTCCAGTATCCCCGCGTGCTCAGAAGTTGTTCTTCTTTCTGCTTACTCGTCTGTTGCATTCGGGCGGGGCGTCACTCACAAAATCGTTCCGCTGGGAATCGTCGGGTAAAACATGAGAGTAGCGAGCGGTTGGCGCTCGGCCAAGTTTCTGGATGCGGCAAGGGAAGGGCAACTGTTTCTGTGGACCCGTTGGTTAATCATGCACTCGCTTTGGTCAAGACCTGAAGCGTGTTCAAGGGCAAGCTCGCGAGTGACCAGCGAGGAATGACGGCCTTTAGCGCTAGGCCGCTAAAAAGCCCGAATTCCCGCAAATCAAAACATTTTCGGCCGCCAATTCGATCGAGCGGCGATTTCCGCAAGTTTTTTGGAGCCGGCGGCCATCCAGCGGGCGGCCGCGAGCACGAGTTTGTTTTGATTGATCACAAGGGCGAGGGGGCGGGCGGATCGGCCGGCCGACTGGTCACTTCGAGCGGCTTTTGGCGCCCGGCCGATCGGCAGAACAATTGGGTTGGAAACACAATCACCCGCCGCTCTTCGCCGCTGCCCAGCCATTCTTTCTCGTCGTTGGAATTCGAGCTGCAGGGCGGCGGGCAACTGTTGCCATTTCGATCGCCTTGTACGAAACGTGCACGAATTCCTTGAACAGGGGTGCGCGTTGCAAGCTGCTCCTGCAATCTTTCGGCTCCTTCGCCCTTGGATGAGTGTTCTTTGTCCGCTGTCTGCTTTTGAAAGCCACTTGACTTCTGCATTGCTTTGATTCGGTTGCCTTCACTGGCCCCTCGATTGTTCCCTTCTTGACTAGCAGCGAACATGAACGAAAAAACATGTGACAAAAGAGAGGGATTCGTCAGATTCGCCGTCCTTCGAGTTCGTTCCAGCGCATAATCAGAAGCCGGTCGTCCGGCCGGCCGTCCCTGCGGATTTCGCGAACTTCCGAGAAACGGAAGACGAGAGCGCATCATGTTATTCTTTTGGTTGTTCGACAAAGTCGGAAGATGTTTGGAGGCTCCTGCTTACTCGCTTGCTTGTTGTCTGTGGGAGTCGGCGGAAGAAATTGAGTTTCGAGTGGGCGGTCAGGCGAGCGAGTGACTCGAGGAGTAGAGCAGGAGAAAGCAGCTGTTTTTCTTCTCGCTCTCGTGTTCATCGCCGAACCGCAGGAATCGAACGAACGAGCGGATGGCCGAGCGGCCGGTCGATCGAGCGCTCGAATGGCCGCAAATTAATTGCCGCGACGCGCCGAACACCCGCCGTGCTCCCGCTCGTCCGATCGATCGCCAGATGGCCGCCGCCGCTGCGCAATACGCCGCGGCCGGCGAGCTGCTGGATTTCCGGCCGTCCGTCTTCCTTCCGGGTGTTCCGTTCGAATGAACCGTTTGGCCTTGCCTTGCTTGCATTAGCCTGCACGATCTGTTCTTTCTGTAGCCGGCTCATTCGCGGCTCCTCGATTTCATAAAGTTGTCGCACTTCGAATCCCTCCTCGAAGAAGCGCCCGCCCTTCCGCTCGATTTGACTCGTTCGAATTCCGCCGCCTTGCAGCGCGAAGACGACCGCAGTGTGGAGCTCATTACCTGCCCGTTTGACCTCAAAACAAAGGAAGGCGGCGAGGGTCGAATGGGCGTGATTCCGCCGCGCGAATGCCGTCGGAGCGGAAGGCGAACGAAATTTGAGCTCTTTGCCTTCCGCCCGGCCTTGTAGACACATTCGACTGGTCGGTCGGTCGGTCGGCAGGTTGCTGTAGGTGACTGGAGGCCAGAAGGTGGGTAGCGAGCAGTGAGAGGAGTCGTGGACTGTTCGGTGATTGCACAAGAGCTCGAGTGAGGTGTGAATCCTCTTTGTTTGCCCGTTGAGTCACGAGACGAACGGCCGAGTGAAGGGAACTGGATTAAAGTTGGCCATCCCCCACCTCACCCAGCCTACAGCTTATGGGCGATCGGCCAACAATAGGCGAACGTCCTCTGCCTCCTCAGACCGCTTTGTCGTTCTATTTCCGTCCAACCGCCTCGTGCATCCCGGCCGACTGTTTGCGGCTCGGCTTTGGCTCAAGCGACGGCGCTACGGATTGTTTTTTGTTCGGATCGAGGCGACTGTGGTGGGAAGAGCGCTCTATAATTGACGGTGACGGGCAAAACGAATCGCTCGCTTTTTTGCTCGATTGACTTCACGCGCCGCTCGTCTTTTTGTTGCGGAAATCCGGAAATTCGCGCCCCGTTTTGACGCTCCACCTGTCGGCAACTTGTTCCAAAACGTCCGCCGGTAATTGCTTGGAAGGCATTTTTCAACGTGAAGCTTTCGAGTCGACAGGCGTGGAGAGCTGTGTAGGCGGAGCAAGCAGAAACGAACACCGCGCGAAGGCCACTAATCTTCCACCTTTCCGTCCACCTTTTACCGCCGGATGGCGGCTTTGTTTTCAACTTTCCCGCAACCGCGCCGGCCACTTTTCGGATTTGCGGCTTCACATGGATCAACACGTGAGCAAGAACGCGACGTAAACAACGCGTTTTCTCTGGACCACAAGCAGAGCCCATCTTCCCATTCCCTTCGAATCACGCGGAGGGGTCAAGACGCGCTGGAATAAACAAAACGCGCGTTCGTCCACGACGTGCCGCTCGCGCTGTTGGAGATCTTCGCACCGTTTTTTTGTTTGCCGTGCCGCGAAAACTGTGGCCTTTGCGATTGCTTCTTTTCGCCCACTTGACTCCCCGGGTGCGTGTGAGAAACCAAAACAAAGCTGGGCGGGCGGCCAGCGAGGGTCCATCTTTTTCGCATAATTTTCGTCCAAAACTTCCGCCAAGTTCTTTCGAAGAGTGGACAACGGACGGCTTTTGACGGAGCGTCCGGCCGGGCTTTACGAGAAACCAAGAGAATGAAGGCGGGAGTTCTCGGAAGCGTCCAGTCGCTCGTCAAACGCCAACGTCACTTTTTGACGTGCGCGGAGATCCTGGAAGCTCTTTACGTGATCTTTTTCTCCAGTCTCATCAAACCCCACTTTCTATTCGACTTTTGGACTCTCGGCTTCGCGTCCCGGCTTGCCCGAAGCGGGCGGCCGGATGGACGGAAGTCGTCTGTTCCGGGCGGCGTCTTCTTCTTTTTTGGACACGCAATGGTAGTCACTCGCCCTCGTTTGGCGACTGCTTGATTTCTTCCGCTCTGGATCGGCGGCGTTTCGCGGAGCTCCGCCTCCTCGACGGCCAGCAACAGTTGGCAGCGAAATCGGACGCCAAACGCGCAGATTACGTCGTTTTCTTTACGGCCGAAATAAACAACTCGGCGGGCAGGCGTGGGAATCCGGCGGGAAAGCGGCCGCCGACTTTCCGCGAACTTCGACTCGGCGCTCGTGGATCGGCCGCTCGTCCCGCTCGGCCGTTGCGTCCTCCTCTTTTGCTTCTTCATGTTCCGTTGATGTTCCGATCTCGTTCGCTTGCTTCATGTCACAATCTGAATCTGTTTCATGCTCTGTCGCTCGCATCAATCCATTCGTTTCGTCCGTTCGTCCGTTTGGAGTGACCGTCGTGAATCAAACGGCCGCAAAGCCGCGCGCCGAAGACGAATGGCCGCCGTCCCGCGCGCTTCTTTCGGCTTTGCGCGCGGATTTTAATCGTTTTGGGGCCGCCGTTAAGCGAATTAGACGGCCGGCGGCAATCGGAGGGACGAGCAGGCGGCCGGGAGGCGGGCAGGAGGCGGAGTTCCCGTGCTCGAGCTCCATCGAGCAATTGGCGCGAGCTTCTTGGTTTGTCGTTTCGGTTTCTCCGCGCCGTGTGCCCGTCGAACTCATCCACTCGCCGGAATTGCATTCGCGTTACGCGCGTTTTTTGGCGTGTGCTTGCTTCCGATTCGCCCGCGCGCCTGATGTCCTCGTTTGCCTCAAGGTCGCGCGCTCCTCTCCATTGCGTGCATCAATGCGGAGCCTCTTGTGAGGGGTCATCGTTAGTGCAATAACGACGATCTTGTGTTGGGTTTACCGTAGACAAACGACGGGAAAGTGGAACAAACCGATGGGATTGAGTGACGGCAGCATTGATTTCTTTGATCGATTGAGGTTGTTGGAACGAGCCGCAAGCTTCAAATAAGCCCGGAACGGTCTGAATTTCTGTGGTCAACGGAAGCCTCTGCTCGCTGCTCCTTCCCTTGCTCTATTCGAATTCTTTCGTTTCTCGCTTGTCGCTGGTTCTTCGGCGATGTTGCCCGTCGAAGTTTTGAGTGCGAGTGCAAACACCCGCCCTCCCGCGGCTCCTTCCGATCGCCGCCGCCCCCGCCGCTTCGCCCACTCGTTGCATAATCTCCCGCTCGTCCACCTTTTTCTTCGCTCGCCGCTCGCTTCTTTTCGCCCTTGATCCCCGCTTCGCACAAGACTGCTGGGCGGAAGCGAGCGGAAGTTCGAAGTGGGGGATTTCGCTTGAAATCCGGAAGAAGCGACGTGCCATTGGATCGATGGAGTGACCATTCCGGCCTGCTTTTCTCTTTTTTCTTCCGTTTACTCAACCGCTTGTTCCGGTTGATCAATCGGCCACTCGCAAGCGGCTTCTTCGCGCAATCGACGAGCACTCGGCCGTCGCGTCTTAAGGCGCTCGATCGGAAGCTTCCGACTCGCCGCTGCACGTCGAATTGCTCGTGAATTGGCCGACGAATGCGGGCGATTAAGAGCGGAAGTTGCGCGAACGAAGTGGACGGAAGCTTCTCTTTGATCATTGGCGTCTACTGTCCACTCCGTCCTTCAACCGATTGCTTCTTTCTACCTACTCCTCCTCGAACCGCTTCTGTCGAATTGAACTCGACATTGCGCACTTCTCGGCTCCTCCCGCTGGGCGGATCTCATTTTCGCCTCCGCCAATTCTCCTCCGATTTTTAATTTCGCTCTCGACGGCGGACGGGCGCGAGGAGTCGATTTATGAACCTCCGCTCTTCTTCCCGCCCTCTCCGTCTTGTCATCGACACGAGCCTCCTCGACCGCAATGAATCGAAACATCCGCAGGGTGGGCGTCAAGCCGTGATTCCTCCAATTTGGAGCGTGCGGGAGTCCGCAGACGGCGAGTGGGTTGCGCTTTTGGTTTCGAGGTTTCGATCACCACTCTGAACTGCTATTCATGAATGGATTAGCTCTAGTGTTGGCTTGAGTGATGCTTGGATCAAAGGCTTGAGCCTGACAACACTTGCAGTCATTCGTCTGCGTATTCTTTTCACTCACACTTTCCAGCAGCTAATTTCGAGGATCTTGACGCCTGGCGATTGGCATCTCGCGGTTTGCGAACGGGTTTCGCGGCCTCCGCGTGCCCTCCGGCGAGTGAGCGGCGCCGCGGGATGCTCGCGCCCTCCCGACTGCTCGGCGGGCGGGAAATCGCAACAAATCGGCGGGGTTTCTCGGCGTCTAATTGGAATTCGAGGCGAGCTGGCTGTCCGGCGGGTACTCCTCGTACTTTCGCTCATTTCTCCCCATTTTTCCCAGTTTGATCCAAAGTTGTGACTCCCATTGGTCACTCGTTGGTCACTCCAGATCCTCTAGTCAAAACATTCGCAAATGGCGGCCGTTAGGCGGCGGAAATCCTCAAAAGTTCGCCCGCCGTTTACGATCACTCGGGCGGCGTTCGTTTGAACGCGGAGGGCGGGCGGCGACTCCAAAGATGAAGGCGGGCGGGAGGTCTACGCAATCCAATTCGTGGATCAACCGGCGGCTTTGATCCCGGCCGCTCCTTCCGTCCGTTAGCTCCTGTTGCACAATCGCTGTTTGCTCGGGATGTTCTCGTTGCGAGAAGAGCTTCGACGGGAGCTTCGAACGGAGCGGACGTGTGAAAATGCGGAAATTGGCCGCGATTAATCCCGCAAAGCGCATCGAGCGGCCGCTTGGAAACGCGCGGCCAAACGGCGACCGGCCGGGCGGCAGATGGACCGAGCGGGCGGTTTGATCGGCGGCCGAGGCGTTCGAGATCTCCGCGCGCACTCACGCGTCTCGCGCCTAATCCGCTCGGCCATTTCACACTTCTTTCTGGCGGGTTTATGGACATCGAGCCTTCTCGAACATGTGATCCTCTTCTTTCCGTTCGGATCGAAAGATGTCGAAAGTGGAGTTCGAGTACTCACTCCTTCCTTTCTCTCGCTGCCCTTCGCCGTTCAAGTGATCCTCGGCGAGGGGCCGAGTACGTGCTTTTGGTCGCCACTTGCCCCGTGCCTCCCGTTCGGCCGCCTTCTGCTCGTTTGTTTTTTGGATCGCGTGTTTCTTGCGCAAGTTGGACGCGGCGGCGAAAGGCGGGCGGGCGGCAGGTGCGAGACGAGCGAGCGGGCGGACGGGCGGCGTTGGGCGCGTGCTTTCGGTGCAATCATCTCTTTTGGCACCAACCTTTCTTCCTACCTTCTTTCTTTCTTGTTTACCCCTTTGCTTCTGCAATCGAGTGTGACCCTCCAGTTTATTTTACTGCGAGTTCCCTCCACAAAGGTCACTTCTCCGTCGAACTCCGAAGAGAGCAGCAATTTGCGGGGATTAACGGCGGCGAACGGGCGGGCAGACGAGCGGGAACGCTTTGCGAACGGCCGCCCGACCGAAAGCGGCGGGCGAACGGCGCTGGCGGGTGCGCAACTCGCTCCAAGCCGCGGGAATTTCGACTTCTCCGTTCCGGAAGGTCATTCGGGGCGCTTGTTTGCGGGCAGGTTGCGGTTTTCTGTATTCTTTTGAACTTGTGGGCAATGCGAGGCTGATTGTTGCGCAAGTTTGACTCCTTGCAGCTCTCCGTCGGTTAGCACACTCGTGCGGCTTGCACCGCTCTAATGCCCGCCGGAAGTCGATTGTTGCGGCCTTGATCTCCACTTCGATTGATAGCGACCGAGAAACGACTGGACCTTCGAAAGAAGTCGTTGTTGCGAGCGCGCGTTTATAATTCATTTGTTCGCCGCGAACTCCTGCGGGCGGCGTTGCCCGCGGGCGATCCACCCGCCCGTCGCTCATCTTCGGCTGGCCGCCTTCTTTGTCAATCGTTTGCTTCAAGCGATTGTCCTTGGGCGTTGTTTGAACGCTTTAAAATTGTTGTGGACGTTCATTACTCAGCTGCAACGTGAGGACTTGGATGAGGGCGAGATGAACGCCGTTCGTTCGGCTGCTTTAATTAAACCCAAACGTCTTTCACTCGAAATTTCGAACAAAATTGACGCTCTTTTGCTGCCGTTTCGGTTTAATGAAAACAAGAGAGTCGAAATGTCGATCAAGCGAGACCATCGGCTGTCGCCCTCCTCCAAAAGAACGGCATTCTGTGGCTCGTTTAATCAAACCCGGCGGTCTTCTGGGCATCCGCTCGCTTCTCTTCTTCCCGCATTCCTGCTGCTCTTTGTCCTCTGCCGAATGCTCTCCGTTCGCCGCTCCAAGCAGTCGATTGATGGCCCACCGGTCCGCCTTATCAGCAGCCGAAAGCGGCAGTTCCTCGCAATTCCCTTACGTCCCTCACTTGCCGCTAGCCATAATTCGATCGCAAGTGGGAGTTGCGGTCCCTTTCGATCATTCGTTCGTGTGGGATTTACGGTCGAAATTCGCGGCAATTCGAGAGCGCCACTCCCCGCTGCGCGTTTCGGCCCGCTTGTAAACGCGCTGCAGCGCCTCGTTGTGATCGCGGTGCTTGAGATTCGCAGCAAAAGAAAGAATCGAATTTGATGGCTCGCGGCCAAAAGTTTGTTTTCCATCTTCGATTGTTAGGAGGTGCAAGGAGCGCGTTTCCAAAAACGAATCGCAACAAAGCGCGGGATCTCGAGCGACAACCTACCGAAGGAGCGGCCGCTTCTGCTCGACACGGTTTACGATCGAAACGGGCCGCCGCGTTGGCTCGCGTTTGATAATCGCAGCATACGGGCGGTGAAAAACGGAAGTTGCCGCCTCCTCCGTGTGGGCTTCGTGCTAATCAACAAATTTTTCGGCTGCTTGTTTTCCTCCGTGCCCACGCGAACGTCCCGCATGCATTTCGGAGTGGCCGACGGAAATACGAGCAGCCGCCCGCGCCGTCTTCGAGAAGTTCACGCTGCGTTGGGGCCCCTCCGACCGTTCCGGCCGTTTGATGGTTTCTTTATTGGGTTGTTCGGACAGGGCGGCCAGCTACTTGGAGGCGTGAGGAACGGAAAACGAGGTGCTTTCCGAGGGGTTCGGACTGTCGAAAAGCGGGCGCTTTTGTGTTCGGCCACCACCCACCTTTGCGCTTCCGACAGCCGTCGTCTCGCTGTCCGAAGTAGCAGACAAAAACTCCGCCGAAATCGAAGGCCCTCGTTCGTAAACTTTGATCAAAACGAACGGCCGCTTCGCTGCAGCGTTGCAGACGTTCCCCGCCGCGAGTGACGTCGCTTGCGAACGCGGCGGTCGGCGTTCGGGCGAACGGCTGGAAAAGAAGCCGAATGGACAAAAATCGAAGAAATCACGTTGTTTTTGCCGCAGAAATCATCATTTTTGCTAATCCTCGCTTTGTTTTTGGGCTCGCCGTGACTCACTTTCCGCTCACTCACCCCCTGCACTCGAAAAGTGCGTGGGTCTCGCGAATTTCGAGAATCCCACGAGGAGCGAGCGCTTCGTCACGCTGGACGTTCTCGTTTTCGGCTCTCGACTGCGGCGATCACCCACACTTTTCGCTTTTCCGGCCGCCTTTACGAATCCGTGAGGACGCTGGAACGTCGCAGCGTGCGGGTTGGAAGGGGAAGACGGACGTCGAACGTCCAAAAGCGCGTGAACGCGGGCCGATTTGTTTGCTTTGCGTCTTCCGTCGACCGCCAACCTTCCGCCGTCGTTCTTTCTTTCCGCTGCGTCTTCCATTTTTCTCCGCTTTGTTCGCTTCCAGGGCGCCTCCTTCCCGCTTCCCGCGAAAAGCGGCCGAATTCGAAAAAGGAACGTCACTTTTTCGAGCTGCGCTTTCTGCAAGCCGCTGCAGCTGCAGTTGATCAAACAGGCGTTCTTCCTTCGATTCTCTACGCGTTCGCCGTCCCGATTCCTAACCGAAGTTCCATTGCTCATCCGCTCGTTTGTGGACTCGATCCCACGCGCTTTTCGTCTGTTTATTTCCGTTCGTCTATTGCGCGCACGTGTGATTCATGCAGCGTGTCCCCAACCCGCCTCATCCGTCGATCGTTGCAGCCGACCATCCACTCTGACGTCCAAATTCACCACTCGAACGGCCCCGATCGCCGACGCGAACTTCACGACGGCGCCGAAACACGGAATTTCGAACGGCGGGCGGCCGCTGGTCGCCGCCGCCCACTCGCCCACCGTCTCGGGCACCACGTCGCGCGGCGTGGTTGCGGCCGCCGAGATGCCGCGCAACGGGGCGGCGACCGTCCGGCCGCGCCCCAACGGCGTCCAGTTCACGCAGAACGGCGGCCTCTCGCACAAGAACGGCGGCGGCCTCCACGCGAAGCCCAACGGCCACTACGCGACGGCGCCGAAGAAGCCGGCCGCCGTCGAGCGGCCCCTCGCCGCCACGACGAACACCGCGAACGGCGGCCAGCGCGTCCACCAGCCGCTGCGGCTCGTCGTCCTCGGCAGCGGCGGCGTCGGCAAGAGCGCTTTGGTTCGTCCACCTCCTCCTTTCCTTTCTTTCATCTCCGCTGCTTTCAGACGATCCAATTCGTGCAGCAGTACTTCATCAGGTGCGCGCCCTTCCTTCTTCCCCATCACAAGCCCCTTCTAATCCACCCGGTTTGCAGTGAATACGACCCGACGATCAGCGACTCGTACTCGAAGACGTGCTTCATCGAGGAGAACATGTGGAAGCTGGACGGTTCGTTGCGATCCTTTGGCTCCATTCATCTTTCTTTCGTTTAGTGATCGACACCGCCGGGCAGGACGAGTTCGCGGCAATGCGCGAGCAGTACCTGCGGAACGGCGACGGCTTCCTGCTCGTCTTCTCGCTCACCAACCGCGAAAGGTTTGTTTTCTTCGAAGGAAACGAGGGATCGATGGCTACCGCTGTTTATTCTCTTGAATTCACCCCGCTAATGCGACTACTCAATCCTTTCAACTGCGCCCGAAGTAGCGTTGACGACGCTGCCGCTCGGCGAGGATCAGACGCTGTCGACGGCGCACGTTTTCGTTCCAGTCCTGGATGACCGTGGGCGTCTCCTCGCTGCTGTACGCGCCGCCCTGCTGCCCGCCGCCGTTGTAGGAGTGGGCGGGGTAGACAACCGAGTGTTGTTGGTCACTGGAAGCAGGCGGTCATTCGCGCACTCCTCTTCACTGACCTCGAGTAGGCCGCTTGATTCGGGCCGTAGTTAAGAGCGGAGCGCTGGGGCGGGTACTGCTGGCCGGTCTGATAGCCCTGCTGCGGTGGGGAGTGGTGCTCGCGGCGGGTGCCTTCAATTCGAGTAATTGGGGCTTCGTTTACGAAAACTGCGGCCGTCAACTCGCGGCGGCCATCTGCAAAGCGGAGAAGCGAGTCCGTGGGAAGCGGGAAGCGTGCGGTTTGTTGCGCCATTCAAAGCGAATGCCTGTTCGTTCCTTCCCACTACTCACCTGGGCGCTGGCCTTGAGATTGGGGTTGTCCGGCGTAGTTGACTTCGTTCACCACGCCGTAGCGATGCTCCATGCCGCGCGAGTTGCCAACAGAGCCGCCGGCCTGCAATCTCTTGTGCTCTGCTGTTCGAATGCTCGCTCTCACGCTCTCGGTGGGGGCGATCGCGGGCGGCGAGGCGGGGCGGCCGTTCGACGGCGAGCGGCCGAAGTTCGTGCTCGTGGACGACTGCGAGTAGACGCCGCCCGGACTGCCGTACGAGTTGGCCACCTGGACGTCGCGCACGCGGTCGGGGCACTTGCAGTAGCCTGCAACAACGAGATGAATGCGAATAGCGAGGAGATCTCAGAACCGGCATCGCTGCCCGGCGCCCCCGGTGGGCCTTGGACCTGAAGGCAGGAATGAGTAGGAAGAGGGGAAGTCGACTGCTCACTCCGTCGACGCCGTCCAGTCCGCGCTGGCCCTTGACGCCGCGAACGCCCGGCCGTCCGCGAATTCCGTCGCGTCCGAAGTCGCCGGACGGCCCCGAAACTCCGCGCGGCCCCGGCACTCCAGTGCTGCCCTTCTGCCCCTTTCTGAAGATCGGTCAGTTGGATCAAAGCCAAACGAGAGCTCACCGCCCGGGCACTCCTTTGCCGCCGCCTTGAGCGTCCGCTCCGCGCGGTCCGGGAACCCCGCTGCGGCCGCTTTTGCCCCGCACGCCGACGTCGCCCTGAAGTCGGAGGGGTTGAGCGAAAGTTGTGGGAAGAGAGCGCTTGCCGGCGGCCCGACTGGTCCGGGAATCCCAGGGATCTGAAGCGATCAAAAGATTGAGGAAGAATGAAGTCCGCACTCCGTGTTGGCCTTGAATTCCCCGCTCGCCCTTTGGTCCACTGAAAATCTCCGCATTGATTCCTTTGTTTCTAATGAGTGCACGCGAACCTGATGCCCGGCTTTCCCTTCGGCCCCGCCGGCCCCTGTGGCCCTAAAGCCTCTCGTTACTCCCCTTTCCGATTGTCCAAAGGCTCACCGGCCGGACACGCGCACACCTCCGGCTTCTCTTCGACCACCCCGCCGCCGTACGGGTCGTCTTGGACGAACTGGGCGCGCGAGGGCGGCGCCAGCGTCGGGTAATCTTCGCCGTCGAAACCGGGCGTTCCTGGCTGTAACATTCGTTAGTTTGTGCTCATCCCCTTCCCTGCTCGAATCACGCACCTGCCCCGCTTCTCCGGGCTCTCTGCAAATACAACGATCGATTGGAGGTGTCAACCATGAGGAAACTGACCCAGTGACTCCTGGCGGTCCCTTCTGCCCGACGGGGCACTTGTACGAGACGGGCAGCTTCCGGTGCTCGCCTTCGTAGTCGATGTTCGTCATCGCGCAACAGCCTGCAAGCCGGGAGTGATCGAACGGGAGGACTGGAACAAACACTTGAGTTTGGCCAGTCCGTAGCCGTAAGTGGGCGCGGAAACGGGTGGAGGAGGCGCGTAGGAGTCGTACGCATTGGTTTGGCTGGAGTAGGGATTCGCCTCGTACGCGGCCTGTCCGTTCGCGTTCGAGTTGTAGTCCTCGTACTGCCGGCGGAGGCGGTCGCGCGGCACGCGAATCTTTGTACCCATTCGCTGCAGGTCGTCCCACAACTCATTCGAGAGGTTCTAGAACGAAGAATGCGAGGGGATTGAAGAAGGGAGAACGAACCCGAACGTTCTCAAAGTCCTGATCCCACTCGACGATGATGCGGTCGATGTCGCGCAACAGGAGCGGCGTGACGATCAGGAGGGCGGCCAGCGCCACGGCGCTCAGGCTCACCGTCGCGTAGAGGGCGGCGAGGAGAAGGCGGCCCATTCTTTCGAATGATGGAAGGAAGCCGCAGATCCCCGCATTTATAGCCGACGAGAAGCCGAGGATCCCGGAGATCCGCCCGCATTCACCGCTCCGAATCCGGATTCCTCGGCGAGCTGTTTACCCACGAATTGGATTCACTCTACAGTCGACTGTCGCTTCGAATTCGCGGTCGACACGTCTGCCGAGTCGATCGAAACGAAACGCCCGGCCGCCTCCCGCTGCGCGCCTTCGGGCGGCAAACCGGACCGCTTTCTTTTGATCCGTTTCGCTTTGCATAAGCTGTGAGATGAGAAAGAGGGGATTGGTAGCGCTTGTTCTAATCAAAGTCGCTCTCCTTACAAACCGCTCGTCAACAATTCGCTCACTTCTCCTGCTTTCAGCCTGGAGTACATCAAGCGCCTCTACCGCCACATAGAGCGTGTGAAGGATCGCGACTACTTCCCGATGATCCTCGTGGGCAACAAGAGCGATTTGGAGGCACAACGACAGGCGAGTCCTCTCCTCAATCTCCCTTAACTCCCGTTCGTTCAGATCTCGCGGGAAGAAGCCGAAGGATGGGCCCGCTCGCTGCAGGTTCCGTACGTGGAGTGTTCGGCCAAGTACCGCCAGAACGTCGACCAAATCTTCCATGACCTCGTTCGTTCGATCAGGTGAGTGGTCGATTACAGGAGAGTTCTTGACCTCTCTTGTGTTTTAGGCGATTCAAAGTGCAAGAGCGGGAGTCCGCAATGGAGCAGTTCGCGATCTCCACCACCGACAGCGTCGCGAACACGAGCGGCAGCAGTGGGAGCAGCAAGAAGCGGAAAGGATGTGCAATCATGTAGCCGACCTTCCTTTGATTCGTGCATTCCGATTGGCCGACGCGTGTTCATGAGTGCATTTCTCCCATCCGCCTCCGTTCACTCCCGATTCCACTCCAGTTATTCTTCCTCCTCGTCCTCCATTCGAAGCAATCAATCCAACAATCATTCGGTGATTTTTCGTAGCTTTTTTCACGACTTCTAATTATTTTACTTCTTTGTACAAGTTGTGTGATTCGTGTACAAATACGCAACAAATAAACCTTTTTGACTTTGCTCGGAAGTGGGGTTGAAGATGGGTCAATGGAAACAACGCGAAATCAGACATCGCGTCAAATTGAATTTTTCATCGAGCGGTCATTTCATTTCACGCTCGTCGGTGCGGTTGGCCGCGCCCCCGATGTTCGCCTGTCTCCTATTTCTTGCGATCAGTCGGCTGCTGCGTGCGCAAGCCGCTGGCGACGAGATCTCGACGACTGCCGCTGCCGACGATCCGTGGGTCCCCCACAAGACAATCGTCGGCCATCTCCTGTTCGTGCTTTCAGAACGTTCAAAATCGAAATCATCGGGGCATCTCTGGCCGGGTGAGCGACTTCCTGCCGCTTCCATGACGCTCTCGTTCCAGCGCTCTGTTTCTCCTGCTGATCGCCGCGGTCTGCGTCGTCGCGTTCTGCTTCTGGCGATCGGCGTGTCAATTCGAACGGGAGACGGCGGTACGCTTCATTCCGTTCTGCTTGATGCTCGAGTGGATTGCAGGAAGAGCTCGAAACGATCAAACGGAAACGCCGAGAGGCCGTCGAACTCGAATCACAAATCCGCGAAGCTGTGCGGGAGTTGCGGTGGGAGAGGCACATGATCAAGTGGAAGCGAGCGAACGGACAGGTGAATGAGAAGCTTGAGCTTCTATCCGTCTTCATGTTGCTGGTTCAGACTCCTGCCGCTGCTCCGGACGGACAGCCGCACCGGAATCAGTCTTCCCGCCGTCGATCGAAAGCGGTGAAAAAAGAGCAGAAAGAAGAACGAACGGTTGAGGTCCGTTCATCCCCGCATCCCTCTTCACTGTTCTTGCTTGCAGACCGTTCCGGAGCAGTCGCAAGTGTGGCAGGAGGTCACGAGCATCGACGTCGCCCCGTCGCCTCCAATCACTCCCGTGAGTTCCCTCGACCTCTTTCATTTCGCTCCGTTCTGCAGGCCACTTCCCACCCGACGACTCCAGTGCCCGCCGGGACGAAAGCCGACCAGAAGCCGCCGGCCACTCCGCAGCCGATCGCCGCTGCCGCGCCTCCGCGCCCCCAAGAGCCCAAAACGGACGCGTTCACCGAAGGCGGGACAACGATCACCAGCGCGAAGACCAACAAATAAACAGTTTTTTTTTCGTTCAATTGATTGTCAACCGAAATCCAGTCTTCGATCTATCGGGCGGGCCGTCTTCGACTTCTCCAACAGACACAAACGAAGCGTTTATTACTCTAACCGATGGACTGCTTGAATAAATAAGCGGGGAATGTTCGTTCGGCATGCGGGGATGAAAGAAAGCGGCTATTTACACTCGACCATTGCGGTCGATCGATCGCACGACCGACTACTCGCCGAAGAGGATCTCCGGGTCGTTTGTTTCGGCGTCGTCGTCCACTCGCAGGCGCCACAACTCGAGGGCGGCTTCGGAGAGGCCGGACGGCGACGGGACGACCCCCGCGCCCACCCCGCCGTCGTGCAGCTGCATCGACTTGGCGAAACGCCAGCGAGCGCGCGTCGACCCGTCGGGCACGAGGACCTCCATCGAGGCGATCGGATTGCAGCCGTCGTGTCTGAAGAACGAAAGAGACGATCACTTTGCTGTCCACACACCGCTCACCCTCCGATCGCGTACAAGGCGCCGCCGGTGGAGACGAGCGACGTGCGGGAGCGCGGCAGGAGGAGCGGCGGCCCGTCGGTCCACGTGTTCGTCGTCGGGTCGAAGACCTCCACCGACTGGAGGTGCTGGCCGGCCACCGAGTCGTAGCTGAAGGCGAGGAGTGGGAGGAAGAGATCGAAGGCACTCACCCGCCCACCACGTAGATTTTTCCCCGAAAAGCGGCGGCCGCATGTCGACATCGCCGCTGTCGCATCGACTCGACCGCCTTCCAACGGCCGGCGCGCAAATCAAAGCGCTCCGCCGTTTCGAACACTTTGTAGCCGTTGTGGCCGCCCATCACTAAAAGAAGGGTTGGTGACGAGGAGAAGCCGGAATGCTCACCGTAGACGTGCCCGTCCAAAGTGGCGGCCGCCGCGGCACAACGCGCGACGCTCATCGGCGGACCGCGGAGCCACGAGCCGCGAATCGTGTCGAGGATTTCTACCGAATTCAGCGCCGACTGGCCGTCGTAGCCGCCGCACACGAGAATCCGCTCTTCGGCCCCCGCCACGCTCATCGCCGACCGTTTGTCTTCGAGAGAGGGCGCCTACCGAGAGGATTCAACCGATTACTTGCGTAGAGAACTCACGAGTGTCCAGGAATTGCGGCGATAGTCGAAGACCTCGACCGTTCGCATCCGCTCGCGCCCGTTGTAGCCGCCGATCGCGTAGAGCAGTCGGTTGACGACCGCCACTCCGATGCGCGTCCGATTCGTCTGCATCGAGCGCGCGTTCGTCCACTGGCCGCTCTGCAAGACATCGGAGTGAATGGAAGACGCCGAGGACTTGCCAGCGGATCGAACATCTCCACCTTCGAGTTCGCCGAGTACGGATCGATCCCGCCGCACACGTAAATCAGGCCCGGCACCTCGCTGCAGCAGCGTTCCGTTGTCTGAACACAAGAGCAAAGGAATAAAGAGGGAAGTAAGGAGAGTTGCCTTGAACGTCTTGTGAGCAGAACGACGGTCGGGAAGCAAGTGGAAATCTTTGGCTTCGTCGATCAGATCCCGGCAGCGCATGTTCGCGTGAACGATCGGGTGGGCGGCGACGCGATCCGAGAGGAAGGCGGACTCCAGGCGGGGCATTCGGACGTGCTTCAGGATCCTTCAAACGAAAGAATGAGCGAAGTGCAGTCAGACGAACCTCGGAGCTTCTTTGTGTCTCGCCGGCTCGAATTCGAGCCAACGAATGGCGGCCTCGAAGATCTGCTCCTCGCCGTCCACGTGCAGCTCGTCCCAGTCGAGGATCTCCTCCAGCTCGTCGGGCAGCAGCTGGACGAACTCCTTGGTTTGGGCGATCTCGACGAAGTGCTTTCGGATGAATCGGTCGGCCGCCCCGCTGGTGGGCGCCGAGTTGTGCATCGCGGCGAAGCGCCGAATGCCGAGCACGTTCTCCGCGCTCATCGCCGCCCGCAGCATCTCCGAACAGCGTTGATTGAGCAGGTGGAACTGAAGGAAGTCGGCCGCTTTCATCACCTGCAAGAGACAAAGAACTCGTGGAGTTGCCAAGCGCCCACTCACTTCTTCCACGTTGTCGACGTCGATTCGAATCCGTCCCGTGTAAACGAGGTTAATGATCTGCTCCAATGTTTCCGGTTGGATGTCTGGAAGCGAGCGGAATCAGACAAACAAATCGAAACGAATGGATTGCCTTTGATCTGCACGTCGGGCGAGTGCTGCTCGCGGAGCTCCGAGTTGAACATCGAGGCGAAGAAGGGGATGGCGGCCGAGAGGACGACTCGATGCGCTCGAAAGAAGCGTCCTTGGCACTCGATGCGAACATCGCAGAGGGCGCCCGTCCGCCGCAGCCGATCGAAGTGCGGGAACGCGGCGGCCGTCAGTTCGGCCGACAAATCCGCCCACTTGGCCGCTTCTTCGACCGCTCCGGGCGATTGCGGGCCTGCAAACGGAACAATCGATGAAGATGATTGAGGAAGACACTCGAAACTCACGGCTACTCATCGCTTCCCAACCGAAAGTCGTGTGTTTACGGCCACATCGCTGCGATCCGGAAAATTATCGAAAATCGAAGAATTCACGGCGAGTTTCTCGTTGTACAGAGCCGCTTGAGTATTTTTGGAGAAGTTCACGAACGGAGCACTGCAATGTGCTCGATTTACCAGAAACAGCAACGACATCAACGTTTCAAAGCGCTCAGATCCCAAGTGAACAAGCGTTTCGTTCCGTTCGAAACAAAATTCTCGTCTAGCAACGGGAATTGTCGACGCAAATCCCCGAAAACTCGTCAACGAACAGCCGAAAATAACGTTTTGACCCAAAACAATTCAATTCGTGACTGTTCAATCGTTAAAATTCGTGAAATCTCAGCGGAAATGAGTATAGCGAATGAAATGCGGCGGTCACTTCGCCGCTCACGTGGGGAGCGGCCTTTCGTCGGGTGCCGACCGCCCGCTCCGCCCGTATGTTTGCTCTCTGCCGGGAGTTTCTTGCGGCCGACTTGCTCGCCGGACACTCGGAGAGGAGTGTAATCCGTGGGGAGAGAAGCCCTGGTGTTCACTCGTCCGTACGTTCCCCGTTCTTGGACAAGGAATCCCTTGAAATTTTTGCGGAATTCACGAGTCTTCCCTTCAATTCATCGGGCTCTGGTCAACAAAGTTAGTCGTTTATTAAATCCTTTAAACAACAATTATGAAGCACAAGTGATCGCAGCCAACAGCAACGCTCGTTATTGTTTGGCCTTGAAGACGGCAGGGGCGGAGGTGGGCGGGAGGATGCGAATGTCGGTGACGAGGGCGGTGATCATCTCGGCGTCCACGCACTCGAGCGGCTCCCGGTCGAGGGCCACGAGCGGGTGTTTGGCGACCGTCCGCACCTGCAGCGAGAGAAATAAGATGAACTATCCCATGGCCTGCCTTCTCGGTGAACTGGTAGCTCTTGACGGTGACGAGCAGCGGCCGGTTGTGCGCCTTGGCGAGGCAGGCGACGGCGGCGGCCCCGCGGCGGGCGAGCGCGTTGCCGTTCGAGAGGACGGCGGCGGCGCCCAGCAGCACGACGTCCGCGCGCCGCACCTCCGCCGCCAGCGCGTTCAGCCCGCCGTACGTGCAGCGGACGCCGCGGCGGGCCAGCGACCGCAGCAGGCGGGTGCCTGAAGCAGCGGGAGGGGTGAGAAGGCGGCAGAGAGCGCCCACCTGTGCCGTCCGGCTCCCCGTCGAGGATCGTGACGGAGAAGGGCGCCCGCGTCGCCGCCGCGTGCTCCAGCAACACCCGCTCCACGATCGGCGACCTCAACATCGAAATTAATGGGAGAACGCGGGGAAGAGCGGGTCGAAGCACTCCAGTTCGACCTCCAGTCGCCCATCCCGGCCGCGCACTCACCAGCCGTAGGTGAGGACGGTGGCGGCGTTGAGGCGCTCGAGCTTCTCGCGCGTGAACAGCACGATGGCGTTGGCGGCCTCCCAGACGGCGTTGCGGAAGAAGTCCTCCAGCCAGCGCCGCACGGCCGCCTCCACCGCCTCCTTGCCGCCGCCCGGCGCGCCCACGGCCGGCGGGTCGTCGCGGAAGGCGCGCTTGAGGCCGCGGATGACGTTGCCGAGGGCCGGCGGGAAGCGCCGCTCGCCGTTCCCCGTCAGGTGCGACAGCTGCGGCTCCAGCGCCTCCAGCAGGTGCTCGCGGAAGGGCGCGTCCTTCGGCTCCGGCAGTTGGTGCGTGAACTGCAACCGACGGCTGTATGGCGAGTTGGATTGGGCGAGCAGGAGATGGGCGAGTGTTGGGGCGGACTGATCGCTTGAGAGGACCCTTGGGAATAAAAGAGCTCTCAATCCACGGCCGTTTTTCTCCTTTGAATCCCCCGTCAACCTACGAGGGCGACGGCGTTGAGGAACTCGAGGACGATGGGCTCGACGCCCACGACGCGGCCCTGCTCGCACTGGACGCGGAGGCGGCGGAAGAGCGCGTGCACGTTCTCGTCGGTGGCCCGTCGGAAGGGGTAGTGGCGGGCCGGCGGCGGCTGCTCCTCGTCGTGCGATTGGCCTGCAGAATGCGGAAGATTCAAAGAAACATTCGGGGGACGAACCGAAGCGCACTTTGAGCAGCGGCTTCTCGGGCCGCGCGCCGCTCGCCGCCTCGCCGTTCGCGTCGGCCGGCGCCTTCGGATTCTTCGCTTTCGGCATCGGCAAAGGACTTCGAAAGATCTTTGATTCAACAGAAGAACTGGACGACCAAGCCGGCTTTTGGAGTGGGTGAGCGGAGTGTCCTTCGATTGCATCACGCTTGGAGAGCGGAGTGCCACTGGGAACATCGGGGCGGAGGAGGGGAGGAGCAAGGAGGGTTTCTGCTTGGTTTACAACTCTCCTGCTCTTTTGCCGCCATGCACAACCATCAATCAGTTAATGAAACCCGAAAGTGGCCATCCGAACGAGCAATGTGGACGCCGTGGCGTTGGTGCCCCCTGAGAAGTTGGCCGGCGGGCCGTTCTTGCCTTTCGACCCCGTTGAACGACCACAAAATCGAATCAATCGAGAAGAACTCCTACACAAGACAAGGCAGCGACCGCCGGACGAGCGTCCCTGATCGACCGATCCTCCGCTTCCTTCCCCAACAGTAAGTCAACAGAACAACTTTATTAACCAACAACTGAACGAAACAAACAACAATCAGAAGCAGAAACAAACGACCGATCACTCCTCGACTGCTTCGACGGCCTTGGGCAGCAGGAGGCCATCCTTCCGGTGGAAATCGCCCTTCAGCGAGCGGTGTTTCTCGACGATCAGGGCGGCGATTCCGCTCGTCTTCTTCAGGAGCTCGGGCATGCGGTGGCGTCGGAGGTGGGCGGCCAGACGGGCCACGTGCGGGAGAGCGGCGCGGACGGCCGCCTCGTCCGCGGCCGCGAAGAAGGCGGCGAGCAGCTCGAGGCACTTGGAGCGGAACACCTGGACGGCCTCGCGGCGCTCCTTGCGGCCGCGGCCGGTGAACGAGCGGAGGGCGGCGGCGAGGTTGCGGTCCAGCTGCTCCATCTGCGCGTCGTCCAGCTCGAAGTCCTAAAGGCGGAGCGGAGGAGACTCCAACGAGGGAAAGCGGCCACTCACCTCGTCCGTCTCGTCGCCGCTCTCGAGGGCCGCGCGGCCGAGCGCCGTCCGGATGCGCGCCGCCAGCTGCGGGTCGGCCGGCGCGTCCTCCTCGCCGTCGCTCCCCTCGCTCACTTCCTCCGCGCTCTCCTCCTCCTCGTCCTCCTCCTCTTCGCTCGTGTCCATCCGCTCGTCGTCGTCTTCGGCGTCCCACTGCCGGCGGACGGCCGCGCGCTCGGCGTCGCTGATCGGCGCGAACTCCTCGTCGTCCGCCGCGTCGTCGCCGTCGCCCGCGATCTCGGCGTCCGCGCGGCACACGGCGTCCACCACGTGCGCGACGTCGGCGGCCGTGAAGAGCGCGTGGAGGCGCGAGAGGACGAAGAAGGCGAGCGGCCGGTGGACGCGGTGCGTGCGCGCGACCACCGAGAGCAGGAGGTCGACGAGCGCGCGCGAGTGGGCGGCCGGCCGACGGGCGACGCGCCGCAGCTCGGCCGCCTCCGCCGCGTACAGCCGCCGCTCCTCCTCCTCGGGCGCCGCGCGGCCGAGCAGCCGCAGGACGGCGGCGAGGACCTCCAGCGGCCTGAAAGCGCGCGCGTGAAGCCGCGCGTCCGCCCACTCACCGGTGCTCGTCCGCCACGCCGCCCGTGGGCTTCGCGGGCGCCCCCAACTCCAGCAGCACCTCCGCGTCGGCCGGCCGCAGCGAGACGCCCGTGAAGCGGCCGAATTTGTAGTGCGCGCGGACGGTCTGCTCGAGCAGGCCGCAGAGGACGTTGAAGTGGGCGGCGGTCGGCGGCTCCACCGCCAGCAGGGCGGCGAGGACGCGCTTCTTTGTGGCCGCCGGCCGGGCGTCGAAGGCGGGCACCAGCCGCTTGAAGGACCAGTGCTCCTGCTGCAGGGCCTGAACGGAGCGAAGAGAAATGCACGAGAACGAGGGGAAGCTTACGCGCTGGGCGAACTGCACGAACTCGGCGTCCTCCAGTCGGGCGATCAGGAACTCGGAGAAGCGGGCGGGCAGGGCGACGCGCGTGTCGAAGTCGCCGCCCTCCGTCGCGTCGAGCAGCCCGACGAGGCGCAGGAGGTCGGCCGACGCGAAGCCGCCCGCCTCCACGCGCCGCCGGGCCGCCTGCAGCGCGGCGGCGATCTGCGCGTCGAGGCCGCGGAAGGCGGGATCCGAGCGGTGCGCGAACTTGCGGCAGTTCACGACGAAGCGCGCGTCCAGCAGCTGGAGCACCTGGTCGGCGCCGAACGCCGCCTCGTCGAGCAGCGCCGCCATCTGCGCGTAGTAGCGGCCGCACGCCTTCGCCTCGGCGCCCTCCCACGCGCTCCGCGTGACCACTTGCGAGAGGACGGTGGCGAACGAGTGCGCCCCGGCCGCCGCCCGCAGCAGCCGCACGCAGAGCGCGTGTCGGAGGGTGGGCTCGGCCTTCTGCAACGGAGAAATCAACGGAATTCAAACGAATGGACGAACCTTGAGGAGGGCGACGAGGGCGTCGTGGTCCTGCTCGCGCACCTCGACACCTCCTTCGGGACGGACGGCGGCGTTCACGGCCGCCACCTCGGCGGGGAAGCGGGCCGCGAGGTCGAGCAGCAGCAGGAGGCCGGCCGGCGGGAGCGCGGCCAGCGGCGCCTCGAGCAGCGGGCGGACGGCCGGCAGGAGGTGCCGCCGGAAGGCCGCCCGCTGCAGCCGCGCCGCCAGCCCGTCCAGCGCGTGCACCACGGCGGGCGCCAGCGACTCGGCGGCCTCGGCGAGCGCCACGTGGGCGGCGACGAGCTTCCGGAGGGCCGCGTCCAGGGCGCCCGACTCGTAGGCCGCCAGCATCGCCAAGTGGCGGCCGATCGCGTGGCCCGACTGCTCCTGAAACGAAGGATGGAAGGAACAACCGGGAGACTCACGTTCTTCGGCCCGTCCAGCGGCAGCTTCCGCTCGACGGCCGCCAGGAACTCGTCGGCCGGCAGCGCGACGGCCGGCAGCCGGAGGAAGGCGGCGAGGGCGGCCGAGCAGCCGAACCGACTGCCCGCCTTGCCGCTCGCGAGGCCGCCGAGCAGCCGCTCCAGCAAGTACTCCCGCCACTTGCCGCCCACCTGAAGCCGGAAGAAATCGACGACAGCGGCGAGTGGACGAACCTCCTCGTGCCGCAGCAACTCGGCCGTCGCCTCCACGCGCGTCCGCGGCTCCAAGTCGGCGAGGCGGTAGAAAACGTCCACGATCTCCTGCGGCGGCCGTTCGCTCATGTCGGCGATTGGTGCGTGAATTCACCAGAAGAATCGGAGAAATCGGGAGAAATAGGCGAGATTTCTGCCGGTCGGCAGCAAGCAAGCCGGCGACTGATTCGACGCTTGTGGCGTTCCGCATCACGCGACCAAACAGCGGCGACCTCCTCCAAAGCGAGGTCAAGAGAATGACCGACCCTCTCGCCGACCCGAATGGTCGAGCGGATTACGGCGCTGAACTCCGATAGAGAAGAGCGCGAGAGAGAATGAGATGAACCCTGAAAGGAAGATGAAAGAGAAGAGAGACGCAAAGGGCGAAGTTCGAATCTCGATCGAGACGACAAGAGAAATCGGTGGCCACCGAAATATTTTTGCCGCCGCCGATGTTTCTGTCGTTTTTGAGTTTGTTTCGAACAACATCCGGTGTTTCGAAGGCGTTCCCCGATAGCTCGTGCAACTTGTGTTTTCGACGAGCGATGAGGCAACGGTAGTCGAGATGCATTGAGCGAAGTCTATTCATAGATCGGCAGTTCAACAAAACACATGTGGGCAGAAAAGCGTGTCCTCAATCGACGTCCTCCAGAAGGGCTGGTCCACTGTTTGCCCACTGCTCGTCCGCCCCGTCGTTCTTCGGCTTCTCGACGGCGTCCAGCACTTCCAGTTCGCAGCAAATGGATGAGAAATACTCGGCGCCCGTGTCCCGAAGGAAGTGGGCGAAGATTTCCCTCGCGTTCCAGACGACCTTCTGAGCGGGCGAGAACTCGCACTCATCTTCTGCAATCGAGTCTTTAGAGTGCAAAGCCGAAGAAAGCCTCACCGTACGGCTCGCTTCGGTCGCCGCGTTCGCTCTCGAACCACAGCTTGTAGCGAAGGCGAACGGCGAAATGGTGGGAGAGTCGGCGGCACACGAGCCGGACGTCAGCGAGAAGGTCGGCGAAGGGGCGGCCGCCGGGATCCTTCGGCACGAACTCGAGGTGGAGTTCGGCCTCGTCTACACCCTCCACTTCGAAGGGGTCGTCCGACCACACGTCGCCCGGAGCGGCCGAATTGAAGAGGACCATGAAGTCCACGAAGGTCCACTTGTGAACCGTCGGGTTGGGCATCGCGAGCGGGTCGGAGGGATCTGAAAGAACTGAAGCGAGTGATGATTTGAAGTAAACGAGAAGAAGAGCGACGGTCAATTCGCGAACGAAAACAAAGTGAAATCCCAAAAGCGAGCGAGCGGGCGGTCGGGAAGAAAACGAGTGAGTGAATCAACGGCAGCATTCCGCAGCACGCGTTCCGCCGCACCCTTTGGCGGCCGGTCGCCAGCCTTCGCTTATCTATCTCGTTCGTTAACGCCGGCCGGCAGGGGGACGCAAAGGAGGTAAGTGGACGCAAAGAAGAGCGTTTAATCAGAAGCCTCGGGCATTCGCTCCGTTTCAACGAAATTGATGAGTTGTGAATCGCTTGTTTGCTTTCGAAAGATGAGCAGAAATCGGCGGGCAGTGGGCGTTTGGGCGAAAAAGCAACGGGTCAATTGGAGCACGAGCGAGTACGCACGAACTTCGTCGGCGTTCCCCACGCCCAGACTAACCACTACAAGCAAGCTAACTGCCAACAGTGAACAACGAAATTTCAATGAGAACAACCGCCCGCTCTCGTCTCCGCGTTTCAGTCTCCTTTCGCCCACACCTCCCGGTTGGTCAACTCCCGCCTTTCCGATGCGTGCCCGCCGCGTGAACCGTCAGATGCTCAGCGAGTGGAGTCGGCGGAAAGACCCGCTGCACGTGTGTTCCCGAAGAGACGGCGGAGAGCACTCGTGATTGCAGGACGACAAGGACGGACTGCTGGCGTTGATGAGCCGCGAGCAGTTCCAGCCGCGCGCCGCTTCGAAGGTTCGTCGCCCCTTCGGCGCGCCCACTCGCCCGCTCGCTTGCAGACGGCGGAGATGAGCGAGCGGCTGCGCGACCGCCGAGCCGCTGGCTGACGTGTTCGCGAACGCCGCCGCCGCCCGCCACTACGGCCGGCTGCTCGGCGAGGTGGTCGTCCAGCTGAGCGTCCATCAGGCAAGAAACGCATGAGATCTCCCCACGATCCTCCGATTGCAGGCGGAGCGGCCGGGCCTCGGCCTCCTGCGCGACCTGTGGCGCGAGCACGGCCGCAACCTCGAGCTCCTGGTCGGCCTCTTCGTACCGCACGACGCGCGCGGCCGCGAACTCCGCGCTCAACTGGAGGCCGACGCGCTGGCCGCCTTCAAGCGGCCCGTGCTCTTCGGCTCGGCGCTCGGAGCGGAGGTCCTGCGGCGGCTGGAGAGGGGGCAGAAGAACTCGTGAGTCCCCTTTGCGTTCCTTTCATCCCTTTCGTTGTTTGCAGGGAGGAGGGGAAGACCGTGACGCGCCTCCTGAACGCAGTGGCCGAAGTGCGGCGCGCGCTGGAGCGGCGGCTGGCCGAGTTGGAAGCGCGCGACGCGGGCGCGACGGCCGTCGTCCTCGAGGCGCGGAGCACGCCGCCTTTGTGCTGATCGCCGCCGACGAGCGGCAGCTGGCGGCCGCGGACGCGGAGATCGGCGCGTTCGTCGTGCGGGAGCTCCTCGCGCCGTTCCTCCGCCGCGCCGACCGCTTCGCCGCCCTCGTGCGCAACGAGGAGCAGAGCGGTGAGTGCTGAGGATTTCCAGAAGCTGTTATTCCTCTCGTTCTTCCCGCTTGCAGCCCTGCAGCCGCTCTACGAGCTGTTCAGCGGCGTGCCCGACACCCGCGCGCTCCTGCTCGAGCTGCTCGTCGGGGCGGTCGGCAGCGAGACGGCGGCGGGCGGCGGCGGGCGTCGCCGAATTGCTCGACTTGAACCGCCGCCTGCAGCGCCTCCTCGCCGCCGCCTTCGATTCGAACGTCCACATCGGCGCGCGCCTCAACGAGCGCCTCTTCGTGGACTTCCACGTGAGTCGAGCATTGAAGAGAAGACCTCTTCGTTTTCGTGCAGGAACTCCGCAAACTGGAGCTCTCCGAGCGCGTCCTGCGCCGTCGGCCGGCCGGCGAGCATGCGAACGAGGGCGCCGAGTCGGCGGACGGGTTCGCGATCAACGAGGAGTTCCGCGCCGCCCAACCGCTCGTGAACCTGCGGAAGATGCGACTCGCGGCCGCGGCAACGAGGGAGTGGGTGCGGGGAGCTCCGCTTCGCTCATTCCGCTGCAGGGCGACCCCCCCTGCACACGACCTTGGCGGCGATCGTCCGCCTGCTGAAGGCCGCCCGCCGCCTGCCCCACGCCGACCTCCTCGAGCGCACGCTCGCCGCCGTTGTTCAGTGGACGAGGCGCAGTTCGCGCGCGTCGCCGCCCGCCTCGTCGAGCTGCAGTACGTGAAGGAGGAGCGTCACGAGGACGCCCTCGTCTACGTCGATTGAGCAACGAGTGAGGGGAATAAACCGTCGATGAGTGTGCTTTGATTGGCGTTGATTGCTTCGGCCGGAAGACGAATGACTGAGCGGATTCCGTCGTTTCTTTTTGCTTCGTCCGAGTTCGCAGGGGAGCGATCACTCGCAAGACAGTGAGGAGGACTCATTCTTGTTCGTAGACGACTCGTCCGGTCCTTGGTTTACGGTGGCACCTCAGCCTGCAACGATCCCCCCGGTTGACCGCCATCACGTGCCCCAATTGATCGTGAACAACAGCAAGTGGCGGTCAGCGGAGTAGAATGGACGACGACTGGATTCGTCGACTGAAGGGGCAGAAAGCGGGTGCTTCCGTTCAATCTGCAGCTCGGTCGGACTCAATCGACTCGCACGTGTTTGCCTTCTGTCCACCGCGTTCGTCGAGCAAACGCAAGGCGATAGGGCGGACAAGGGGCCCTCGCTTTCTTGCCGCAGAACACAAAGCCGCAATAGAGGTCGAACGCGAGCAGGGGCAACGCATCCCGCCGACAGCGACGATGCGAATGAACGGCCGAGCAAAAGGAAGAAGCCCCCGCACGCGAGGTGCAAAAAGCGAATGCCGCGAGCGTTTCTTTCTGACCGGCGAGAGATGAGCGAACGTCGTGTTGTAAGGAGAAGCAGTCACAACAGCTGGGATTTTTTGTCCAGTTGACGACGAGCTGCCGGTTCGAACCACGACCTCAAAAATTTGGAGTCAAACAGGTTTGTTCTCCTGCAAGCAAATAGACGGGCGGCTGTGTGCAGCAGAGAAGATCGCGTGGAAAGGAGCCGAGCGTTGCGATCGTGGCTGTTTGCGCTTCGGCAGTCGGGTCTCTATTATTGATCGGTGCCTTTTTTGACCAAACGAACGAGCAAAAAGCGAGCTCGTCGCTCAACAAAAAGGAATCGACGAACTCATAATCTTGCTGCCTTCCGCGCGGCAAAAGAATGGTGCCGAAAGCCGGGAACGATCGGGCGATCTTTCGATCTTCAGTCTAACGCTCTCTCAACTGAGCCATTTCGGCGGTACAACGGAGAGCGGCGGACAAAAAGCGGTCGCTCGTTGCGGTCATCGACGAGGACGGGCAGTGGAAAGCGGTCTGGCAGGAGTCACTTTAACTCTTCAATGGAAGCCACCAGTCAGATGTTCGGGGCGGAGGCGTGGCTCTCTTTCAACAACGTGGAGCAGCAGCTTTGCTGCAGAAAGTAGCCGTACACGGACGCGGTGAGCACTGCAGACTGCCCTCTTTTCTCCTCTCTTCCCGCTTGCAGACAGTGGCGCTCTACGTGTACGATCGCAGTGACTGCCGCCCGTCCTTTCGCTCACTCGCCCGCTTGCAGCGTACGACGACCTCTGCTACGTGACGGACAGCAGCCAGCGGGGCCTGTGGCACGCGAAGGGCGCTGAATACGACGGCTTTCTGCTGTGTGCAGACGAGCTGCTCGTGTACATGTGAGTTGCTTCTCACGCTTGCTTTCCCTCCTTCCACTCACTCTTTCTTGCTTACAGCCGGCATCAATGCAACGACAAGGAGTGGGCCTGCTTACGGAAGCTGGACCGCTCGATTTGGACCGAGACAAACGTCGATTTCAACCTCGTTCGCCTACCGCCCGTCGACCTGGACAACGTCACAAGGTGCGACTGCGGCATCCGCGTCAAGCAGGACATGCAGAAGCTGTGGGAGTCGCCGCAATGAGCCCGTATGTGGGGCTCCGTTGGATGAGGCCTATTGTGGGGTGGAATAAACGTTGTGTTCTGCTGATCGGGGGGCATCAATTAGTTACTCGCGCTTGTCGACGGTCGGAACAAACTTCGAGTGATCAGAATCGCTTTGATGAGCTCTCATTTCTTTCGGCCGCTTGCTAGTCGCTTCTGTCGTGTAATAAGCATGAGTCAGAAGCAACAAACATCCGCGGTAGACATCCACCTTCCCCGTTTGAACGGCGAGCAGGCGTGGTTGATCAAATCGGGTCGTTTCTTCCCATCCTTCCGCACCGAACGACGACTACCGGCCCCTAATTGTTCAATTCTCACTTGCAGTGTTTTGATCGTGGCCAACGGATCCCACTGGACGCTGGACGCCGAGCTGGAGTCGTACCGGCCGCGGAATGAATGAACGGAGGTCCGTGCTGCTTTCTGGATTCTTGTGAAGAACTTCGTGTTGTTTCTTGGAGGTCGAGTGGATTGATAAACGTCTGTGATTGTCGAAAGACTACTGCAAAACTAAACTAAGCAGCCGGTCGAAAGCAAACCGCATCGATTAAAAAAACCTCGTCTCCCAACAGATCCTCGTCTCTCGTCCGTTCTTCTCGACGATCACCTCGGGAACCGCAGACGTCTTGTACTCGCCGGCCGCATTTTGATTGCCGGCCGACCTTCTTTCTTTGCACAACCCCGGCGTGCTCATTCGAAACGAAGGGAATGAAGAAGACGACTGCCGGAAATCCGCTGGCAACTTGCCAAAGCTGCCGGGCTTTTGGGCGTGGGCGTGGGCGACGCTCAAGGAAACGTTCGAAGTGGTGGGTTTGTTGTGGCTATTCGCGGCCGGCACATTCCTGAACGTCGGCGAATGGAAAGTGGCGATCTGTGCGGAATGCCCCCCAATTTCACGTGAATCCACCCCGCTTTCCGCCCACTCGTTTGGAGGCGATCAGCAACGAGGCGTGGGCGGCGCTCAACCGAGTGGCCGCTCGCCGCCGCCACGATCCGCGTGCTCTTCGAGGGCCGCCGAATTTGTCCGCCATTTCGTCCAACACTCCCGCCCGCTCGTTTGACGACCGACCGGAGCGGTGGGCGCGCCTCCAGCGATCGGCGTCCGCTCGCCGCAAGTGGCCGCGTATTGCCGAGGGGGCTCCAAATTCGCGGCGGACGACGACAAGCGGGTGCTCGCCGTGAATGCGGAAGCCGAGCGGCCGATCATGACGAAATAACCCACCCGCCCGTCTTGCCGCCGCTCCTTCGCCGCCGACCACCCCGACGGACGAGCCGCCCGCCGCCGGCCCGCACAAAAAACCGCTCGCATTTGCGGGGAGCGAGCGGCCGACGAACGCAAACCGCGGCGGGCGGCGATCCGACGACCGAGCGGGGAACGCGGAGCCCTCCGCCGACCACCCGCACGGGGATTTCGTTGAGGATTGACCGCGACGATCGGCGGCAGTAACCCGGCATTCACCTCGCTTCAATCAGTTTCCTTCTCCGTGTCCACTGCCGACGTTGAACTGAGTTCCGGCGGACAATCTGCGAATTCCGAGCGCAGCGGAGATCCAAAATTCGGCAGGGCGCCGAGCAGTCCGCACGTTCCGCCGCCGCTCCGGTCGCAAGCGATCTTTGCTCCATTGGATCAACCGCAACTTTCGATCAACCGATGGAAGGACGAGCGGATTGTTCGGATTGCTGTTCGTAAAGAAACGAATTCGGTCGGATTCATGGAATGCAGCCAGTGGTGAAACGGAGGGAAGAAGAGGGCGGCAACGCGCTTCCGCTCGGCGGACTTCGGTCGGGCGCCGTTCTGCGGCGAGAGGGCGCGAAGGGGCGCGAGCTGGGCACAGCTCGTTCGCCACCGTCCGCCTTGTGCACGTGCGCGGCGCCGTCCGCCAGAAAGCCGCCTTTCTGATCCTCCAAGTGAGCGCCCAAATCTCCTTCCAATCACTCGCTTCCATCCCTTCCGCTCGTTGCAGATCTGAAGCCGGCCCACGTGCTCCTCGACGGGCAGCAGATGACCGTGAAGGTGGACGACTTCGGGCTCTGCCGCCTCCTCTCGCAGAACACGCGCCGCTCGAACACGCAGCTGGGCACGCCCTACTACCGGCGCCCCCGAGCGGTCCACCCAATCGGGCTCCAACTTCGCCTCCGATGTCTGGTCCATGGGCTGCATCCTGTACGAGGTGAGTGCAGGGAGTGAAGAGAAACAACCGACTAATCGTTCGTTTTGTTGCAGATGGCCTACGGCGAGTCGCCGTTCGTGGGCAAGCTCTCGAACGAGTTCGCGCTCTACCAGCACATCCAAACGACTAACTTCCCGCCGCTGCCCGACCACGAGCAACGCACGCCGCACCTCAAGCTGTTCGTGCGCCTCTGCCTGCAGGTGGTCCCCGCCCGTCGCCCCACCGCCGCCCACGAGCAGCGCTTCGCCGACAAAATGGTCGCTTCCTTCTCGGCTTCGTGACGGGTGACTCGGGGATCTCATTGGTTGACGTCCGGATCCTCTCCATTTACTCACAAGCTAAACAAACTTCCATCTTTTCTTTTGTACGCAAGACTCCCGTTTCTCCTCATTTCTATCATCACTCGCATCTCACTTCGTTTGTTTCTCGTTTGTATCGATTGGACAGTAAACCGCCTACTCGCACAGGGAGCTGTTTGGTGCAGGCAATGGGAGTGTTGCAGCGGGCGCCACCTTGTGCCCGAGAAGAGGATGTTGAGCCGGCGGATCCCCGTCGAGAGACACTCGTAGACGAGCGAGTGTAACTGTTCCTCTTCCCCCGTTTGCCTCAATCAAACGAGAGTTTATTGAACACAAGGACTGCTTCAGCGGTCGAGGAACTTCATGCCCGGGTCGAGGAAGTCCATCTTCACGGGCTTCGATTCGGCCGTCCGGTCGGCGGTCGCCGTCTTCCGCTCGGTCGTCTGCTGGCTGCCGGCGGTCGTCTCGGTGGCCGTCGGCTTGGCGGGCGGTCGAGCGGCGTCCTTCGGCTTCACGACCACCAGCCGAGTGGGCGGCGCGGCGGGCGGCGGCGGCTGGGCGGGCGTTTGGACGAAGTTTTGGTTCAAATCGAACGTCCGGTCGACGAGCGGCGGCGCGTCCTCTCGTTGGCGGTCGAACTGCAACGGAAGGATGAGCGGGAGGAAGGCGGAGAGACGAACCTTGCTCTTGACCATGCAACAAGCGCTTAGCCCGCTGGAAGTGACGAACGAGGCGACGAGCAGCGAGCCGAGGATCGTGAGGCCCGTGTTGTTCAGCTCGCTGCCCATCTCGCCCTCCGGAATGGTCCCGCCGCTCGCTCCAGCGTCTGCAACGATCGGAGATGAACGAAGGAGAGCCGAGGGGAACTCACAGCAGTGGCAGTGCGGGTAGTAGACGTAGTAGAAGCCGACTCCTCCGCCGCCTCCGCCGTACGCGTACGTGCGCGTTCGAGTGATGCGCGTCGCGGTGCGGCCGCCCCCGAACCAGCTGCGACCCGACGAAGAGCGGCCGCTGCTCCACGAGCTTCCGCTGGACGACCGGCCGCCGCTCCAGCCCCTGCTCCCGCCGCTGTAGCCGCCCCGACTTCCTCCGCTTCGCCCGCTGCTTCGGCCGCCGCCTCCTCGACCCCACCCGTCCGCTTCCTCGATGCAGAGCAGAAGAACGAACAAGAGGAGGATGAACACGAAAGCCCGGCTGCTCATTTCGACCGCGTGTCGTTGGAAATGGGCAGCGGGAGGATGCGAACATCCCACAAGTGATCGATCCATTGATTCGCTTTGCATTTGACTTGGGCGAAATGAGGGGCTCACAGTTGTGTAAACGCCATCACTCTCAGCCGTCGTCATCAACGACGAGATGTGCTTGGATCAGCAGCTTGCTTCTGTTGCAGTTCTACCCCGTTTCTTCTGCTAGTTCTTCTCCGACCAAGGGCCCGCTCCAACAACTTCTCGTGTGTTGCACTCACTTTTATTCGCCACCGACGGCTCCGCTCTTTGCGTTTAATCTCGAATCAACACACCAGTCGGAAAGGAGGAGATCGAACGGCATTCGTTACAAACAGAACGAGAAGAAGCTTGGCCCAAACGCGAAAAGAAATGAACCGAAACCAAACGGCCGGCCGGCCGCAGCAGCAGCAGCGAACGGTGGACGTTCGCTTCGATCAGAACACGAGGACGAGCAGACGGCGGAGGAGGCGCTCAAAAGGTCCGCTTTTTGATCAGGTAGTCGCCGCCCAACGAGTCGAGAATCCGCTCGCGCTTCATCGCCATCGCCGCCGAGCGCTTCACGGCCGCGTGGCCGCCGGACGGCGCGAAGTCCATCGGATTGATCACGTCGTAGTCCCGCGCGCGGTAGAAATAGAGCGGCCGCTCCGGCGACCAGGGCGCCGCCTCAACGGGGATCGTTCGAGTGGAGGAGCTGCGGAGAACTCACCTGCGTGTAGCTGATGGCGCACAAACCGAACAGAACGAAGAGGAGGGCGTTCGCGAGGCGGCTGGTCGGATTCATTGCGAGCGGTTTGAGCGAAGAAGCCCCTGCAAATGGAACGGGTTAGACGACGGCTGAGTGGTGAGCGGTGAGCGGAGGACAGCAAGTGGCGAATGGCAACGAAATTCGCCCCTTTTAAAGCCGCCACCCGCTCGGCTGCTCGGTTGACACTCGCGTTTCAAATTCGCTCGTTTCCCGGCGGACTCCGCCCACTCGCCACTCGCCCCTTCGCTCGGCTGTTCGTTTTGAATCTCGCGCGAATTCCGCAAATCACCGCACGAATGCCACATGAATCCCTCAAACCTTCGTCTCGCTTCTTTTCGGTTGCAAAAAGAAGTGCGTTCTCTTCATCGCTGGAATCGGCCGCAAGTTTACGACCACGCGACGCCCGTCGTTTTGTGGCCGTCCCAGCTGGAGTCCCCGAGCGAAACGAGACGAAGGGGACGAGAGGAACGAAACGAAGCGAACCCAAAAGACCGAAATTCAAACGTTCATCAATTCGGCGGCTGCTCGCAAGGCTTCGGTTTCTGATTCCTTCGCCGAAATCAATCCACTTCGTCACGCAAAACACGCGACGGCTGTTCCGGATGACGACGCGACTCAAAGGAAATCACGAGTCGAAAACGAATGGGCGGAGAGCAATTCGTAAACGTTTTCCATAGAAGCAAACGAATTCTTCTACCGCATCACTCGAAAGTCATCTGCCCTCGGTCATTCGCTTTTTCATCAGGCGCCGATTACAATTGGTAACATTTCCTTTCATCCCCTGGCCATTCCACTCCTCCTTGCCAATTGGCAACAAACCGAATGTCAAGAACGAGAAAGAAAACGGTAGCTGGAAGCAACGAAGCGAAGCGAACACTTCGGCCGCCGCCACCTCGCCGTCGTTTGCAAACCGGAAGCCTCGAAAAGTGCACAACGACGTTATTCAAATCGTTTTTGTGCCTCCATTCGGCAGAGTGACGTTCGCCACACGACGGAGTGCCGAACAGGAGCGAGAGGAAGCCGCAGATGCTCGAACTCGCGCCAATGGGCGATAAAACCGAACGAAAGCGGAGGAAACGGCGGGCGGCTTTCGTGAACGTCGCCCATTCACCCGCGCGTCCAAATCCGGCTTCTCGTTTACGACCCACACACCTCCATTCGTTCAAATCCGAGTTTAAAGCGAACTCATGAGAAACACGTGAACAGGCGGACGGAAGTGAACCATTGGACTCGTGTTTTGGTCGCCTTCCCGCAGCTTTTTGATCAACGAGCACGCACTTCCTCTTGCTTGCATGTCGTTTGCTGCAACATCGCTTCTTTGTCCTGCTCACGCCCCACCTCCTCGTTCGGCGCTCATCACCGGCTTCCCCGCGCTCGTCAAACCGCTTCCCCGCTTCGCCATTCTCGAATTCATGAATTCTTGACGTCGCCCGTCGTCTTTACGGTCATTAGCCGGTCGTGCTCATTTCTCGGGTCTTTCCGCCCGCTTTTTGGTCCCCGAGGAGCGGCGAATTCCGCGAATTCACGCCTTCAAACGAACGAAAACGCGGAGGGGTACCGTACGGGACAAAAATAAACCGTTTATTCAGCCCAGATCCCACCTCCACACACCAGAGAACAAACGAGCAAGTGAGGAGTCTTCGTTAACGAAAGAAAGGCTGCAGCTTACAAGCAGCAAAGAGATCTTGAGCAATTAACCTATGGTTTAACCGACAACCAACCAACAACCAACCAACAACCGAAACAAACGAGCAAAAAAGAACAACAACTGACAAGCAGACAATCCTTGGGGGCAATTAGTCGGCGATCGGCATCTGAATTTCGGGCAGCTCGTCCGTGAAGTCGACCGTCGGGCGCGCGTAGAGGTGGGCGGCGGCCGCACGACGCGGGCGGTCGACGAGCGGCGAGGGCGGACGGTAGGCCTGATCGTCCTCTCCGTCCTCCGACGACTCCTCCACTTTGGCCTCCTTCTTCGGCTTCTTCGCGCCCTTGCCGACCTTGCGCTTCGAGGAGGAGCCGGGCCGCTCGGGGCAAATGCGGAGGTGCTTCTTGAGGTATAGGTCGCGTTTGAAGTGGCGACCGCAGTGGGCGCACTGTTGGCCGGCGTTCTCGTCGTGCGTCCCCTCGTGCATCTTCAGGTCGTTGCGGCGAATGAAGCGCTTCGAGCAGGTGCCGCAAACGAACGGGCGCTCCTTCGTGTGCACCGAGCGGATGTGGGCGGCCAGGGCCTGAAGCAGAGCGAAAGGATGAAAAGAGCGAATCGATGAGTGCTTGCCTTGGAGCACTTGTAGCCGGGATGCTCGCAGCCCTCCACCGGACACTTGTACTTGAGGTCGCCGTGCACGATGAGGATGTGCCGCCGCAGGCCGCCCTTTCGGCCGAAGCGCGCGTCGCACACTTCGCACTTGTACGGGCGGAGTTGCCTGCAAGCAGCGAGTGATCAACACACTTCCGTTGGCAAACGTACAAGTGGGAGACGGAGACGTGCTCCTCGAGCAGCGTGGTCGTTCCGTAGACCTTCTCGCACTGCGGGCACGCGTACGAGCGCTTGATTTTGGGCGTGGGCTCCCGGTGGGCCCGCTTCGTGTGCTTCTCGAGTTGCGTCTTCGTGCGGAAGCTCTGGAACGGACCGGAGGAGGTGAATGAAAGAAGGAGAGCGGAGGAGGGAAGAATGGAAAGGAACTCACCTCATCGCACTGCTCGCACTCGAACTTGCGGACCTTGCGGAGGCGCGTGGGCGGCGAGCCCATGTGGTAGCGCATGAGGTGCGTCTGGACGTTCTGCTTCAGGGTGAACATCCGATCGCACTCGTCGCACACGAACTTCTTCTCGCGGAAGCGCTCGTAGCGTTTGCGGCCGTCCGTCTCGCCGCCGGCCGTCGACTGCGGCGAGGGCGGCTGCCGATCGGCCGGCTCGCTCACGTCCATCGAAGACTCCTCGTCGTCGTACGACGGCGCTTCCGGAGGGACGGAGAGCTCGCGGCCGCCCTCGTCGCCCCGACCGTCCGCCCACGGCCGCTCCGCCGCGTCCAGGTCGAGGATTTCGGCGCGCTCCATTCGCTGGGGAACAACCGGCAACTGCGGACGACAAACGAAACAAATGAGCCCGGAAGGGAGGAAGCTGCGGGAACTGGAAATGAGCTCCAAGGATTTCGGCGGGAATTTGAATCGCCTTTTTCTTCCGGCCGCGCCAAACGGTCGCCGAACGCTCCTGATTCGCTTGTGTGTTGCCCTGTTTCTGCATTCTGTTGGCTTGGATTTGTCGCTGTAACATTCGCGAGATCGACGATGCTCCGTTTATTCGACGTCTTGCAAGCAACCCTCCCGCTCGTCGCCCTCCGGCCGGGCGCTGCCCGCTCGCGAAGTGCTGGGCGCAGTTGGGCGGCGGCGTCCGCTGAACGAATTAGAGCGAATTCACGCGAAGTTTTTGATGATTTTGGTTGACGGTGGGCAGAAGGGAGTGTGAAATGAATGGGAGTTGTTGGAGTTACCCGCCAGAACGTTCGGAAGCCATTAGTTCGTTTGCCGTCCGAAGATTCGCGCCGTCTCCGGTTTGAGGGGGCATTCCGGGTGTGATCACTGAAATTCGTGCTTCTCCACCACCTCTCAATCATCCCGCTTGTTTGCAGCAGTGATGAGCTCCGCAACGGGCGATCCGGACGTCACGAACGCGATCTACTTCGAGCACGTGAGTTCGCCGTCGCTCGCCTCCGTTCGCTCATCGCTTTCGTTCAGCAAAACGGAATGCTTTGCGCCCAGCACGCGCTCAACATGCTGCTGCAGGGCAACTACTTCACGGCCGTGAACCTGGCGGACATCGCGCACGAGCTGGACGAGCAGGAGAAGGCGGTGCTGGACGACCAGTCGAACTGGCGGAGTCAAAACCTCGACGACAGCGGCTACTTCTCGATTCAAGTGCGTTCTCTCCACTCAATCCAACAATTCTCGCTGCAGGTGATCCAAACGGCGCTCCAAAACTCGTGGGAACTCAGCCTGACGCCGTTCAACAGCCCGAACGTTGCGGAGTTCAGCCAAAACCCCGAGTACGTCCTTTTTTACTCCCATTCATCAATTGATTGATTGCAGGAAAGCGAACGCGTACATCTGCAACCTGAACGAGCACTGGTTTGTGCTCCGCAAGTTCCACGAGCAGTGGTACACGCTGAACTCGCTGCACAGCGGGCCCAAAGCGGTGACCAACTCCTATTTGTCGCTCTACCTGCAGCAGCTGATCGAAGAAGGTGCGCTGCCTTTGAATGACTCCCTTCAATGCTCCCGGCTGTTCAGGCTACGCGATCTTCGTGGTCGGCGGCTTCCTGCCGCAGTCGGAGGCCGACAACATCGCGAAGGAGAAGGCGGTCCTCGCCGAGAGCCTCCAGTCGGCCGCCCACCCGCCGCCCTCCGCGCCGAACCTCGAGGACGACGAGGAGTGGCAGATCGAAGCGGCGATTGCGGCCAGCTTGAGCGACGCCGCGCAGCAGGGCGGAAAGCCGCAAGAGCCGCCCGCCGGCAACCTCCCCTCGCAGCAGGAGTTGGACGAGGAGGCCGACCTGGAGGTTCGTTCGTCCCTCCATCCTTCCACTCGTCTGTTTGCAGCGAGCGTTGCGCGAGTCGCTGGCGGAGAGCGAAGCGAATCAGCCGGGCTCCTCGAAGAGCCCGCCGCCCACCCACCTGCCGCCGTCGTCCGGCCAGCACACGAACGTCGGCCAGGCGGCCGCCAACCCCAGCCCCTCGGTCGCAACCCCCGAGCAGCTGAGCCAAGCCGAACGTCTGCGCAATCAGCGAGCGAAGTTCCTGAGCCGCTTCGACGAACAAAAGTGATTGCCCGGCTGCGCCCGTCGATCGCCCGAATTCCAGTTTCTTTTCGCACTTTTCCTTCGATTCTAACCACCAGAAATAAACGCATGTACTCGGTCTGCTTTCTGGAATTGTCGTGGACTTCCATTGGGTTCTTTGGCCCTTCGATTCCTCCGCTTCTCTGTTCTCCGATCGCTCCAATCTTTCTTTTTATTCAGTCCCCGCTTCTCGCCCGAAATGTCCGTCCTTTCCGCTCTGGTTGCGGACGAACCGCCGGCTTCGGTCGCCTCGACGGACACGGTCGGTGAGTTCCTTCCCTCTCATTGGATTCACTTCTTTCGTGTTCGTTTGCAGCCAGCGCTCCCGCTTCGATCAACAACGGAGAAGTGAGTTCTTTCCGCCGTTGCCCTTTGATTAATTGCTCGTGTTCAGGCGTCGAGTCTGGAGGACCTGCTGCACGACGCCGCCGACCTGCAGCCGTCGGCGTTGGGGAACGCGGTGAACAACGTCGTCATCCAATGGAATCAACTCGTTTCGCACATGATCGGCGACGTCGGCCACACGCAGCCGGCGCCCGACCACGTGAAGGAGCTGGCCGAGTACTCGGTTCGGCAAATCCGCGACGCCTGCCTCGAGGTCACGGCCGAATTCCATCGTACGGCGTTGGAGTGGCGGCAGATGCACCCGGAGGAGGCCCTCAAAGAAGTGAGACATTTCCATCCACCAATCACTCGCTTGTTCGAAGGACATCGCCGACTACCGCGAGGCGGTCAATCGGCAGAACCAACTCCTCAACCATGTGGAGCAGAATCTGGACGCCTCGCTGCAGCGACACCAGCAGTACACGAGGACGTCCTGATTTCCGTCGGCTGTTTGCTTCAGATCTCTCATGAATAAACAATTGAATCACTTCTTCGTGCTCTTGATGCTGTTGAGCACACGGTCACATCGACTATCCTTCGAATACCTTCGTCTTCATCCAACCACCCATTCACTCATTTCCCGTGCGAATTAGGGTGATGTGGCACGAGGCGCGCAAGCAGGACAAACTCCTCCGCTCGCGGATGGTCGACTCGGCCAAGCGGAGCGAACGACGGCGCGCGTACTACGAAAGTGTGGTCAGTTTCCTCCCATTCTTCTGCCCTCCAATCCTCGGTTGATTGCAGCGAATGGATCCCGAGCAGTTCATGCAGCTGCACGGACGCCGCTCCCAAATCCACGTGGACGCTTCGATCGCCCAAGCGGCAGAGGCCACGAACATCCTGTTCGTTCCCCTTCAGCCTCCTTCCTCTCATTTGCGGGTGGGTTGCAGGCGTAAGTGGCAGGGCAATCCGGAGATCCTGATCGACCGCTTCGACGCGCGCTCCCACTTGGACGCGATCCCCGACGCCGTCGGCAAGCGGGACGAGCTGAGCGGCAAGGAGGAGATCGAAGAGATTCTTTGCGATTTCGAACGTTACCGCATTTTGATCCTCAACGAGTTCGCGCACATCGACGAGCAGCAGCACCTCAAACAGATCGCCGCCAAGGAGTTTTGGCCCGCCACCGGCCGTTTAGCACACGGTAATCATCGCGGCGAGCTGGAGAAGAAAAAGTAATCGATTTCTCTCCCTTTTTCTTTTATTCAACGACCGTCCATCCTTCATCGAATGATCCCTCGTGTTTAGGAAGCTGGCCAAGGAGCGGGCGGCGATCGGCTTCGCGTACGGCGACTCGGAGGTCGTTCCGGGCAGCTCCGTTGGGGACGACTCGGAGAGCGATTCGGGCGACGACTTCGAGGAGGACGTGGGCGAATACGGTAGGTGACGAGGGATGCAACAGTGAACGATGATCGTGGGTTGCAGACTCCAAAATGGACTTCCGCTCCATGAGCCTCGAGAAGCGGGCGGAGTTGGAGCGCGTGAGCGAGAAGTTCGGCCGCTTGCAGCTCGGATTCTACGGTACGCCCATCAAATCAGTTGCTCTCATCTGCTCACTCGATTCTTTTTGTTCAGAACTGCTGAAGATCGACCAAAAGGAGCAGGCCGAGTCGGCGGAGATCCGCGAGATCGACAAGGCGAAGCACTGCGCAACGGTGAGCTCCCCACTTCCATTCTTTCAATCTGCAACTCTCGTAGGGCAAACATGCGAAAGCCCAACGCAAACGCCTGAAGCGACAGCGGGCGTTGATCCTCAATCGCGCGAGCGAAAACGAGGCGGCGACGTCGGCGCTCCAGCGGATTTTGCGCGACGCCCGCGGGCCGACCGGCCGTCGGCGCGCACGCCGCCCGTCGCGCTCGTCCTCCTCGGAGGGGAACTCGCCGGAACGCGACGGCTTCATCACGAGTTTCGGCGGCCGGTCGACCGTCGGAGTCGCCTCCACGAAGGCGGACATCCTCGACTTTCGCGTGGATTCGCCCGAACGGACGGCCGAATCGCAGCGATTGATGTTCGTTCCTCTTCATTCCATCCATTCACTCATTTCGTTGTGTTCAGCGAGCTGAAGAATCGCCGCTCGGAGAGCCCGCAGTTCGGCGACCTCGCGCCGCCTCCGGTCGCCCCGGCGGAGTCGCCTCCAAAAGTTCCGCCGTCGGACGGCCGCAACGACGCGAAGCCGCGCCGGTCGCGCTCCCGAACGTTCTCCCGCTCGTCGTCGGTTGGTCCTCCAATCAACGATAGAATTCACCGCCTTCTTTCTGCTTCAGCCCTCGTCCGACGACTCGGCCAAAGACGCCCCGCTGGAGATCCGCTCGTCGATGAGCGACTCGGAGCGCGAGCGGGCGGAAATCGAGAACCGAAAGCGGCGGATCGCCCGCACCAAGCGGCTGCACGAGCAGAAGAAGGAGCGGCGGAGCTCGTCGACGAGCGACGACGAGGCCGAGAGCGCCAAGGTTTGTTCGAGCGGGCGAGTGGTCGGCTCGGGGGTTTTCGTGGAGATGCGGGTTTCTTTTGGACGTCGAACCACCGATGAACTGCTCACCTACTTGATTGCAGAAAGCGGAAGCCGCGAAACGCCTTCGCCGTCAAATGCGCCGTCAGTTGGACAAACACGCCGAGCGCGTGAAGGCGGACGAGCGGGGGAAGGCTCGTGCCGACGAGCAGCGCCAGCGAGAACGCGACGAGCTCCTGGGCGACGAGGCGCGCGCGATGCGCAAGCGGTTCGTTCCTCTTAGATCGAATCCATTTGCTCATCAACTCGGCGGATTGCAGGGAACGCGAGAAGCAGCGCGAGTTGGACGAGCTGATGCCCGCCGTTCCGCCCGCGCGCTCCCGCTCGCCCTCGCCGCCGCGTCGTCGAAGTCGCCGCTCGCGCTCGCCGTCCGCCAAGCGCCACAAACGGCGCAGTCGGAGCCGCGACCGCGACGATCGGGAGCGCGCTCGTCGAACTCGAAGCCGCAGCCGCAGTCGGGAGGATCGCCACCGGAGCGACCGCCGGCGCCATGAGTCGACGCGCCGCCGCAGCCGGACGCCCGACGACTCGCGGCGCTCCCGCCACCATCGGCGACGTTGAAGTCACTTATTTTTGTTCACGAGAAATGTTTATTCACGTTGTAGTTGTTTCTGTAGTGATCGGATTGATTTATTGATTGTTCGTAGTCGAAATAAACTTCAACGAATGGAACAAGGCGAAGAGGAAGATCAACATAAGTGTGAGTGAGATTGCACGACGAAAGTAAGGGAACGATGTCGCGGGTTTTGGAGAAGCAGGGAGAAGTGGTTGAGTGGCGGCTATTCCGCCCGTTCATCCAAGGCCATAGTCCTCGAACATGCCCTGCTCGGTTTCCTCCTGAAATCAGCAACGAGCAATGGAGGGATCAACGGAAGGAAATAACCTCTTGCCGCACGTCCTGGGCGCGCGTATGCTTCAACACTAGCTTCCTGCTGGTCTCCTGCACCTCGCCGGCGAGCAGGAACTCGTCGAGCAGGTGGTACGCCTTCTCAAAGTTCCACACGATGTCCAGCTCGCAGACCTGTAGACCGAAGGGAATGAAAGAAGGATGGATGGGAGGAACGAACACAGCCGAAGTAGTCGTCCAGCAGCTCCACGTAGCGATGAATGAACTCCAGGCACATGAGCTGGTTGTCCGCCTGCTCGATCGCACAGCAAAAATAGAGCGATTTGTAGCTGAAGCCATGGGTTTGAGAAAATTCTAAGCGAAGGGATCACCGCTTGTAGACGATCGTCGCGTCACCGTACTCAACAAAGGCGCACATCTCCGGCTTTCGGGCGACCACCAACGCGATCAGCTCGTGGAGAATCGTTTTCGTTTCCTGCAATCGACACCGTTCGGTTAAAACAAGAGAAGAGGGAGGAAACCTTGAAGGAGCGGGCCACAAACCACTTCTGAAGCCGGACGTCGCCCTGCCGGTTGAACATCAGCAGGTACTCCAACATCTCTCAAGCGAGTAGTTGAGTGGACGTGGAGCGGTCGCGAATTTCCCGCTCGTTTCGCCCTCGTTTCCATGCGGCGCGTCGCCTCGCCTGCGCGCGCGCGGTGGGCAAACGCGTGAACACGGAGGTTAGCGCCTGGTTACTCGCTTCCTCCTTACCGTGCTTTCTGCTCGTGGGATGTTTTGCCCATGCACGGCGAGTCGTTCAGTTGATTGCCCCGAGAGAAACCACAAGTCCTAACTCAAAAATTCACGTTTTTCTTTACACCATTCTCCGAGGTCTACCCATTGCATTCGATTTAATCGGCTAATCATTCGGCGCGTATATTCACAAGTGTTAGAACCAACCAACCGACCAACACAACAGAACGAAGAAGAAAAAAGAATAAATATTCGCGTACACTCCAAGCGGCCGTCCGCTCACAACTTCTGGCCCAATCTCGTGAGTTGCTCGGCGAACTGCTGCGGGTTGACGATCTCCGTGGAGCCGTACGTGACGCGCTGGATTCCCTTGAGTTTGGCGTAGTCCACGACGTTCTGATACTCGACGTAGTTGCCGCCCCCGACCACAAAGACGATCACGTCCTGGGCGAGTTGTCCTTGACGCGTTTGGAGGGAGCTGCAAGCGATCGATTGAGGATTGAATGAAAGGAGGTGGACGAACTCCTTGGACGGGGCGTGCATCAGCTTCGGGTCGAAGTAGTGGTAGTCGTTCGGGTCAAAAGTGGAGCCGGAGATGCCGCTGGAGAGGACGTTCGTCACCGTTTGCCGCGTGTCGATCAGCTGATCGACCATCTGAACGAATCGATCGAATGAATCCGATGGAATCAAAAGAAGGGGAATGCACCTTCGTGACCGGCAGATTGTGCTTCTTCGGCACCAAATTCTTCACGCCCTCCATCACGAACTTGGACGAGTGGTTGAGCAGTTTGGAGAACATCCCCAACGTCTTCGTCCCGGCGCCCTGATGCATCTCCACTTGGCGGCCGACGTTCGTTACCGACCTGCAAACCATCCAAAAGAATCAACCGAACGAGTGGAAGGAACGAACCGAAAACGTTCGGCAAATTTCAACGCCGACGCATCGATGTTGCGCTCCTCCAGCAGCTTGAAGAGTTCGCGCTTGTCCGCCTGCAAACGGTTGGAATCAATCCAAAGATCAATGGAAGCGGGAACGTACGGGAGTGATCTGGCCGGCGGAAAGGTAGTGAATGAGCAGCAGCCGGAGAGCGTCGTTCGTGTTCTCCAACGAGCGGAAGAGGTCGGGGAACGGCGTGTCTGAACACCCACCAATAGAATCAATCCAACAAGGAGAACGAACCCAAAGCCTGCGCATTCAGGAGCTTCTCCTCGTTCTCGAACAGCACGTCCAGTCGGCGCTCCTTGATGTTCTTCAACAGCGAGGTGGCGACGTTCGTGTGCTGCGAAATGAGGCGCTTCTGCTCGAGCAGCTCGGGCAGCGAGCCCATGGCGGTCTGGAGTTTGAGCGTCGTCTCGTCCAGCATCATGACCGCCGCCTCGTCGTCCGCGTTCTCGATTCCCTGCAATCCAATGGATTGAGTGAATGGAAGATCGCTTCATTGTTTGCTCACCATCGTGTGCTTGAGCTTCTTGATCTCCTCCTCGTTCTTCTTCACCGCGTCCAATCCCTCTTGGATCGCTTCGGCGACCATCGGAAAGGGGGAGCCCTTGAAGTTGTTCCACAGCCGGTCGGTCGCCGAAATGTCGTACTCCTTCTTGCGGTTCTCCTCGTCCACCATGCGGATTCGATTCAGCTCCATGTCCTGCACAAACAATTCAATTAAAAAGACGAAAGGTGAGTGGAACGCACCAGAACGTCGTGAATCATCGCCTGGTAGGTCCACGTGTGATGGAGCATCGTGGTCATGTCCAGCGAGCGGTCCGCGATGACCAGGACGGGCCGATGGACGGACCATTGGCCGGCGCGGATGTTCTCTTGGACGAAGAGGTTGTTGCGCGCGTCCCGCAGGTTGTCGCGCAGCTTTTGGTCCAGTTTCTGAACGAGCGGGAGGTGAACGAAAGCAGGAAGGAGGGAACGAACGATGGCGACTTGTTCGGCGGCGTTGCCCTTCGGCGACTTGATGATCGGCACGACGCCCAACGTGACGCAGACGGCAAACAGGCCGTCGGCGATCGCGTCGACGATCGCCTCCATTTGCTCCATCTCCACCGAGGGGTCGTTGATCGCTGCAACCGAGCGAGCAGAAGATGGATGACAGGAAGGAAAGGGAACGAACCGTAGAACGAAAAGCGGGAGTCCAGCGAGTAGCGCCGCAGGGCGAACAGCCCCTCCTCGAGCGCGATGAAGTTCAGGTACTGGTCCGTCAACTGAAGCACAAATAAATCAAGTGGATCAATTGTAAACGAACCTTCTGGACAAGTTGAGTGGAGTTGCCGTAGACGGAGCTGGACGCCAACTCCTCCAGCTGCGGCCGTTGGATCGGCTGGATCATGTTGATGTAGAAGGAGTCGTACATGGCGCGCCGCAGGTCGTCGCAAATCGCCCGCACGTTCTCCTCCGTCGGCTCCACGAAGTAGACGGCCGGCACGTCGGGCAGCGTCTCTCGCTTTGCGTTGATCAGCCTGAACGCTCAATTGGATCAAAAGGAGATAGAGGAACGAACAAGTGCAGCGTGACACCCAACTCGCGCAGCTGCTTGACGGGAATCAGCGGCGAAATGATGTCCTGCCCGAACCGGTCGAGAATCAGCAGCTTCCACACGGGCTCCACCGCGGCCGATTGGCTCAGCGGTTGGTTCAAGTTGAGCAGCTGCTTGATGGCGCCTAAATGAGCGGAAGAATCAAAAGAATTCGAAGAAAAACGAACCGATTTGTCGATTCCGCAGGTTGTCCACGCTGGCCGCGTCGCCGCCGTTCGCCGCTTGCTGCTGCGCGGCGATCATTCCTCCGGCTTCGGCTTGTGGTCGGCGAGAGAGCGGGCGGCCGCTGGAACGGGACGGAGGGACCTGCAAACAGGTGGATTGAGCGGAACGCAACGAGAAATCGCCGAAGAGAACACACGCTTCACAGAAACGAACGAAAGGCGGCAGATTCGATCGAAAGGCAGTGAATCAACGAATTGCTGGATTGTTTACCGACGGAATCAACAACCCCCAGAAGGGAAGTGTGAATTCGCGCGTCGATGACACGCGAAAATCAGCTCGCCGACGGCTGCCGAGCGGCCAGCCGCACGCGACGCCAAGCGGACGTGGCGACCGCGACGAATTGCGGCGGAATGCCACGAGTTGTCGCTCTTCGTCAACAACAAGCCGAAATCCATCGAGGGATCAGTGGAAGCGTTTATTTCGGACCAAAGAAGCAAACAGACGGAGGAATCAAACGGGTGGCGGAGCGTTCTGGACGGCCGCCGGGCGTTGCTGCAGCTGTTGGCGGTGCAGGAGCGCCTGTTGCTGGAACTGGAGCTGCTGCTGCTGCTGGACGCTCGGATGCATCGGTTGAGGCTGCTGGAGCTGCTGTTGGGCGGAACGCGGGGCTTGAGCGGCTTGCGGCACGGGCGGGTGTTGGACGAAGCCGGCGGGCGACTGGAGGGAACGCTGCGGCTGGCCGGGCGCCATCTGCTGGGAGCGTTGAGCGACGTATCCGGGCGGCAGTTGAGCGGAGCGATTCGCCGGCTGCCCGGGCGGAACGGCGGCGAACTGTTGCGGCGAGTAGCCGGGCGGTAGCTGCACGAAGCGGGCCTGTTGGCCGGGCGCGTACTGCGCGTATTGCTGCGGCTGCGGCTGTTGGGCCATCCGTTGGGGCGACCGTTTGAGCGACGGGGCGCGCTGCGAGGCGACGGCGGCGGCCGGTTGCCCCGAGCGGCGCGGCGTCAACGCGGGCGGACGGCGCCGGTCTGGCGGACTCGGCATCTTCGCGATCAGCAGCCGCTCGTACTCGTCGAAGTTCAGCCGCGGTCGCAGCACCAGCAGGACGCCGACGAGCCACGAGACCCTGCAGACGAAGGGGATGAGAGGAATGATTGGAGGAATCCCCGAACTCACAGCCACAAGACGAGGAAGACCATCAGAAGCGAGAACTCGGCCGCGCCGCTCGCCGAAAGACGCAACGCCGTGGTCCACATTTCGACCGGACGGACGGCTGCTCGGGCGGCTGGTGAAGTGATCCGAATGGGGGCGATCCAGTAGAGCTGTCGCTCCATCCCTCCGTTCACTCGTCTCATGCAAACTCTGCTTGAAACGATGCGGATCGCTCATTACTTACTCCTTTCCTCTGTCTGCAGCTGCACCATTGCTCGGGTTTGTTATTCCGCCGACTCCTTCCTCCTTCAGTTGAGTCACTCTTCGGCGAGCGGTTCGGTGGGAGTGCGCGAACGGCGGAACTTTTCCGCGAATGCACCGACCGATTGGGCGGCGCGTGGAGCGTTCGGAAGCGCGCGCAAGTGTTACTTTTTCGTCCACTGATTCACGTCGCTCGCGTCACGCCGTCCGCTTCGATTGATTGCCGCCCGGTGGTCGCTCGTGTAGACAATCGACGACCAGGAGGAGGATCCCGCCGTTTGTTCGTCGGTTCAACTGCGAACTGCGAACAGTTGGGCAAACACTCAACCAAATGAAACGCCCCATAGTCAACGAACAGTCGGCCGGTATAAAACGAACGGAAATGGTGGGCGGAAGGGATCACTCGTGCAAAACAACGCGGTCGGCCATTTGCTCCGTTCCTCCGACTACCCGCTGCCCACGACGCCGACCGAAGATGTGCGTGATCGACGAGCTGGACTGCGTCGAGTGCGGCTACCTGCGATTCGTCGTTTCCTCGTGACTTCGACGCCCAGCAACTCCCTCTTCCACCCGCCTCCTCATTCCTCCTACGAACTGCGAACCTCATCGGACGGATGGCATTACAAAGCGACGATTGGCCACAACTCCCACCAGCTTTCTTTGTTCCAAATAAACTGTTGATTAAAATTTATTGAATGGATTAGGCACACAGTGGGGGGAGGGAGGACGCACGCACGCACGGATGTACAGCAATTAGAAACGATGGAAGTGGGCGAAGGTGGTGGGCGAGACGGACAGAAATGAAGAAAGGAATCGTACAACTGCAAAAGAAACTTCGCGGGATCGAAGAGAAGATAAGGAGGAAGGGAGGAAGGGAAGTGGGCAGATCAACCAACAAACAGAAGACGCCGTTTGGATTCGAGCGAACGAACAACAAAGAAGAACGAGGAACACTCCGCATTGATCTCCGCCGGCCGGCCGCTCAGCAGTTGCACGAGTCCGAGTGGGCGGGCTCGCGCCGATCCGTCAAGCGGATTTCGTTCGGGAACTCGGGGAAGTCGTGCACGTCCTGCGAGTCGCGTTGCAGGGCCGCGCGGGCGATCGCCTGGAACGCGTCCTCCACGTTCACGCCGTCCTTGGCCGACACCTGCAAGCGAGCAATTCAATAGACGGACGAGAGGGAAGGGAACGAACCTCAAAGTAGGGCATATTGTTCTTGCCCTGGCACCACGACTGGGCTCTCCGCTCGCTGACCGCCCGCTTCGATTCGAGGTCGATTTTGTTGCCGAGCAGCACGAACGGGAAGTTCTCCGGGTCGCGCGGACTGGAACAAACACAAGCGGGGATGAATGAAGGAAGGCAGTCGTCCACTTACCTCGCCTGCACCAGGAACTCGTCGCGCCAGGTCTCCAGCGACTTGAACGAGTTGCCGTTCGTGATGTCGTACGTGAGCACGCAGCAGTCGGCGCCGCGGTAGAACGCGACGCCCAACGATTGGAAGCGTTCTTGGCCTAAAGAAACGAACCCGCCGGAATGCCTGGAATCGCCCACAAGCTGCACACTTACCGGCAGTGTCCCAAATCTGCCCACGCCTTTCATTAGTCAATAGAGCGAGAGGGGAGGACGTACCTGAACCGTGACGAGCTTGTTGTCCACCGTGATGTCCTTGGTCAGGAAGTCCGCACCGATCGTGGCCTTGTACTGCGTACTGAAGCGGTTGTTCACGTACTGGTTCATCAGCGACGTCTTGCCTGCAATTCGGGGATAGAAAGAAGGAAGGAAGGAAGGAAGGAACTTACCGACGCCCGTGTCGCCCAGGATGATCACCTTCAGGAGCGCCTTTTTCCGGCCGTTGCTCATTTTCGTTTGATTCCTGGAAGAAGGCAGATAGAACGAGAGCACGAGGATGTCCCGAACGTCGATCACGCGCGAAATAAACAATCGAGACGGCCTACGAGCGAATGTTTCGGAAGAAATTGATCGAAAGACTCGGAATTCGTGTATTTTATTGCGTAAACCCTTGAAGACGATCGGGAGTCGCCACCGGACCAAAACAAATGAAAAGCAAGTGGGAAGCCGGTGGCAGAAAGAACCGGAGAAGTCTCCAACTGATAACGCGGCTGGCAATCAATTGGACCGGGCGAGCGAGTGGTTGGTTTGTTCGTTAATTAATAGAAGGCAGACTTCGTTCAGTCAGCATTCAACGGAAGAATCCCCCGCATCGCTCTTTGGAAATCACGCCTCTGCGAAAGAGGTCGTGAATCACGCGGGCGGCCGGCAGACGGCCGAGTGGCGAAAAGTCAGCGGAACGACGGTGAGCGGGAAGCGAGGAGTGCGCGTCGAAAACAACAAGGAAATTTCGAGGGAGAGCGGGAAGATGCGCTTGAATCACTCATCGATACCCCAACGAAGACGACTCTCAACTTCCCCGTCTGTCCCGATCGTCAGTCAGCAAAAGACGGGCGTAAACACGGTGATGAAATCGATCTCAAAAGTGCGTGGGAACGAGGGACGGACGGCGGATGAACAGGTTTATTCTCCTGCTTTTTTTGCTGTTCGGACGAACACGAACACAATCGATCTTTGAGGGGAAGCGACAAGCACGTGATCGAACGCTCTTGTTTTGGGCCAAAAGTGGATGAATTTTGGAAGAAATCGAGGCTCAACTTGAACGAATAAACGCAGTTTGCAACGGTCTAAAAATCCCTGTTTGTTTCCATAATTCCTAACAAACTAAACGAAATCGACGCATGATCGGCGGAAGCAGACGGCGAGCGGCGTTCACGTGATTGTCGGGGCGGCGGGCGGTCGGCTGATCGGAAATTTGCGGGGAAAACAAGCGAGCTGGCGGCTGATTCGAGGCGATCTTTTCGACTACTTGGCAAGAATGTCGGCCCAAACGCCCATTCAATCGATGAGTCCAAACCGCCCAAAACAAGTGGGCTTTTCGGCGACAACCGCTCGGCAGAAATCAGCCGACCGGCCCGCGACGAGCGCGTGCACTCCGAACGACCGACGAGCAGCGAGCGGCGGGCTGGCCGGCCGGGCGGGCGAGCGAGCGAGCGGAGAAGCGGGAGATAAACTTTGCTCGCTTCCCAGACGCCCGCCCGCCCGCTTCGTCTTCAGCGACGACGGGCGGGCGACACGCGCGTGATCGCGGCTGGGCGGAACTCCCGGACGAACGGCCGCTCGTTCGCTGCTGATCGACGGCGAATTTCGTCGACGCTCGCCGATCGAAGGCGAGCGGGCGGAACTCGCGATCAAACGAGACAACCAGGAAGTTCCTCGGGCTACGAGCTGTCTACCGGGACTCTGCGCAAATCCCCGAGCAGAAGAGAACAGCGAGTATCGAGCACATCCCCAACTAGAGAACATTCCGGATGAGAACTCGGAGCATCAAGGATGATCGAAGGAAATCAAGGAGAGCAACCCGCTCGTCCCCATTGACGACCTTACCTACGAACCGAAGGAAAACAACCGCAGACGATCGTCGAGTGAAAACAACAACAATCACCCGCCTCCCCTCGCCGCCGCTCTTTCGTGTTTTGTTTGCTCGATGAGCGAACTCCGCACCCGGCCGGCCGCTCGGCTTTTTTCGGCGGGTCCCGAGCGGAAAGTCGGCGCCACCGCCGGACGCCAATCCTCTTCGGTCAGCCGGAAAAAGCGGCCTCTGCTTTCCTGCCGGCCGTTCGTCCTCGCCACCACCCGTTGTTTGTTGTTTCACGGGTGTTTCGCTTCCAGTGCTCGTCATCAATCGTTCGTGCAGAAGCCCCGTTCCTTCCGATCGAAGGATGCGAATCGCCGGCCACATCCCCAACCGGCTACCAGGTACCTACTTTTTTTATTTGGTAGCGGTGGGCGTGATGCAAGTGAGCAGAAACAACAATTTCTCTCTTTTCACGTTCATAGTCAAAGCCTACAAAAAATATCGCCCGCATTATTGCCGGCCGGTTGCATCACACTCGTCTCCTGCTCGATCCACCGGTGGAGTTCAAAGTCCACTCCACTCGTCGCTGCTTTCAGGCCGCCACCGCTGCGAGTGCCAAGCGCGCATCCACGCGCTCGTCCGCAACTGCACCAGCTGCGGGCGGATCGTGTGCGAGCAGGAGGGCAGCGGGCCGTGCATTTTCTGCGGCGAGTTCGTGTGCACGCGCGAGGAGGCGGAGGTTCGTTCCATCCCGCCGTCCATTCACTCATCTCCTCGCCCAGATCATCCGAAATGATCCGAAGAAGGGCGCCGAACTGCACCGCCAGCTGTTGAAAGCTTCGGGCTACGCGACGGACATGTCCCGCAGAAAGCAGGAGGAAGAGGCCCAGAAGTACCGCGATCAACTGCTCCGAGCGGACCGCGAGAGGTTCGCACCCTCCACTCACTCCTGTTCATCCCTCTTTTCAGTGTTGCCCGAACGAAGGTGTTCGACCTGGACTCCGACTACTACAACGTGGAGACCTCGCACTACCTGACGGGCGAGGAGCGCGAGGCGATTCGGAAGCGAAAGGACGACCTCCGACATCAACGCCAATCGCGCGCCACTCAAGCCCTCCAATTCAACTGGGATCTCACCACCGGCACCGTCGAGGACACCAGCCGGTCGGTGCAGATCGAGACGGCCGAGGATCCGATCATCACGGGCATTCTGGCGGCGGCGGAGCGACGCCGCGAGCGGCAACTCCAGTCGGCGTTCGCCTACCGCCAGCTGGACCTCCCGACTGCCGCCGGCTTCAAGCCGAAGGTTCGTGCTTCTTTCCACTGCCGCCGTTCACTCGCTCTTCAGTACGACGAGCAGGAGGCGCGCTCCTCGATCCCCGCAGCCGACGAGTTCGACTTCTCGCACGCCGCCGTCGATCAGGAGCAGCTGTGGGCGGAAGTGGAGCGAAAGGGCTTCTTTCTGGCCGTCCACCAGCCGGCCGCCTCTCGGATCGTCGTTGGGAAGCAATGGTCGGTGCAAATCAAAAGGATTCCATTGATTCTCGTCGTTCAGGTACCTCCCCTTCGATCAACACGTGGACGTCCAAGGTCCCGTCTTCGTTGCGGCGACGAACGTGAAGCAGAAGTCCGCAAGCGGGATGCCCGAGTTGTCGCTCGTCGGCAAGGTCCTCCTCGCCGACTGCATCACGATGGGCGAGTTCCTCGAGGAAGTGAGTGGAATGCAGCGGAGTTCGTTCATTCCGCTCGTTGTTGCAGAATCCGGACACTCGCGAACAATCCGACGCTCCATTCGTGCTGCTGTTCGAAAAGCCGGTCGTTTTCGACGCCCCATTTCCGTACGTGGCGGAGACGCCGTTCGGTCGGCTGCCCAAAGCCGTCCGCGACGTCGTCAAGAACCTTTGATTGGTCGCTGCTTGTTGCCCGTTGATCGCCAAATTTATTTCGAGAATAAACCGTGTTCTTTCTCTTGTTCCACTTGTTGCTTTGAGCCAACGGTTTCCTCGACCGACCGCCCACTACCTGCTTCTTCTTCCACTCGTTCTTGTGCATCTCGCCTCGTTGTTTGCAGTACTCATCTGCCCGACGATCTTCCCCGCTCGTTAAACACTCGCTGCGATCATCATGGCCACGCTGGAGCTGAGACGCGATCCCGCCGTTCCGGCCGTCCATGCCGTGAGTTCTCTTCCTCTCGTTCATTCATCTCCTTGTGTTTGAAGGAGACCGAAGAGGGCCAAGTGAAGGCGATCCTGGCGAAGGCGGGCGTGGGCGTGATCACGTACCCGCTGACGTTCGCCAAGACGCTCTTCCAGCTGGGCTTCGAACCGTACCCGCTGAGCACCGGCCGCGTGTTCGTGGCGTTCGGTCGCGAGGCCTACTTTCTGCCGAACACCTTCTCCTACAGTTCGTTCCCTTCGGCCTTTCGTTGTTCAACTCACCACCGCTCTTTGCAGTCCGCAACGTGTACGAGGAGCACGGCCTGAAGGCGCTGTTCCGCGGCGTGGAGGCGGGCTTCTTGGGCACGCTGGTCGGCGGCTTCTCGTCGTACTACTTCGAGCGCTACATGGACGCCCACTTCCCGGAGGTGGGCGGCCAGCCGGAGCTCGTCGGCAAGGAGGAGGAGGAGTTGGCGCACTACGAGTCCTTCCGCAACCACCTGCGCACCGCCATCCGCCGCTGCTTGAGCGTCACCGTGGGCGTCACCTTGACGCAGCCGTTCTTCGGTTCGTTCCCCCTCTTCCTTCTTCCTTTCATTCATTGCTCCTCGTTCAGTCGTGATGGTGCGCGAGATCGCCCAACACATCGGCGGCGAGTGGAAGTACCAGTGGGCGTGGCCGGGCCTGCTGCGCATCGGCGCCGACGAGGGACCGAGCGGCCTGTTCGCCGGCCTCGTCCCGAACCTGCTGGCGAACTACGTGCGCGTCTTCGGCATCGCCGGCATCACGTTCGGCGTCAATCGCGCGCTGCTGCACTTCCAGGTGGGCCCTCTCTTTCTTGCCGATCAACCCGCTCCCCTGTTCAGAAAGAAGCGCACGACGACGAGCAGAAGAAGTCGCTGAAGGACCTCCGCCGCTACACGCCCTACTTGGTGCCGTTCGTGGTGAACGCGTGGGCCTATCCGTTCGAGGTCGTCACCACGCTGTTGGCCGTCACCGGATCGCAGTACGTTCCTTTCATTTCTTTGCATGTCTGTGATTCCTCGTTCGTTGCAGCCTGGCGGTCTCGATGCTCCCGTACGCGCCGTCGTTCACGCACTGGGACGAGGCGTTCGCCTACCTGAAGCCGTACGGACTGGCGCGCGGCAGCCGCCTGTTCTTGCGCGAACACAAGAGCGCCATTTCGGTCGGAATCGACCATCAGGTGGGTTTGGGGCAAATTTCTTTGTAATTGTTTGTTGCTTTCAGCTCTACGCGACGAGCAAGTACTTCAGCTAAACGCCCGCCCGCCCCGCAGTCGTCCACTCGTCGAAAACAAACCGCAAGACGAAGATCGTGTCTTTTTAGTGTCCATCCCCTCCCTCTCCTCCTTTTCGTTTGTCTTGTAACTGTAGCCGAATAGAATGAAGCCGCCCTCTTCCTCTCGTCTACTCGTAAGAGTCGCCTTTCGAGCCGCCCCATTCGACACGTTTGATTACAACAATAAACTCCAAGGAACTCGGCAGTCGGAAGAAAGCGAGAGGTGTTGGGGAAGAAAGCAGTGCATTTTGGGAGAACGAGCGGTCTCTGGTGCGTCCTTTTCGATCAGTGCACTTAGCAAATGACTCACCGATTACCGTAGTTGTTGACAAGCAAAAGTCAACGGATGAGTGTGGGGAGAAAATCGATCGAACGACATTCCGTTGGTTTGCTTTTGCCCCTCCGTTCTGCCGTCCACCGGTGCGGCGAACGTTCGGCGAGATTCACATGAGATTCTCGTGAGATCTCCGCGGCGAAATCGCGGCAGCGGCGTGCAATCGATCGCTTCTTTCCATTGATCGCCCGCCCGCCGTGTTGTTCGCAAAAATGGGCAAAAATTTGCGGATTTCAGCGCGCAGTCCGCAGTTCGCAACTCCTCCAATTTCTCCCGTGTTTTCAGCCACTTCTCCTCTTCGAATTCACCCAAAGATCGACCGAATGGCGGTGGACGACGCTCAACCGAACGCGGCGGCCGACGGAGCGGCGGGCGGCGCGCCGGAGGCGATGGAGGCGGCCGAGACGCCGCCGACGCGCACGTGGCTGTGCAAGCTGTTCGTTCCTCCCGCCCGCTGATTGATGCCTTCGATCCTCGTTTCAGGTTCCCGAACGCGAGCGCGGTCCTTCTCGACGAGATCGGCTTCAAGAAAATCGCCCAGCTGGCGGTTCGTTCCCCCGATTCCTCCCTCTTCTACGCGTTTGATTGCAGCTGCTCAACGCCGAGCATTTCGAATGGGTGCAGCAGTACTTCGAGAAGACGGCCCACTGCCTGAATATCAAGTTGATCGCGAACAAGTTCTGCTTGTCGCGGAAGCCGTGCGACCTCGCGAACTACACGTGCGGCCACCGCCAAATCAAGCACGTCGACTGTGAGTTCCCTTCCATTCTTCCGTTAAACACCCGCCGGCTTCAGGGTTCTTGACGCTCGTCGAGATGGGACTGATTCGCCCGACCAAGGTCTTCGTCGAGGGCTACGCGAAGCCCCGCTGTGTTCGCCTGTCGATGCACACGCTCCGCAAGCTGCTGGAGCCGCTGGAAAGCGAGTTCTTCCTTGAATCTCTCCCACTCACTCCTTTCTTTCGTTCAGACCTCACGGAGGTCTACGTGGACGTCAGCCAAGAGGAGCCCTGTGAGTTCTCTTTCCACCGAATTCCATTGGATTCCGTCGGTTTCCAGACGTCAAGCTGATCGAAGAGCTGCTGGAGCGCAGCGCCGACACGCTCCAAACATTCTACGTTCGCCGCAAGGACGTCGACTCGTCGCTGCTGAACTTCCGTCGCTTTCTCAACCGCTCGAAGTTCGGCTTCGAGGCGTTCCCCCTCCGCCCGCACTACGTGAACACCCACCAGCAGAAGCAGGCGAAGAAGAAGGCCGAGCGCGCCGAGAAGGCCGCCCACGACGCCGCCGTCGCGAACGCGCAGGAAGAACTCGCGTTCCTCTTCCAGGACTGAGCCACTCGAAATCCTCCGGAATTCCACACACTTCTATTGCATTCACCGATCCAAACCCTCCATTCTTTCCGTCCACCACTTCGCCAGCAGCTTTAATTTCGCTCCAAGGATCACGAAGATCCCTCCTCCAACTTCACTCACATTTGCCACTTCTCCTTTGAACCAATGGTGCCTTCTTCTGTTGTTGTTGTTCTTTGTTACTCGAATATTTCGGTCTTATTTTGGAATAAACTCGCAGACTCTCGAACGAAAGCGGCGATCTTGTGAACCGAATGGCTGCAGCAGTTGTTAGAGACCCCCGAATACAAGTGGAAGCCCCGAACAAGCCGGAAGAGGGAGCGGCAGAAATCGATGAGCGAAAATTGGGGCGACTTGCCGCTTGTTTTGCTCCGACCCGCGGAGTCACGCCGCTCTCGTCCACTAATGAATGAACGGTTGAAGCTGCTGAGGAGCGTTCAAACGACATTCGTGAATTTCGAGCCGTGTACACGACAGAAACCAACGATTACCTTCGTTGCTGTCTACTCCCACACGAGGGTGTTGTTCGTTTGCTGTTGAGAACTCCCTTCGTCTGTTCCTTGGACCTTTCCTTCCGTTTGCTTCATTGAATTACCGACTGTGCCGAAGTGCCGTTCGCGGCCGCCGGTCGGTCGGACAAAAGGCGTGAAAGCGGCAGGTGGACGGAGCGAAATGAGCGCTGCTTGCTTATCAAGCGGCGGCCGGCGGCGGCGGCAAGGCGAAGTGAAACGTTTCGGTTCGCCTCGAGTTTCTCCTTGCCCTTCCGCTCCGCCGTCCGCTCGCTTTCGCCCGTTTGGTCAAAAGTTTCGGTCGTTCGACCTCGCCGCTCGCTCGCGTTCTTTCGTGTGAATTCGGTGTGGATTTCGCAATTATTTACGCGCTTTTGCAGGCAATTCGTCATCGGTTCGCGATGGAGTAATCGGCCCGCTCGACCGCCCTCCGTCCACCGGCTTCCACCGCAAACAACAGCGAAAGGTGAGAGTTCCTTAGATTTTGATTCATTTGATCGATCGCTTTCCGCAGATCCCCGCTCCGCGATGGCCGAACCCGCCTTCCGCTCGCTGCTGCTGGAGCGGCTGCGGGAACGCGATCGTTTCGCCGGCCAGTTCACGCGCATCGTTCTTTCTTGTGAGTTCCATCGACCTCCTCCTTCTTCTCAATTGCTACTTGCAGACTCGTCGATCACCGAGTCGCTGAACCTCCTGAATCTGAACAAACGGCAGCGACACAACTCCGGCGGGTGCGTTCACTTCTTTTGGTTCGTTCCATCGATCTCGTCCGTTTCTTTCAGCAGCGACAACCACCGCGACGTCGCCGAGTTGCGCGAGAAGCTGGCCGAAGTGATCGCAAAGAAGAGCGAAAACGATCAGCAGCTGATCGACGCGACGAAGAAGATCGTCGACCTCGAAGCGCGTCTTGCCGCCGTCACCGAAACGAAGGGCGAGCTGGAGCACCAGCTGCGCGAAGTCCGCGAGCAGCTGCGGCAGCGCGAGGCCGAACTCCACGAGCTGCAGCACACGCGGCAGGAGATCGCCGACGAGGTGCTCGCCCTCAACGTTCGTCCCCCTTCCTTCCATCCCCTGCATTCATTAATTCGATTGATTGAAGGCCCTGAACCGACAATTGGAGCTGAAGTTCACGCAGGCGGACCAGGAGCGCGTCGAGCTGCTCGATCGGTACAAGCAGGTGAAGGAGGAGCAGGTGAAGATCATCAACGACTACAACGAGAAGGAGCATCAGTACGTCCCCTTCTTTTTGTCTTCAATACCAATTCTTTCGCTGCAGGCTCCATCTTGAGAAGAAGCGGCTGGAGATCAGCGAGGCGATCCGCTCGCAAGCACCGGCCGCCGCCGCCGCCTCCACTTCGGCCGATGAGGGGTGGGTTTTTGTGGAAGGAGAGGAGGAGGATTGAGTTTTGTTCGTTGTGGACGGGTAGCTTTCGATTGATTGAAATTGTGTTCGAAGAAACGGGTTTGTATCGAAGGGAATGGCAATAAAGTGTTGAATTCAATCCTCTTGCTTGATCAATCAAAAGTTCACAGCCGAAGCCGACCGCCTGCTTTCAGCCGCGACCGACGGGCGAGCGAGTCGGGATCGGTGGGCAGCTTCATGTCGGGCGGCGGGCTGGAGGACGTCCCGTCGCGCTGCTTCTTCAAGGCGGTTCGTTCTTCTTCTTCCTCCAGTGGACTTTTGCTTTAGGAATGCGACGACAACGGCGAGGTGAACGACTGCACGTTCAGCCGCACGGGAAAGTTCTTCTTCACGGGCGGCAGCGACAAGACCGTCCGGATGTACCAGCTCGATGGGGATCGGGCTTCGTTTCGCGGTAAACTCATTGGTTTTGCCGGTGGGATCAACCGGCTGGACGTCCACCGCGACCTGCCGCTCCTCCTGGGCGCCTCCAACGACAAGACGATTCGTTTGTACAACATCGACGATCAGCGAGTGCGGGTGAGTCTTCCCACCGTTTTCAATCGACCATCGGAGTGTTCAGGGCGTCCTCACGGGTCACTCGGACAAGGTCTCCTCGGCGCGCTTCCTTTCGATCACCAACCGCGTGATGAGCGGCTCCTTGGATCGAACGGTCAAAGTTTGGGACTACAATTCGATTCGATGTTCGTCCCCCTCCCTCTGCCTTTTTTTGAATCCTTCTGATTGCAGGCGTGAAGACGTACTTCCCCGGCTCGACGGTGACGGACGTGGCGACCTCGGACGTCACCCAAATGCTCATCAGTTCGCACTTCGACAAGTCGATCCGCTTTTGGGACCAGCGGGCGGACACGCCGGCCGGCACGCAGAAGTTCGAGGGCAAACTCACCTCTTTGTGCATCTCCACCGGTTCGTTCCCCTTCAACTCCTCTAATTGATTCGTTTAGACGGGAACAAGCTCCTTGCGGCGTGCCGGGACGAGTCGCTCTATCTGCTTGACCTCCGCATGCGAACCGTCGAGCACATCTACACGGCCGACTCCTTCCGCGCGTCCTTCGACTATTCGAAGTGCACCATCAGTCCGGGCATGAACTACGTGGCGGCCGGTGCGGCTGACGGCCAAATTTTCGTCTGGAATCTCCACTCGACCCGATTGGAGAAGGTGCTCCAACGAGCGGGTCATGAGTTCGTTCTCTCCTCCCTCCTTCTGTCGATTGATGAACGGGCGTGTTGCAGGAACAACGCGGTCTACTCGGTCGCCTTCCACCCGTCGAATCGAATCCTCTTGTCTACGGATCGACGGCGAACCTTCTGCCTGTGGGATTGAGCGCTCCGTTGGACTCCGCAGCGATGATCTCCGCCCCTTTCTGCCGTCTGTTGCCTCTTGCTGCCCGTCGGCCTTCTGTGTACATTCGATTTAATTGGATGGGCGGCGTGTTCACTTTGTGCTTCGAAACGTTCTTTCCTGCAACAAGTGGATTGTTTTGTGCATAAACAAGAGTCTCTTGCCCGTCTGCTCGTCCATCTTCTCACTACCGACTGGTTTCTCGCGATCGATCGCAGGCCAATGAAATACTTCTCGTCTTCCTCATTGTCAACTTCTTTCACCTCGCTTCCAGAAGTAATGGAACAAGGCGAAGAGCATTGGGAGTTCCTGACGGTCGGCGGGACGCTCATCCTGCTCGCTTCGGCGCTCTACGTCCTTCGGCGTTGGATCAAAGGCGCGCAGTTCGGCGAGAAGGTGAGCGCCCGGGATCGCGTGTACCTCGTGACGGGCGCCAACGCGGGCATCGGGCGGCAGATCGTGCGCGAGCTGAACGAACGCAAGGGCAAGGTCTACATGCTGTGCCGTTCGGAGGAGCGCGGCAACGAGGCGAAGCGCTGGTTGGCCACGAAGGTGAGTCCTCCCTCTTCTCTTCCTGCAATCCCCTCACGTTCGTTGCAGTACGGCTGCGACTCGACGCGAATGCTCGTCCGTGAGTGCGACCTCAACTCGTTCGCCTCGATTCGTCGTTTCGTCAAGGAGTTCGAGCGAGGTTCGTTCTTTCCAATGGAAGACGAGAGTCAATGGTTGGTCGGTTGCAGAAGAGAACCACATCGACGGGCTGATCAACAACGCCGGCGTCATGTTTCTCACCTCGTACAAGACCACGGAGGACGGGAACGAGGTCACCGTTCAGTCCAACCACTTGGGTGCGTTCTCCCTTTCTTTCTTCTTTTTATTCGTGTGTTCAGGCCACTTCCTCCTCACGGAACTGCTGCTGCACAAGTTGGAGGCGTCGCCGTTGGGCGGCCGCATCGTGAACGTGAGCAGCAAGCTGCACCTGAACGCCGATTCGGCGAGCATCGAGCGCATGAACTCGAAGAAGCACTACGGAATGTACCAGGCGTACGCGCGCAGCAAACTCGCCCAGGTGCTGCACGCCGTCGAGATGACCCGCCGACTGCGAAAGCTCAACCACGCGACCAAGGTGACGATCAACTCCTGCCATCCGGGCTGTGCGGACACCTCGCTCGTGCGCTGGCCGCTCTATCAGAAGACGATCAAGACCGCGTTCTACCCGCTCGTTTGGTTCCTGATGAAGACGGACCAGGACGGCGCCCAAACGCCGCTCTTCTTGGCGTTGAGCACGAAGATCAAGGGCGTGAGCGGCTGCTACTTCAGGTTCGTCCCTCTTCGCACTTCTTCCATTGTATTCAACTCCTTCTAGCGACTGCAAGGAGGCGATCGCCCACCCGTCCGTCCACGACGAGACCGCCTGCCAGCAGCTGTATAACGAGTCCGTGGTCGCGTGCAAGTTGTTCAACGACAAGGAGTGAGCGGTTGATAAATCCCGCGTAGTCGATTCTTTCCCCTAATCACCCACACTATTTATCCCTCTGTAGTCAACGGCATTCGACGTCCACAATCAATCAATACTCCTCTTTCTTCTGTGTTCTTAATCGTCCATCTTCGCTCTACGCAATCCCCATGGAATCCGCTGACTTAAGCCCACTTTGTCAACAATAAACTTCTTCTAAACAGCCGGCTGCCGAGGACCAGAAAAAATGCCGGGTTTATTCAAACAACGAACAAAGAAACAAAACTAACGAGCAAATAAACAAAAGAGGGGAATCTAATCGACCGACCGTCGGGCTCAGAAGGCGGACGGGGCGGAGGCGGCGTCGGCGAGGACCCACTCCTCGCTGATCTTGCGGGCGAGGTAGACGCCGGCGGCGAAGCCCAGCACGCTCTTCAGGACGGGCCACACGATGGGGTCGTTGTAGGCGTTCACGAGGACGGCGAAGCGGCCGGTGGCGGGCGGCGGCCGCGGCGTCGATTGGCCCACGCGCAGCATTCCGGGGGTTTTTGTTGGCTGGAAGCACGGGGATGAGAGGGAGAATCAAGGGGAGCGCGGGCAATCACTCGACGATGCAGAACAATTTCCACAGCCGCTCCTTGCCGCCCCGCACTGCGCCCGGCTGTTTGCAGGCCGTCAAACACGCGCTCTTCGCCGCCACCCCTCGCCGGCCGCCGCCCGCAGTCGCCGGACGGAACAGAGCCGCCGAACCGCAGCGATCGTTCGGGGGTTTAAGCGCCGTCCCAGAGCGTCCCGCCCGCCCGCCGGCCGCCGACCCTCCCGGTCGCAGGCCGTCGGGCACCGCGGACACCTGACGAATTGAAGGAATCATTTATTGATTTGTTCGGGCAGAAGGAAGAACTCCAACTTGCAACTTCAACCATTCGTTGTGTGTAGAGCATTTATTCCTGCAATCAACAAATAACGAGAACAATCAGATAACAGCGGGTGGGATCACTCGGCGGCGGCCGCCTCCTCCGCCCGCTTCTTCTTCTTTGCGCTCTTCGGCCTCCGCTGCGGCTTCTTCTTAGATTTCTCTCCCTCTTCCGACTTGCCGGCCTTCGGCTGCCGCTTCTTCGGCCGCTCGTCCAGCTGGAGCATCCGCTCGGCGGTCTCCCGATCGACGCCCTTGAGCATGAGGCGCTTCCGCCGGTAGCCGCGCTTCTTCTCGTCGATCTGCAACCAGCCGGAGTGAGGGGGAACGAGCGAGCAGTCGGTGTATTCGAGGAGAGATTAGAGCAACAAACAGCAGTCCCTCCCTCAATTGACCACCCGGCCGCCCTTCAACCCAATCCCATCACTCACCTCGCGCCACCGGCGCTCCACGCGGATTTCGGACTCGCGGCGCAACGCGAAGACGGCGGCCGCGTCGCGCGCCAACGCCGCCGCGTCCACGGGCAGTGCGGGCAGCGGGGCGCGCGTGTGGCGCTCGATCTCGTGCAGGCGGTCCAGCTCGTACTGCGTGACGAACGTGATGGCGGCGCCGAAGCGGCCCGCGCGCGCCGACCGCCCCACGCGGTGCACGTAGGTCTTGGGGCGCTCGGGCACGTTGTGGTTCACGACCACGTCCACGCGCGGGATGTCCAGCCCGCGCGACGCCACGTCCGTGCACACCAGCACGCGCGCCTGCGCCGCCCGGAAGCGTCCCAGCGCTCCGAGCCGCTGCTGTTGGCTCAGCGCCGAGTGCAGCGCCGCCGTCTGCAAGGGAGAGCTGTATGGTGAGTGGGGAATGAAGGAGGAAGAGGGGCGGGAGGGGATGAGTGGGGTGTAGCAGTCAAAGGAAGTGAGGGGAGTGGATGGAGCGATCAAGGGGACAGCAAGTGTCGGATAACGATGAGAAGCGAATGAAAGAACGAAAGGATTCACCAGACGAACGGCCCCCCACACCCACAAACCGGCGCCGCGCGCTCACCTCGAAGCCGAGGCCGCGGAGGAGGACGGCGAGCACGTGGCACTCGCGGCAGCTGCGCACGAAGACGAGCACGAGGGAGTCGGGCAGGCGGGCGAACAGCGTCTTCACCACGTGCGCCACGTACGCGTCCTTGGCGCCCAGCGGGCAGAGCACGTGGTGCTGCTGCAGGCGGTCCGCCGTCACGGTCGCGCGCTCGTCCTCGAACAGGAACGGCTTGTTCACGGAGACCTACGAGAATATCACTGGAGAATTGATCCCACCCACCTGGTGGAGTTGGCTGAGGGCGGACGTGATGGTGGCGCTGAAGAGGAGCGTCTGTCGCTCGGCCGGCACGTGCTCCACGATCGTCTTCAGCTGCAACCGTGGGGTGAATTGAAGGATGTTGTCTAGAGCGTACGTCGACGGCGTACTGCCCGTCGAGCAGCTGGTCGGCCTCGTCGAGCACGAGGAAGCGGATGCGGCCGAAGAGGCGCCCGACGCCCGCCGGGTCGCTCTCCAGGTGGTCCGCCAGCCGGCCGGGCGTCGCCACCACCACGTGCGGCCTCCTTAAAGGAGACGAATTCAACAGACAGCTCCACTTCGAACACACTCGGAGAGTTGGCGCGCCTGGAAGATGTGCTGCCGGCCGCCGGTGACGGTCGCCACGCGCAGACTGACGGGGCGGCCGAGGACGGCGAACTGCTCGGCGATCTGGAAGACGAGCTCGCGCGTCGGCGCCACCACCAGCGCGAAGATGCCGAACGGGTCCACGGCCAGCTAAAGTCGATCGATTGAATGCTGCCCTCTTTCCACCTGCCTTCTGGAGGATGGGGGCGGCGAAGGCGATCGTCTTGCCGGTGCCCGTCTTCGCGCAGCCCAGCACGTCGGCGCCCGCCAGCACCTGCGGGATGCACGCCGCCTGCACGGGCGTCGGCCGCTCCACGCCCACCTGCCGCAGCTGGGCGGCCAGCCACTCGTTCACGCCGATCGCCTTGAAGCTGCTCATCCGCTGAAACAGTGGGGATTCTGCCGAATTTCAGGGGAAATCGGCGAGAAAGCGAGCGAGCGGCGGGAGGCCAGCGACTAGCGGCGGGCGGAAAGTCCAGCCGAGAGCCCGCCCGCCGCCCAGCCGCCCGCCGAAAAGCCCCGCAGAAATGAGCGCCCGCTGTCAGCCGGGCGTCGTGGCGGGCGCCTGTGAGTCGGCTTCTCGGCGGCTGGGTTGGGGGAAAGCGGGCGGTGCGGGCAAAACGGCTGGGCGGTGGGCGTCGTCGACCGGGTGTCCGCTTCAAGAGCGAGGTCGACAAGGGGCTCCTGCAGCAGTGCGGGCGTTCCTGGTCGCATAATGAATGGAGCACTCGCCCAGGGCCCACAGGCAGCAAGCGAAATCCATCCCCTCGTCTACAGTGAACGGATCGCGCCTGCGAGACGTCGATCGCTCAGTTGCCGTGCAACTCGAGTGACCTCAACCTTTTGCCCCTGTTCGTCGTTGGATGTAGAGGCTAAAGCGGGTTGTTCGGTTGACGGAGCGGTCGATTTCGTTTTATAGACGAGCGACAATTGGGCAGTAGTCGACTTGTGAACAGCAACTTACAAAAAGTGAGCGAATGGTTGGCAAAACCGGTAAAGCAGTAGTAGCTCCACTTGAACGCTCTAACTCCGCATAAGCGGTTGTTCTTAGACGAGCAGAGAGGCGAGGTGCAACGAAGTCTAAACGCTCACGGCCACGTGCTGCAAGTCGACGAGGTCCGGCCGGTTGCTCTATACTTGGTTTCAATCGGAGTACCACCACAAAACGCAGATCTCGCCGACAGTCGGTAACTCGCCGCTGCGGGGATGCTGTGGGCACCTGAATTGCAGAAAGTGATATTTTCGTTCAAGCGTCAACACCAAAAGCGACTCGAATCACATGGTCAACGGGCCCCGCGCCTTCAAGCAGAAATCAAGACCGCGCTCCCCCGCCCATTTCTCTGCACCCAACCCTCGATCGGCTCATTCGACACCAAAAATCCCCCAGGGATGGTCGCGTTCGGGATTTTCTGGTCGTTGCTGCCGCTCTTCCTGTTCGTTCCGTCCGCTGCGGTCGAGCAGGTCGAGTGTTACACGAGCGAGAACACGACTGTGTGAGTTCGCATCGATTTGATCGGTGAGTGGACGAGTGGATTGCAGGATTTGGCACGGGGATTGCATCGGCACGCCGGACACGCGGCTGATCGTCGAGCGGACCGAAGTGGTGCTGGAATTCGACGTGCAGACGAACTGGGAGGATCTCGTGGCCAAGTGAGCGCCCTCCTCCCGCTCTTCTTCTGCATTTCTTGTGGTTGCAGGGTGGACATCTGGGTGGGCGGCTGCCACTTCTACGTGGTCGTCGATCAGCACGCGGACGGCGCGGGCGTGGCGAAGGACTCGAATCGAATCTTCCGGGCGGTCGTCTCGATGCGCGGCGGCCGCTTCCCGCAACGGAACGACACGCAGTTCGTGCGCAACGCCTGCACGAGCGCCTTCTTCAAGGCGGCCACCGAACGCCACTTCGGCGTCGACGTGAAGATCGTCGCGGACCGGCCGGTGCCCGCCTTCGTCATCCGCTTCGTGAGTTCCCCCTCGACTCAGTTGGACTGCTCGTTTTTCTGCAGCCGAACGCCCAATTGGACCCGCCGCCCGTGGACTCGGCCGTCTCGATCGTCGTCTCCAGCCTCATCGTCGTGTTCGTCTTTGCTCCTCCCGTCTTCTTCCAATCTTCCGTTTGCAGCGCCGTGCTCGTCGGGGCCGCCCTCCTCTCCGCCGCCTCGGTGGTCGTCCGCGTGTGCGTCTGCCCGCGGAAGGACGAGCAGGCGGCCGAGGGGAACGTCGAGGCGGGACTCTCGCCTTCCTTTCGCACCTCGCGGACGGCGAACTCGGAGGTCGAGCGGACAAAAAGCGAGCGCGGATCACGGCGTCGTCGTTCCTGAGGAGTCCTTTGTTTGTTGTTGTTCATTGTTTGGATAAAGTAGACGGTTTATTAATTACGGCGGTCATGTTCGGGGAGAAGAAAGGATTGCAGACGAAGAAGTGAGATGAAGGCGGCGACAGGAAGAATCGGCTCACGATTACGCGTCTCTCGGCTATGGCAACACTCAGTACTCATTAAAGAAACACTCCCGCTCAATCGCTGCCCGCGTCGTCCTCGAGGCGGCGTTGATCGAGGCGGTGGACGCGAACGCCGCCGCCCTTCGGCAGCGTCGCCACGAGGAAGCCGGCCGTCTGCTCGTCCGTTCCGGAGTCCACGGGCGCGTCCGCCGTCTGTTTCGGCTGTTCGGCCGATTTGGGCGCCGAATTCGGGCCGTCCGCCGGCTTGATCTCGAGGTCGGTCGTGTGGACGTTCTTTTTGGGCGCTTCGGGCGCGTCCGCCAGCGGCGCGGCTTCACTCTTCGGCGGCTTCTCGTCGTCGGTCATCGCGTCCACGGACGGGCGCTCGGCCACCTCCCCAATGGAGGGCGCTTCCGCCGAGCCGCCGCCCATTTGGACGATCTTTTCGGCTTCGGCCGACTTGCGCAGAAGCCGCTCCACGTCCGTCGTCCGCGTGATGTTTTCCCTGCAACCGAAGGGATCAATCGATTGCTGGAAGGAGGACGCACTTGATCATGACGCCGTGGATGCGGCGCGCCAACGTCGACCGTTGGATGGGCGACTCGGCGAGTGACTGCGCGAGGCCGAAGGCGCGCGCGTTCTGCCGCTGGAACGGCCGCAGCGGGTTGCGGCGACGAGCTGGAAGCGGCCGACTCAATCGAACAAACGAAAGAGGACACGAACCTTGGCAAGTGACGCAGCGGAGGAGCAGCGGCCGGGAGGTGATCGGAACGTTGTTGCTGAAAATAAGGAGCGAATCCTCCGCATTCTTTTCGTTCGAACCGATAGAGCGGATTGGGCCACGCCTCGCAGGACTGCGGTTGCGAGCGGATGGTGCCCGGATTGAATTGACAGTGCCGATTCGTGGGATCGAACAGGGCCTGCGCGCAGTTGAACTCGTGGCACGTGCGGGCGCACTGATCGACCGAAACGACGACCGCGAAATGCGAGTAGACTTGCGCGATCTCGGCCGCGGACGCCTCTTGCGGCTTGTAGTAGATGGTGCGGGCACACACTGGAAAGAACGAAGAAAATCAGTTGTTTTCACGCTTCGCTGCTCACCCCCGGTCCGCAGACCTCCGAGCGGCGCACGCGGCGCCGCGGTGGGAGGCGGCGGCGGAGGAGCGGTCTGCGGGGTCGGCAGAACGAAGTTGTTGGTCGGCGGGCGGAAGGGCCGAAGCGGGCGGAACGGCGCGGACGGCGGGCGGAGCGTCGTGGCCGCGGGGGGAGGCGGAGGCGGCGCTCGCGGGGTGGTCGGAGCGGGAGGAGGCGGCGGCGGGTTGAACGGCCGTTGGGTGGGCGCAGGAGCGGGATTGAAGGAACGGGGAGGGGCTTGCGGAGGCGCCTGCGGGACGGGCGGCCGTTGGACGGGCGGGGGCGGCGGCAAATTCGGTCGATTGACGAACGGCGGCGGCGGTTGAGTTGGGCGCGCGGCTTGCGGAGCGGCCGGAGGCGGCGGAGGTGGAGGCGGGCGGAACGTTGCGGGAGCGGCCGGCGGTTGTCGCGGCGGGAAGGGCGTGAATCCCTGCGGTCGCTGGGGCGCGAACGGCGGCTGTTGGGTGGGCGGCGGCGGCTGGAACGGTCGGGCGGGTTGTTGCGGCGGCGGAGCGACGAACGGCGGCCGGAATTGCTGCGGCTGCTGGACGGGAGCCTGCGGCGGTTGGAAAGGAGCCGGTGGAGGTTGGAAGGGCCGTTGGGGTTGCTGCGGCTGGAAGGTCTGCGGGGCGGGCGGCGGCCTGGAATCTCAGCATCAGCTCTCCTGTTCGAGCTGCTCGTTCGCTTACCGAATGGTGATCGGCGGCCGATTCGCAACCACCGGCGACACGATGTTCCGCGTGGGCTGGAAAGGCGCGCGCGTGGGGGCCGGCGGCAGCGTGCTCGTCCGCAATCGCTCGCGTTTCGCCTGCTTCTCCTCCTCTTCTTTCCGCAGCCGGTCGGCCTTCTCGGCCGCCGTCTCATTGCGGTAGGGGAGCGGGATGAAGAGCGGCTCTTCTGCAAGCGAACAAGAAGTTCGATCATCTCTCCACTCCGCTGCTTGCCTTGGTTGTCGGCAACGACCGAGTTGTCGTCGTAGGCGCCAAAACGGTCGCCCGACGGTGCGTCGGGGAGCGCCGGCTGGTTGGCGGGCCCGACCTCTTCGAAGATCACCTTCTGGAAGCCGTCGCGGTAGCCGCCGGGCAGTTCTGAACGGCAAGGAGAGGTTGGACGACCACCAACGAGCACTCACTCAAGAAGTCCTTGCTCTGCCCGCCCACGTCGATCGCGTTGAAGCCGGTGGGGGCGGCCAGGGCTCGTGGTCTGAACGGCGGAAGTGAGTGAACGATCGCTCTCTTTCGTGCTCACCTCGAGGGAACACTCGGCGCTTCCTCGGCCAAAGCGGCCGGAAGGACGGCGATCGAAAGGAGCGCGATCGCTGCGATCATCCTCCGCGTTGTTGAGTTCGCGACCCGCATCGTGGCCGCTTGACTGAAAGCCGGTGGGATGAGCAGAAGCGGAGGGAGCACGGAGCTCGGCTCGTTCAACGCGCACAGAAGCGAGCAACAAGTGGAATGCTCGAGGAGGCGCTCTCCGGTTCGGCTCCTCCGTTTCAAGTGAGTCGGGCCGTTTGATCACTTTCAATCGCCCGCCCGCCTTCCGCCTTCTCGATTTACAACGACGAGCGGGCCGCAATTCGCGTCGTTTAGACGAGCGAGCAGGCGGAGCGAACGGGTTCGCCGCCTGCAAGTGGCGGTTTTGTACGAGCGGGCAGAATTAACAATCATAAATTAATCACGGCCGCCGTAACACAACCGAACGTCACGCTCGTCGCGCAGCCGGCCGGCCGACTGGTTCCGTCGTTCGGGAGGCGATCCGCGGGGTCGCCCGTCCGGCTGGCTGCCGCGTGGAACCGGTCCGGAGCGGGCGAGCGGCTGCAGCGGTCAATCAAACAATCAACTAAGGATGGTCGAAGGTTGTCTTTGCACGAGCGAGCAGTGGCCGGAGCAGTTCGATGCAAGTGAGCGGCCAGCTTGTTCGTCGAACACAACCCTCCTTCCAAATGAGTCACCAGTTCGGTCGATTGGGCGAACAGGCTCCGGACTCATCGACGATCCTCCTTCTGCTTGCGGAATTCCCGCTCTATCGACGGAAACCACCAACGAAATTCCTTTCGCGGAATCGAATGAAAACGAAGTCGTAAACGTTCGAGAAGCTCGTTCGGGCCCGCGTCGACCGCGTTTATGGAGCCGCCGCGGTCGCCGGTTCGGCTGGAGCAATCGACGAGTGAGCGCGGGAATTCCTCACGGTTTTTGATCAAAAACGGGACGCGAGTGTTCACTTGGATTTTGACGACGAGCGGCCGGAAGGCAGGCGAGTTCGCCGTCCGCCCGCCTCCTTTCGTTCTCGAAGGCCATTCGCGGGAACCCGAACGGCAAACTTTCCGGTTTCTCTCTCGACTTTGATGAGCGGAACGGCCGTCGGCGATCGGCAAGTGCAAAAAGAAGCCGCGCAGGTGTAAAACGAAACGGCAAGGCGGGAGAACGGCGAAGGGTTGCAGTTCGCTTTTTGGAACGCGCAAAAGAATGAAGAGCTCGCTGGCGGCCTCTAATCCTCACAGTTGCTTATCGTGCAGCAGAAACGGAATCGAAGCTGCGTCCGGAGCTCATCGCGGCTCGCTTTCGCTGATTGCGATCTTTTCGAGGAGTGCCGATGGAATCCGCGGGAATCCAAGAAGAGAGATTCGTAGATTCAAGCGGAAACAAAACGATGAAAGTCCGCCCACCTTTGCGGGTGGTCGGTAGAAGAAACAAGTGCAAGTAGAGCCTGTAGCCAAAGGAAGCAGAAGATGAAAGCTGTACGCCAATGACACCGGCACGATCAGGACACAATCGAATGCTTACCGAGCGCCTCAAAACAAAACGAACGTCCGTTGAAACATTGTGGTGCCCACGGAAGGAAAGTGAAAGCCCGTGCGTTCGATCCGCGAATTCCTTTCGGGATTTCCGCCCGTTTTCGGCGTTGTTTTTTCGCCGAAACCCCCATGTCGTCCGACACGGCGAATTTAAACGGGCGCGCGCGTCGCCAACGAAAAGCCGAGCGGATCCGCGCGAAACGACGAAGGGAATTTGGGTCGGCGGGAAATGAAGTGGCAACGCGGGCGAACTCGCGGCGTGCGCAATTCGGAAGAAGCCGACTTTCGCTGCTCGCTTATCTCCGCGCCACCCGCCCGCCCGCCGGAGAAGTTTTTTGTGATCGGGCTTCGTCACGGAATCCACGCCTTCTTGCGCGGACCTGTTGGAATGAAAGCGGCGAGCTCATTGCCGCCGCCGGCCGAGTGAAAAGAATTACGAAGCGGGACGACCGCAATCGTCGAAGAAGCCCGTTTTTGTCGCTAGCGACGAGCAGTCGAGGGCGTGGGCGGGGCCGCGCCCGCGCACTCGTTTCGAATGACGAGCCTCGACTTTCCTTCCATTTGTTGATTGAAGCCGTTGCTCGACTCCCCGTGCTTCAAGCAACCGTCGAGCAAACACTCTACAGCTCCAATGTTCCCGACCGCTCTTGTTCCTCTTCGAAGCGGCTTCCGCTCGCTCTTGAACAATCATCGTTTGTTCCCACCCACAAATTAATTAATCCACGAGTTGAAGGCTCGTGCAAACATTTGCGAACAAACAAACAAGCGGATGATTAATTAAAGAGGGCGAGGAATGTTGTTTGGGCTCGCGATCGACGAGAGAAACAGCGGCTTCTGCAACTCCCCCGTCCGAACGATAAGGATCGCGCATTCCTCGTTGCGTCGAGTCAACCGGACGTCCGCGGCCTTGAACCCGCCTGGGTGTCCATCAGGACGGGCGAACGTTGATCGGGAACGACAACGACGGGACGGCAGCAAGCGGAGTGATAAAATCGACGAAAGAATGGACACTCGCCGTCGCCGGAGACGCGCAACTCTTCGCAAACAACGAGGAGGCGTCTCCAAACAAAAGAAAGATGCCTGCCCGCCCGCCCGTCTTGATCGTCGCCGCCCTCACTACCGGATCAAAGGCGGCAGGGAGGCGGCGATCGGAACCGGAAGACGGGCGGCGGAGCGGGTACTTCGCACGTCTTTCGATCGCCCTCCAACGCAACCCACTCCCCCGCCCGCCCGCTTCTTCACGCCCGTTTGGTCGATCCGCGCCGTGCGTGTCGAGCGGATTGGCGGCGGGCGGGAACGAGACTGCCGTCGGGATAAACGACCCGCCGCATCGCCCGCTTGAACGGCGGAGTGATGATCGACGAGGAGGCGAGTGAAAGAGTGGAGTTTGCAGACTCTTCTGATCACCACGACCACAAAGGCTACGAGATCATCCCGGTGAGCAGAATGACGACTTTCACTCCTCCGTTGCGCCTTCTTGCAATAACCGTCGCGAGCATCATCTTCAGACTCCTCCGCAAACGCCTCGACCGGCTCGCGCCGATTCCCGCTTTAATTGACTCACGTTCGCGGAGGAACGGAAAGAAGGGCGGCGAGCGAAAAGAAGAGTCCATCCTTCGTTCCACCTGCCCATTTGCGAGCGAGAAACCTGATCCGACCTCGCTGCAAGCCGCCCGTTCCTCTCCCGAGTGGATTGTTCCCCTTCCGCCCGCCTGTCTCGGGCATTCCGCCCGCTTGCTCTCCCTGCGGTCTTTCCGCCGCCTTTAGTCATCGTTCTCCCCTCCCGCCGATCCAACTGTTGTTGATCGCCTCTCCGGGAATAAACTCAATCGTCCTTCGTTCCCCTCACTCGGCTCCACTGATCGACCACGAGGTCCGATCATTGGCGACCCAGAGTTCGATTTCTACGCGAACCTCTACAAGGAGCCCAAAGGAGAACCAAAGGTGAAAGTTTGCCCGATTTTTCGTGTTTGCTGTCCGTGAATTGCAGGCGAAATGGAGAAAGAAGCCTTCAGTCAGCCCCACGCACAGGGAGCGATCACCCGCGCGGTCGGGGACATCGACGCGGCCCTCAAGACCGGCAAGGCGCTCAAACTCAAGGACCGTTCGCCGGAGAACGTCGAGAAGCTCGATGCGCTGAGCGCGAAGCTCGAGACGAAGATCTCCGTCATCGAGAAGCACGAAGCGCGATGGCTCGCGTTCGGGGACGTGGCCGAGCTGGACGCCTACCGGGACGCCAAATGCGACTACACGGAGGCCGTCGAACGAGCGGAGGAACACGTCCGCCTGATCGCGAAGGCCCTCGCCTCGCAGCAGACGCCCGCGCCGTTCGTCCCGACCGGAGCGGCGGGCTTCGGCGCCCAGCACATCGCCACCATCCTCGCCCAGATCCAGCAGCGGATCTCGTCTTTCGTCTACCGCCCCGAGCGGGACCAGACGTTCGAGGTTTGGTTCCAGCGATTCCAGGGCACAATAGAGGACAAGGCCGTCGGACCGGAAGGCCACCGATCCCTCCTGCTGGCCGCCCTCGGAGCGGAGGAGTTCGCCCGACTGCAGTCCGCAGTCGCCCCGAGCATTCCGTCGGAGATGCCCTACGACAATCTGGTCAAGTCCCTTTTGTCACAATTCCCTGCTACTCGTTCGATCTTTCAGCGGCGAATGGACGCCCTGGCGATGAGCCACGAGGCCGGAGAGACCGTCCGCGAATTCAGCGAGCGCCTGAACGCCGCCTTCTCCCGCGCCAAGTGGGCGGACATGAAGCCTGAGCACGTCCAGGCCCTCCTCTTCGCAGTCGGCCTCAAGCGGCCGGAGGACCGCAAGACCCAGGAGGCCGCCCTCTCGATCATCGAGGAGAAGGAGGGGAAGGCGACCATGGAGCAGCTGCTCGAGAAATGCGAGCGCGTGATCGCCACAGCCAAGGACCGCGCCCGCGCCGCCGGCAAGAGCGGCCCTGCGGAGATCCTCGGCGTCCACTCCCCGACTGACCGCTCCCGATTGCAGAAACACGGAGCGAAGGATCAAGGACGCCCCCGCACGCCCGGCCGCAAGGATCCCGGCCGCCGCGACGACTCGCGGACCGCCCGCCAGTGCTGGAGATGCGGCCACCGCGATCACCACCCAAACGAATGCAAGTTCAAAGAGGCCACGTGTTTCAGATGCAAGAAAATTGGACATCTGGCCCCGCAGTGCGACCGCCGCGAGCGGATCGCCCTGGTCTCCATCAGCACAGTCGACGGAGAGGCCGACCATCGCCTCTCGCTGCCGATGGAGGTCAACGGCCAGCCGCTCACCCTCCTGCTCGACTCCGGGGCCACCGTCAACGCGCTGGGCCTCGCCGAGTGGCAGGCGATCGGCACGCCCGATCTGGACGACGCCCGCACTCGAGTGACCGCCGCGAACGGCAAGGACATCGACGTGGCCGGCAGCTTCCACGCGGAAGTCCGCTGGAAGGGCCGCCGATCGGTCGAGCGCTTCCTCGTCCTCCACCGTCCCGAGATGGCGCTCATCGGAGTGCATCTGATGCGGAAGTGGAAGTTCCTCTCCGTCCCGACCGAGCTGCCCGCCCGACTGCCGTCGAAACACGTCGAATGGCGCACGCCGCTCGAGAGCGTGGAGCACGTGGATCGACTGGACGTGGCCGTCGACCTCAAAGGGAAGTTCCCCAAATTGTTCGCTTCCGGCCTCGGCGAGTGCTCGTTCCAGGCCGAGCTGCGCGTCGACTCGAAGAGGAAGCCGACCCACCTGCCCCCGCGCCACTTGGCCCTCGCCGTCCAGCCGCTGGTCGAAGCGGAACTCGAGCGCCTCGTGGAGGGCGGGATCCTCGAGAAGGTCGAGCGATCGCCCTGGGCGACGCCGATCGTGGTCGTCCGCAAGGCGACCGGAGCCGTGCGAGTGTGCGCGGACTACAGTACGGGCGTGAATCAAGCCCTAGAGGACGACGTCTACCCGCTCCCGCACATCGACGACCTGCTGGCAAAGCTGAACGGCTGCGCGGTGTTCTCCATCCTCGACTTGAAGGATGCGTATTTTCAGATCCCGCTCACGGCCGAGAGCCGCCTGGTGACCACCATCTCGACACACAAAGGTTTGTTCGCCTACAAGCGACTCTCCTTCGGACTCAAGTCCGCGCCGGCCATCTTCCAACGAGCGATGGACGACGCCACGAGTGGACTCACGGGTGTGACCGCCTACCTGGACGACATCCTCGTGTACGGCGCGAACCCGCAGGAGCACGACCGCCGCCTCCTCGCTGCCCTCAGCCAGCTCGAGAAGTACGGATTCCGGCTCTCGGCGGAGAAATGCAAGTTCTCCCCCCCACCGTCTCCTACTTAGGCCACGTGGTGGACGCGTCGGGTTTCCGCCCCGACCCGAAGAAGCTGGAGGCGCTGCGCGCGATGCGGGAGCCGAAGAACGTGGCTGAGGTTCGTTCCTTTTTAGGTCTCCTCAACTACTACGCCAAGTTCATCGCGGAGATGCACGAACTCAAGCGGCCGCTCGAACTCCTGACGGCCAAAGGAGCGTCATTCGAGTGGACGGCCGCCCAGCAATCCGCCTTTCAGCGCACGAAGGAGATCCTCGCCTCGGATCTCGCGCTCGCCCACTTCGATCCGAACAAGCCGATCGTTGTGGCGGCGGACGCCTCACCCACCGGAATGGGCGGGACGCTCATGCACCGCCAGCCGGACGGGAGCATCCGAGTCGTCATGCACATGGCGAAGGCGTTCTCGCCCGTGCAGCAGCGCTACTCGCAAATCGAGCGGGAGGCCCTCGCGCTGGTCCTCGCCGTCGAGCGATTCCGCAAGTACCTGATCGGACGTAAGTTCATCTTGCAGACGGACCATCGGCCGCTGCTCGCGCTCCTCCGGACGGAGCAAACGAAGGGATTGGATCCCCGGACCGCCAGCCGCCTCGGGCGCTGGGCGCTCCGCCTCCTCGGTTTCGATTTCAGCATCGAACACGTGAGAACCGAGGATTTCGGGCACGTGGACGCCCTCTCGCGTCTGATCGACGAGAAGCGAGCGGCCGCCGACCAAGACATGGACGAGATCATCGGGCTGATCGAGAGCGAGGACGCCGTGGACGTGGAGGATCCGCTGGACCAAAAGGAAGTTTGGCTCCAAGAGAGCGACCTCCCGACTCGCATTCACTTGTCCACTTGCAGGGACCCCACGCTCATGGCCGTCGCCGACCGCCTCCGCAAGGGCTGGAAGCGAGCGGACGGGCACGACGCCCTCCTCGCGCCCTTCGCCGCCGCCGCCTTTAGTCATCGTTCTCCCCTCCCGCCGATCCAACTGTTGTTGATCGCCTCTCCGGGAATAAACTCAATCGTCCTTCGTTCCCCTCACTCGGCTCCACTGATCGACCACGAGGTCCGATCAAAACCAGCGGGCGAGTGAACGGAGGGATGAGTCGCCGATGAGTCCCGTTTTCTCCCCCGAAGGCTCGTTATGACGAGTAGAGTTGTTTCCGAAGATGTCCATCTAATCGGCGGGCATTCGCGTAAGTGGGAGGTTCGGCGTTAACGAGTGGAATAAGCGAGGGCGTGAAGAGCGCACTGGTTTGTGAAGGAATTACTGAACTGAGGAGGTGGTGAGATTGAGACAAGAGTTTAGCCACGTTCTTGCCTCAAGTTTGCTCTTTATTCAACTCGCGCACATCGAGGAAGTGAAAGGAAGGATCACGGAAGAACAAATTGGTTTCTCTCGACCTTCCACCCGCCGCTTTCAACCATCGAGCGGTCGGATTCGGCTGCACCGAACTCATTTACCCACTTCACAGCGGGAAGCCCCGAATTGCACACAAGCTGAGCCGAAGGTCGGAACCGAAGAGGAGAAATCTTTCTGATTGCTTCCTCTTACAATCGGATCGACATCTTCCGCTTTCGCTTTCCGTGCGAAGAAGCGAAAGCGATCGGCGGCCTTAATGAAGGCAGCCGACCGCGAGCTTCACGTCATCCCCGAAGACAAAAGCGAACGGAACCGACGAAGGCGAAGACGGATGACTCAGCGGAAGAACAAAAGAAGGAAAGCGCGCAGGTCGTTGCGAGTGCGCGCGAACCTTTGAGGAAGAAAAGCCGAATTCTTCAAAGACACGAGCTTTGTGCCATGCTTTCTGCAGTGAACCGATGGCCAAGAACTTTGCCAGAATTATGTACCTAATGCTTCAACGAACGGAAAGAAAAGAAGCCAGTTTATATCAACGTTCGACAAACAGAACGATCGTGCGAGTGCAATCATAGAAATCAATTCATTCGAAGGAGAACTTCGTCCATCGCTCACTCCTGGTAGACCTTGAGCGAGTTGATCAGCCAGTGGGCGTCCTGGAAGGCGGCCGGGTTGTTGCGGACGAAATCGACGCACGAGGGCGCCTTCTGGCTGCACTGGCCGTCCTGCCTCCACACGCCGCCGGCCCAGTCGCCGCAGAAGGTCACGTCGAAGATCACGTGCTGGTCGTGGATGTGCGCGTCGAAGTCGCAGTCGCCGGTGAAGTGGGCGAGCGGCTTCGGCCACGCGCCGGGGTTCGGCTGGCCGAAGAGGACGTCGGCGGGAATTTCGGAGCGGGCGAAGAACCAAATTTTGATGCCGCCGGAGGTCCACTCGACCGCGTACACGCCTCCGCCCACTCCGTTGAAGCCGGGCCCGTACGTGCGCCCGTCGTCTGTCCCGATCGAGCACCCCGCGTTCTGCGGTTGCCCGGGCGCCTGCGTGTCGCAGTTCGAGAAGCCCACGTGGCCGCTGAAACTGTCCGTCTGCCGAATCGTGCATCCGGGCGTCGTGTGCAGCGCCATCGCGTTCGTTCCCTGGCTGTTCACTCCTGCAACCAAACGCATCAGTCGAGTCAAAGGAGCTCTTTCGTGCCTTCGATGACGTCGATCTCGCCGTGCTGCGGCCACCCGTTGGTGTTCGTCAGCCAGAACGCCGGCCACGCGCCGCACTGCCCACCGGGCATGTGCTGCAGGTCGAGCACGAAGAGGCCGTGCATGTACCCCTTCTTCGATTGGATGCGGACGGAGTCGCGGCCACGCCCGCCGCCCACGTTGTTCGTCGAGTCCACGCCGATGAAGAGCTTTCCGTCGACGATCTTCGTGAGGCCGCGGTCGGCGGCTTCTTGTCGCGTCACGTAGTTCACGAAGCCGTGCGTCGGATCGTCGCCATTTTCGAAGTCGAAGTTGTCGAGCAGCGTGAAGGGATTGAAGTCGTCCACCAGGTGGTAGGCGCTTGCGGCCGCCACGAAGAGAAGGAGGATGGCGAGGGATCGAGTTAACATTTCTTCCGGGTTGAGTGAACTGAACGCTTGTCTTCTGTTCATTCCGCTCGCTTTTTATACCCACGAGTCAACGGTGTAACAGGCGACTTCCGCGAACGGCGTTCAGTTCGCGAGAACCCGCCGTCATTGCTCTTTGATGTTCCACCCGGTTGTTACACTCGTCGCGCTCCCGCACACGTTCGATTGTTCGCCGACCGCTGACCGTTCCAGACGGTGAATCACTCGCTTCGAGGTTGTCAGTTGCCAATTACTCGTTGGTGGCTTATTTTCGTCTTCACACTTCCTCGTTCGATTCGCCAAATGCACTCCGAACGTCTTCGGACCTTCTAAATTCCCTGAACGAATAAACTCAAATGTTCTCTCGTTCTCGACGCAACAAACGCGTTGCAGCCGCATTTGCCGAATTTGTGGTGAGTCATTGAGATCGACGCCATCGAAACTCAAGCCTTCAATTAGCTTCTCGGTTGTCGAATTATTCTCGCCAACGAGATGAAAATGAACATTCCTAACACGAACTACCGACTCCCTCCGCGCGTTGGATCCGCAGTCGAATGGCGATCAACACGCGCAAGAATCTCTTAGCCGATGTTAGCGGTTTATTCGAGAAACACACGTGTAACGAACAGACGGTGTAGAAATTCGATCGGTGGAAGGAGGGAACAATAGAGAAACATTGGGATGCTTTGTAACGGAAAGAAGCTCACGAATCGTCCGGCAGGCGGCGTTTCAGCAGGCCGCGGAGTTCCTTCAGCTCGCCCTCGACTTCGGCGAGCTCGGCCAGCGTCTCCCGGGTGCTTCGCTTCGTGATCTCCACTTCTTGCTTCAGCTGGATGATCGAGCGCTGCCAGAAGCGGATCAAGCGGTCGTCCTCGACGGGCGGAACGGGCGGCTCGTCGTTCTTCTCACGCTTCTCCGCCCAACAACGTTTCTCGTTGCGGTTGTCGGAGATCTCCTTGTAGGCAACGCTCAGGGCCTTCTGCACGAGTTGCTGGTCGATCTTGGACTGGACGAGAGCGCGCAGCTCGTCCACTCGGCGCATCACGAGCACAAACTCGTGTTCGTAGCGGCGGTGGGTGAGGACGACGTCGAACGGGCCGAAGGCGAAGTCCGCGTGCTCGCGCGCGTGCTGGCAGTCCGCGTAGTTGATCCTGCAGGCGAGAGTTGATCAAAGGAAGACGATGGAAAGAAACGTATAGGGCACTTCCGCCCAAGCGGAGAACCAAATGCAGAGTGGACTCCTTTTGGATGTTGTAATCGGACATCTTGTGCTTATCTTCCAGCTGCTTTCCTGAAATTAGAGGAGGACGATGAGCGAAGAGAAGAAAGAAACAAACCAGCAAAGATCAAGCGTTGTTGCTCGACCGGGATTCCTTCCTTGTCCATGACCTTCAGCTTGACGTACGGGATGCTGCAGGCGGGGTAGACCTCGAGGGTGATCGTTTTCCCCGTCAACGTTTTCACGAAGATTTGCATCCGCTTTTGTCCCGCGTACGCCTCCATGTTCACGACGAAACGGGTGAGGTGCTCCACTTCTCCGATCCACTCCTGCTGCGGGCTGGGCGGAGGCGGCGGGATCGCGCGGAGTTCCTCGCGGACGGTCTCCAGCTCGACGTGAAGCGACTCGGCGGTGTCCGTCGGCTCCACGCGGCGATCCTCGTGCTCGCCGCGAATTTTGAATCGAAAAGCGGGCGTTTGGTTCACGAGATCGAAGTCAGCCATCGCCGTCCCGTCCGGCAGCGGTTTTCCTGCAACACGCTCACGATTACTCGACAAACGAATGGGAGAACTCACCGTTGAGAAGCAGCTCGCAGTCGTCGAAATCGAAGCCCAGCTTCGCGTAGACTCGCTTCTTTACGTCGCGCACGCAGTCGCTCGATTTGATCGCGAGCTGGAGGCGCGGGCAGTCCGCTTCTTCGCTCTCCCACACGTCGACCGAAATCGAGTGGAGCGGTCGGTTCTCTAGCGAGCAGATCGAGCGGAGGGCGCGGTCGAAGTCGTCGAATTGATCGCGCCGCAGCCACTCGACGAACGCGTTCAATTGGCGCCGCTTGCGCACTTCCGCCCGCAGGACGGCGATCGACGCGCAGAGTGCCTTTTTGGGTGGCGGCTGGAGTTGGAGGCGAATCGTGGGCACCTTCCGGGGACGGGATTGACGGCGGGATTCGCGACCACTTGACGCTGCTGCGCGGCCGCTTCCTCCTTCTCGACGAGGCGCTGCGATCGCCGCCTCGGCTGCGGCTCCATGGCGACAGCGAGTGGACGGCCTGGAATGGGGCAATTGATTAGAAGAAACGAAAAGGTACGCGGAACGAATCACGGAGTTGAAAGAGAGCAAGAAAAATCGCGACTCCGTTCGAAAAGCGCGCAAATACTCGCCTCGTCTGTTCGCCCGCTTTCCGCAAGACCGAACGAAAACGGAGAAATCGGCGCCCCGCCGCCCGTCCACAGCAGAAAAAGCCGCTAGCCGGCCGCCGCCGCCCGTTCCCACCAATCGGGCGAACGTTTCGAAACAACAACAAAACTTCGATGCAGAAACGATTCCAACTGCACCGACTGGACATTCCCTTCATAGAACACGCATTTAGAGAGGATTCAAAACAAATGGAGATGGCGTAAACGAGCCAAGTCAGCCGAGC
>JAMPIO010000164.1:0-242264 GCA_024699865.1 Aphelenchoides fujianensis | reverse complement strand
CCTTCCGCCCGCCTGTCTCGGGCATTCCGCCCGCTTGCTCTCCCTGCGGTCTTTCCGCCGCCTTTAGTCATCGTTCTCCCCTCCCGCCGATCCAACTGTTGTTGATCGCCTCTCCGGGAATAAACTCAATCGTCCTTCGTTCCCCTCACTCGGCTCCACTGATCGACCACGAGGTCCGATCATTGGCGACCCAGAGTTCGATTTCTACGCGAACCTCTACAAGGAGCCCAAAGGAGAACCAAAGGTGAAAGTTTGCCCGATTTTTCGTGTTTGCTGTCCGTGAATTGCAGGCGAAATGGAGAAAGAAGCCTTCAGTCAGCCCCACGCACAGGGAGCGATCACCCGCGCGGTCGGGGACATCGACGCGGCCCTCAAGACCGGCAAGGCGCTCAAACTCAAGGACCGTTCGCCGGAGAACGTCGAGAAGCTCGATGCGCTGAGCGCGAAGCTCGAGACGAAGATCTCCGTCATCGAGAAGCACGAAGCGCGATGGCTCGCGTTCGGGGACGTGGCCGAGCTGGACGCCTACCGGGACGCCAAATGCGACTACACGGAGGCCGTCGAACGAGCGGAGGAACACGTCCGCCTGATCGCGAAGGCCCTCGCCTCGCAGCAGACGCCCGCGCCGTTCGTCCCGACCGGAGCGGCGGGCTTCGGCGCCCAGCACATCGCCACCATCCTCGCCCAGATCCAGCAGCGGATCTCGTCTTTCGTCTACCGCCCCGAGCGGGACCAGACGTTCGAGGTTTGGTTCCAGCGATTCCAGGGCACAATAGAGGACAAGGCCGTCGGACCGGAAGGCCACCGATCCCTCCTGCTGGCCGCCCTCGGAGCGGAGGAGTTCGCCCGACTGCAGTCCGCAGTCGCCCCGAGCATTCCGTCGGAGATGCCCTACGACAATCTGGTCAAGTCCCTTTTGTCACAATTCCCTGCTACTCGTTCGATCTTTCAGCGGCGAATGGACGCCCTGGCGATGAGCCACGAGGCCGGAGAGACCGTCCGCGAATTCAGCGAGCGCCTGAACGCCGCCTTCTCCCGCGCCAAGTGGGCGGACATGAAGCCTGAGCACGTCCAGGCCCTCCTCTTCGCAGTCGGCCTCAAGCGGCCGGAGGACCGCAAGACCCAGGAGGCCGCCCTCTCGATCATCGAGGAGAAGGAGGGGAAGGCGACCATGGAGCAGCTGCTCGAGAAATGCGAGCGCGTGATCGCCACAGCCAAGGACCGCGCCCGCGCCGCCGGCAAGAGCGGCCCTGCGGAGATCCTCGGCGTCCACTCCCCGACTGACCGCTCCCGATTGCAGAAACACGGAGCGAAGGATCAAGGACGCCCCCGCACGCCCGGCCGCAAGGATCCCGGCCGCCGCGACGACTCGCGGACCGCCCGCCAGTGCTGGAGATGCGGCCACCGCGATCACCACCCAAACGAATGCAAGTTCAAAGAGGCCACGTGTTTCAGATGCAAGAAAATTGGACATCTGGCCCCGCAGTGCGACCGCCGCGAGCGGATCGCCCTGGTCTCCATCAGCACAGTCGACGGAGAGGCCGACCATCGCCTCTCGCTGCCGATGGAGGTCAACGGCCAGCCGCTCACCCTCCTGCTCGACTCCGGGGCCACCGTCAACGCGCTGGGCCTCGCCGAGTGGCAGGCGATCGGCACGCCCGATCTGGACGACGCCCGCACTCGAGTGACCGCCGCGAACGGCAAGGACATCGACGTGGCCGGCAGCTTCCACGCGGAAGTCCGCTGGAAGGGCCGCCGATCGGTCGAGCGCTTCCTCGTCCTCCACCGTCCCGAGATGGCGCTCATCGGAGTGCATCTGATGCGGAAGTGGAAGTTCCTCTCCGTCCCGACCGAGCTGCCCGCCCGACTGCCGTCGAAACACGTCGAATGGCGCACGCCGCTCGAGAGCGTGGAGCACGTGGATCGACTGGACGTGGCCGTCGACCTCAAAGGGAAGTTCCCCAAATTGTTCGCTTCCGGCCTCGGCGAGTGCTCGTTCCAGGCCGAGCTGCGCGTCGACTCGAAGAGGAAGCCGACCCACCTGCCCCCGCGCCACTTGGCCCTCGCCGTCCAGCCGCTGGTCGAAGCGGAACTCGAGCGCCTCGTGGAGGGCGGGATCCTCGAGAAGGTCGAGCGATCGCCCTGGGCGACGCCGATCGTGGTCGTCCGCAAGGCGACCGGAGCCGTGCGAGTGTGCGCGGACTACAGTACGGGCGTGAATCAAGCCCTGGAGGACGACGTCTACCCGCTCCCGCACATCGACGACCTGCTGGCAAAGCTGAACGGCTGCGCGGTGTTCTCCATCCTCGACTTGAAGGATGCGTATTTTCAGATCCCGCTCACGGCCGAGAGCCGCCTGGTGACCACCATCTCGACACACAAAGGTTTGTTCGCCTACAAGCGACTCTCCTTCGGACTCAAGTCCGCGCCGGCCATCTTCCAACGAGCGATGGACGACGCCACGAGTGGACTCACGGGTGTGACCGCCTACCTGGACGACATCCTCGTGTACGGCGCGAACCCGCAGGAGCACGACCGCCGCCTCCTCGCTGCCCTCAGCCAGCTCGAGAAGTACGGATTCCGGCTCTCGGCGGAGAAATGCAAGTTCTCCTCCCCCACCGTCTCCTACTTAGGCCACGTGGTGGACGCGTCGGGTTTCCGCCCCGACCCGAAGAAGCTGGAGGCGCTGCGCGCGATGCGGGAGCCGAAGAACGTGGCTGAGATGCACGAACTCAAGCGGCCGCTCGAACTCCTGACGGCCAAAGGAGCGTCATTCGAGTGGACGGCCGCCCAGCAATCCGCCTTTCAGCGCACGAAGGAGATCCTCGCCTCGGATCTCGCGCTCGCCCACTTCGATCCGAACAAGCCGATCGTTGTGGCGGCGGACGCCTCACCCACCGGAATGGGCGGGACGCTCATGCACCGCCAGCCGGACGGGAGCATCCGAGTCGTCATGCACATGGCGAAGGCGTTCTCGCCCGTGCAGCAGCGCTACTCGCAAATCGAGCGGGAGGCCCTCGCGCTGGTCCTCGCCGTCGAGCGATTCCGCAAGTACCTGATCGGACGTAAGTTCATCTTGCAGACGGACCATCGGCCGCTGCTCGCGCTCCTCCGGACGGAGCAAACGAAGGGATTGGATCCCCGGACCGCCAGCCGCCTCGGGCGCTGGGCGCTCCGCCTCCTCGGTTTCGATTTCAGCATCGAACACGTGAGAACCGAGGATTTCGGGCACGTGGACGCCCTCTCGCGTCTGATCGACGAGAAGCGAGCGGCCGCCGACCAAGACATGGACGAGATCATCGGGCTGATCGAGAGCGAGGACGCCGTGGACGTGGAGGATCCGCTGGACCAAAAGGAAGTTTGGCTCCAAGAGAGCGACCTCCCGACTCGCATTCACTTGTCCACTTGCAGGGACCCCACGCTCATGGCCGTCGCCGACCGCCTCCGCAAGGGCTGGAAGCGAGCGGACGGGCACGACGCCCTCCTCGCGCCCTTCGCCGCCTGCCGCCGGGACCTCCGGCTGGCCAAAGGAGTGGTCCTCTTCCGCGGACGGCTGGTGGTCCCCGAAGACCTCCGCCCTCTCGCGCTCCGCATGCTCCACGACGGACATCCGGGCGCGACGAAGATGAAGCTCCTCGCCCGCCGCCACTTCTTCTGGCCGGGCATCGGCCGCGCGATCGAGTCGAAGGCAAACGAGTGCCCCGACTGCGCGCTGAACGCCGCCACGCCACGCAAGATCCCGCTCGCCCCGTGGCCCGAGCCCAAGCACGTGTGGGAACGCGTGCACATCGACTTCGGCGGACCCATCGGACGAGAATGGATTCTCGTGGTCATCGACGCCAAGTCCAACTTCATCATCGCGAAGCGACTCCGAAGCACGACGGCCGACCGCACAATCGCCGTCCTCAAGGACATCTTCAATCAATTCGGCTGTCCAAAGACCCTCGTCTCCGACAACGGCCCTCAGCTCTCTTCCTCCCTGTTCGCCTCCTTCTGTTCCTCCTACTCCATCACGCATTTGTTTTCTCCCCCCTATCATCCGCAGTCCAATGGGGTCGCTGAGAAGGCCGTGGGGATCGTGAAATCCCTCGTCCTGAAGGAGGGGAAGGGCCTGCAGGCGTTGAGTCGAGTCCTCGGCGTGCACAACCGCCTTCCGTCCGCCGCCCTCTCGAACTCCGCTTCGCCTGCCGAGATCTTCTTCGGACGCCCGATCCGAAGCCCGCTGGACGTCTTCCAGCCGTCGGATGTCTCCATCCCCGACGAGAAGCCGCCGGACGACTCCATCCCCGACGCAAACCCGCCGAGCGAGAGCCCCGCCGCCGCGAAGTTCCGCCGCCGCCACTCCGCTCGCCGCCGCCGTCTCCAAGTCGGAGACCGAGTGCTCTTCCAAGACCAGCCGCACGTCCGCACTCAAGGCCGCATCTCGAAGCTCATCGGCCGTGCCCTCGTCCTGATCGACGTTCCCGATCGAGGACCCGCCCGTCGCCATCGGAACCAAATCGTTCGAGTGTTCCGCGACGCCCGCGACCCGACCGACTCGCACCTGGGCCCCGACCATCCGGAAGGCACAGAGGATTGAAGATCGATCCGCCTGAAGCACCCCTGAGGACTCCTCTCTTCTGTTCCCCCATTCCCCCAATAGTCCTCTCCGTCGCCTTCAGCGATCAGTTGATTCCTTCGTCTATTCCCCTTCGTAATCCTCCTCCCGCCTCTCCGTAATCCAAGTGATGTTCCTCCGTGGCATTCAACTCTTTTGTGTTGGGGTAGGGATGATCCGACCTCGCTGCAAGCCGCCCGTTCCTCTCCCGAGTGGATTGTTCCCCTTCCGCCCGCCTGTCTCGGGCATTCCGCCCGCTTGCTCTCCCTGCGGTCTTTCCGCCGCCTTTAGTCATCGTTCTCCCCTCCCGCCGATCCAACTGTTGTTGATCGCCTCTCCGGGAATAAACTCAATCGTCCTTCGTTCCCCTCACTCGGCTCCACTGATCGACCACGAGGTCCGATCATTCGGGTCGGTCCAAAAGAAGGAATTCGATCCACCCGCTCGTTCCATTCGGCCTTCCCAACGGTCACGCACTTCGCTCCGCAATCAACACGCGAGATTCTTGCGGAATTCGGGGCTTCCGGTCGGCTTCACGCCCGCCCGCCCGCTCGGCCAAACCGTTCGGCTGCTCTCGCCGCCGGCCGAACGGAAGGACGGAAGGATGTGTCACGAACGACGTCCAAAAGAAGACCCAAACGCTCGTTCGGTTCGGCGATGATGAAGCGAGGATCTTCGGCGGCCGCTCGGTCCCGCTTTCTGCTCGATTGCGTTCGTTAGGCGGCCGTTTGGGATTCGAAAGGCTCGAATTGAATCCGCTTGCCGGCATGTTTCAAACATGTTTGTTTTGATTCCATTCCGGGCATCCCACTCGCTCGCTCACACTTGCTGCTCCTGCTGCTGCTGCAGCTAATCGATTCGGTTGGCCGTTCGTGCTCGCCGGGCCGCTAATTCGGCGGAATGTGATTCGATTTGCAGGAGCGAACGAACGAACGAAGAGGGCCGGCCGGGCACCTGCAATTATCCCCGGCTTTTTGTTCGTGAATCGTCGGGGGCCGCTCGTCCTCCCCTCATCCTCATTTCCTGTTCGCTTCTCGTCGACCACCAAATCCGCCCGGCCGGCCAGCGGGCACTTAATTGTATGCACGAGCGACGGCATTGCTCGGATTTCTCGCGGATTTACGCGACGCACACCGGCGGACTCGTCGGCCGACGGACGGCTCGACGGAGCGCGTTAATACGGTCGCCGTTTGCCTCCTTCAGCTCGTCGATTTCGCTCCGAACCTCCCGCTTCCTTCTCCGCTGCCGACTTGTGTCTTCGTGCGTCGTTCTCGGCCGTCAAAAGGAGGAAAGGCGCCTTTGAATTATGGGTTTATGCTGGCTGACTGCCGACCGCCGGACGTCCGCTTCATCGCCTTTCGATTGCGGACGTTGGATTCGAGCGGTGGGCGCCGTTCGAGCGGCTTGTGTCTCCGATTTCCACGTACGCGCTGATTAGCGGGCGAGCGAAGGAGGAAGTCCGTTCGAGCGCCCTTTCCGCGTGGCCGTTCGTTCGACGGCGGCGAGAAGGTGGATTTTTTTCGGAGGCGCCCGCCCGGCTTGCCGCTCGCTTCGATCCGTCGGCAGTTCGAAACGAATGGGCGGCCGGAGGGGGAGGCGGCCGTTAACCTTCGTCCCAATCGAACGAGCGGCCAGATGGCGGCGATCTTTTGCTCCGCGTGGTCCTCGTTTCGAAATCCATTCGATTCGACGGGTCCTCGTGGAGATCGGCGGGAAGAAGCCGCACGTGCCGGCCGGGAGGCGGAAGTGCGTCCTTTGTGCGCCCAATCCCTCCTTCCGCCTTCCATTGGGGCATGCGCGTTAGGGCACGACGGATGACGTCTCCGTCGATCTTCAGCCTCCTCTCGCGTCTTCTGCCTGTACGGGGGATTAATTCCATGTACTCGACGTGCCCGCCCGCCCGTCTCTCGCCTACACTGTTGGGCGGTTGACGACAACAAATCTCTTCATTCATCCCTCCTTTCACTGTTGCCCCCTTCGTCGAAAACAGTCGATTGTGGTCGTTCTTTAATCACTTCGCCCTTTTGGATCCCCCACGGTCCATTCATTGGTCTCTGAAGTGTTCGGCCACTCGGACCTCCGGCCGCTCTTCTCATTCAGCCGATGGTCAGCCGTTCATCCTCATTGGTCGGTCGATTGAACGGCCGTCTCGAACGGCGGGATGGCATCACCGGCGGAGCGAGGGCGGGCGACTTCCGGCTCCCGATTGGCCTCGTTTGGGCGCCGTTTTTGGACGGGGCGGCTTAATCGGACGCCTCCATTCGGGCGTTCGAGAATAGTCGGCGAGAAGTGATATCGTTGGATTGGCGGCTATTTCTGGCTGTAGGCCGGGCATTAATCTCACGCCCGACCTCCGCGATCCAGCGATGTTCAGCTGGAGAAGGCTGGAGGCGATGTTTCACGCTCGAACATCAGCTTGGATTAGCGGCCGCCCGTTTCGTTCGTTCGCCCATCGCGTTCATGTGTTTTGATTTCGTCCGTTTTCCGGTCGGTTCGTCGCCGATGGAGACGCGGCCGAGCGGGCGCCTTTCCGCCGGATTCGCGCCTTCCGGCTAATCCGATTCAATGCGGGGCCAATTGGAATGAAAGGGGAAGACCGCGGCGATGAGGAGGGCCGAGTGTTTAATTCGCGTCGCGGTCTGGGCGGTCGGCGGGCGTTTCGGGCGGGCGGGCGGAAGGAAGCGGTGATTAGGCGCCCCGGTCCGGTCCTGACGGTTGGGTCACTCGGCCGCTTAGTCAAGAAACACCTTCCCTCCTGCCGTGTACTGTAGGCGATCCAAGCTGCTCGTCGGGGATGAGTCGGGTGTTCAGCGACCAATTTGCGGGATTCCGCCGGTCGCCCGACTAATCCGAAAGAAGATGAGCGGCGGTTTGAAGTCCCTCAACAGCCATTGTGTTTGACCGCCGACCATTCCACGTACTCGGCGACAATGCGACGTTCGCAGACTTCCGCCGACCGCCGCTTATCCTCTTCTCTCGGTCGCTGCAAGCAGTCGAGGGCTGTCATCAGCCGTGTGACGGTCATTCCACCGCTCTCTCACTTCATTCCGCTCCTTAATACACTTCTTTGTCGTGCTATCCGCTCGTTTCCACCCGTGATTCACTCCTCTCGCTTGCAGATGGACCAGACCACACCGTCGCTCGCTTTGCTGGGCAGCAACGACACGATCTCGGGCGTCAAGGTCTCCGCCCTGATGTCCGCCAACGCCCTCAACTTAACGGTGTGCCCGGAGGGCGTCTACACGGCCGACCAGCGGGACTTTCGAGTCTACGCGAACGTTAGCAGCAGAAAGATGAGGATCGAATGAACGGAGTGCTTGCAGATGCCCGTATCGCTGTTCGGTATCGTGGCGAACGTCGTGAACATCGTCGTGTTTTGCGACGGCGAGATGAGGGCGCAGTTGGTGAACCACTTCCTTCTCGCCTTGAGCATTTCCGGTAGGTCTTGTAGCTATGGATTTCATTCTCTAGTCTCTATTCAGATCTCTTGCTATTGATCTGCAACTTCTGCTTCCTCGTCCTGCCAGTGATGGTCGTCGAAACGGAGTCGTTCTTCTGGAACGACCTCTTCCCGTCGATCATTCGCTACTCGTACCCGCTTGCGCTCACCGCCCAAACGTACGGCGTCTACTTGACGGTGCTTGTGTCCGTCCATCGCTTCCTCGGTATTCATTTCATTCGTTTAACGAATTTAATCGTTTGTTCTTGCAGGCGTGTGCCACCCGTTCAAAGCGAAGCGTTGGGTCACCTCGCGGCCCGTCCAGTACGCGATCTTCGGCTCGCTGTTCTTCAGCATCCTCATCAACGTGCCCACGTGGTTCGAGTTGAGCGTTGTGCCGTGCTTCTCGGAGAAGTTCTCTGCTCCTTCGCATCAGATCACTCTCGCTTCTTGGCACGAAATGAGTGAGCATCGAGCCAACTCGACCCTTTATTATACTTGTTTCTTGCAGCCTACATCGTGGTGAAGAAGACGATCCTCTACACGCTTTTCCTGTTCATCATCCCGTTCACTTCGCTCATCTACGTCAACTGGAAGATCATTCAAGCACTGCGGCAGTCCTCAAACCTCCGCACGATGCACACGTAAGCACACGCATCTCTATTGTGCATTCTATTCGCGGCTCTTCAGGTACTCGACGAAAAGCGAGGCGTCGCCGGCCGGTCCGCACGAGCAAGTGCTGAAGCAGTTCCGCCTGCTCCGCTCCCGTCCGTACTCCGAACTCTTCCAGACGGTCAGCAAGATCAACAATGCGGGGTGAGCGCTCCCCACTCATCCACCGTCTAACCCCTTGCTGCAGGATCTTCAAGCCCTCGTCGGAAGTGTTCAAGCGGAAGTTCACGAACGGCTGGCGCGATCGGAGCATCACGCTGCTGCTGCTGGCCGTCGTCGCAATGTTCATCCTGTGCACGGGCCTCGCGTTCTGGAATTCGATCGTCGAGTCGATCCTCCTCTTCCTCTCCGACGCGGAGACGCCGCTGGACGACGGGCAGATGGCGGCGTTCGAGAAGTCGGTGGAGATTTCGAACATTCTGATCACCGTGAACTCCTCCTCGTCCACCTTCCTCTACCTCGTCTTCTCGTCCAAGTACCGAACGATCTTCATGGACGTGCTGCGGTTGAAGAAGCGCGTCAAAGTGGTGAGTTCTCTGAACAACAGAAATGGAATGATCGAGGGCGTTTGCAGAACCGCGTGGCCGTGACGACCGCCGCTCTCGCCGCCCAACGAGCAGTCGAGTTGTCGTTGATCCCGGACGAAATGGAGACTCGAAAGCGGCGCGAGGAGATCCTCAATGGCGGCTACTCCCGCAAACGGCGGGGGACAGACGCCCTTTCGTACTGCTCCAGCGGCGGGACGCCGGCAGCTCGACGGAACAAATTCCGCCAGACGACGCTCCCGCACTGCCAATCCCTCACTCACTCCGAATCTTCGTTGAAGTGAGCGCCCACTCCTCCATTCCACACACTCACCCCTTCATTCAGATTGATGGAGAACCAGGACTGTGCGATCATCCCCGAAGACCGCTCGGTGACGGTGAGCAGTTTGGATCACGCCTGATCGAACTAACGAACCAAAGAACCCAACGATCTCCCCTCCTTCCGATTGCTCACTTCGAACCGCTTTATTTCTTGCGTCATTGATCATCGACTGTTTGCGTGTGTGTACATAAATGGAATGAACTGAATGCTTAAATAGAAGGAGCTCCTCGAACAGCGTCTACTTGAAGGGCAGCTTCTTGAAGCCCGCGCACAGTTGGGCGTACTCGCTTCGACCCGCCACCTCTTCGTCCTCTTTCGATTTGGACTTGAGGTCTCCGAACAACCTGCAAGAAATGGATGGAAGGAAGGAAGCCAAAGAGGAACGGACCACGTGATCAACGGAGGCGCCTCCGTGCCGCCGTCCTTGAAACGCCGTCGGATGGCCGTGACGCGGCGGATGATCCGCAGGCAGGTCGCGTTCTGCCCCTCGGCCGCCTTCGACTCCTCGTCGGGCCGCTCGCGCGCGAACTGGAGGATCGAAGCGAGCAGCTGCCACATGTGTTTGGCGAAGGCCTCGCTGGTGTTCGTCAGGAACGCCAAGTGCGAGAGTTGGGTGAGCATTTGGACCTGGCAGCGAGCGAACTCGTCCACGTCCATCTTCTGAAGAAGGCTTGAAGGAAGAATGAAGGGACTGGACGAACCTTTTCGCCCATCCGCTTCTCGATCACGTCCTCGCACTCCTTGAGCAGCTTTGGCATCTTCAATCCGAACACGAAGTTCTCGTAGTTCATCACGAAGCGCATGAGCAGGTTGAGGGCGGTGATCTCCTCAAAGGAGTGCTCCTGCTGCCCGAAGTAGCGCTTCCTGCAAACACCCACCGATCATTCTCGATGGTCTTTCAGTGGACTCACTCCTTCAGCAGAAAGTGCGCCCGCTTGAGCGAGTGCCTCAACCGGAACAAATCCCGGTAGATCTTGAAGACGTTGAACGGGAAGACGAGGGCGAAGAGGTCGTCGTACTTGACCGTGAGCACGAGGTCCGTGAGCGGCCGCTCCCAATCGGCGCAGTTCGTCGCAACGGGCACGCCGGCGTCCGCGTTCCACAACGACGGAAACTCGACGCACGCGAAGCCGTCCGGCAGGTCGCGGCCGGCGGGCGAGCGGGCGACCGCTTTGCGGAAGAGGTCGTTCAGCTGGTGAATCTTCGCGTTCTCCCGCTCCGGCAGCGTGCTCCAGTCGAACTCCTCGCTCGTCCGGACGAAGTCGTCGAGCACGAAGTTCCCCACCGAGCAGAAGAGAGCGGGCAGGCGGCTGCAAGCACTCCGTTGAACAAATCGCCCTCATTCGAGTTGCCTTACTGCCAAAGGAGCTGGAATTCGGCCTTCGAGCGGAAGCAATCCAAAACCAGACGGCCGCATCGACGCCGAATCGCCGCCACTTGCTGCAGGCGATCGCCGGCCGGCAGTTCGCTTCGGCTCTCCTCCTTCACGTCTAAAGCGGACGAGCAAATCCATGCAATCGAAAGAAAGAGGAACTCACCGCTCTTCTCCGTCAACAGCACGTGTTTGTAGAGGCCCGTGTGGACGACGTCGCCCAGGCTGTTGAGGAACTCCGCGGGGCACAATTCGGGGACGATCAGAAAGCGTCGTTGGAAGCTGCAAGCCGAAAATAACGATCACTCGTCTTCCTCGCGAAAAGAACTCACGATCGAACGCAAATCTCGTTGCAGTAGTTGGGCAGGACGCTCTTCAAGAAGACCCTGAACAGTACGAGCAACACTCAAGTGGAAGGAAAGCGGAACTCACAGCTCGTCCGATGCCACGAGAAAGCCGTCCGTTTCCTCGAGCGCGTGGCTGAACCGCGGCCTCGCCAGGTCCCAAATGAAGAACTGCAAACGATCAATCTTTGTTTTAGACGAAAGAACGAAGAGAACTCACCTCCAAATAACGATCCTCTCGCAGGTCCACGGCTTCCATCCAGTCGTCCAGCAGGCGGGCGTAAAACTGGAGGCCGCGGGCGTACGCCCGGCTGAGGACGTTCGAGAGTTCGGGCGCCGTCACCGCGACCGTCGGCTGGGCGGCTTTGATTTGATTCAGCAGACGGCCACCGATCGCCCCGCTCTGCAATCGAACGAAGAAGAAATAAACAAAAAGAAGGAGAGAGGGCTCACTGTGAGAGCATTGGAGAGGACGAAGTCCAGCCGCTTGACCGTCACGGCGAACTCGGCCACCACGCGGCTCAACGCGGTCTCCGACTGGCCGCCTTCCGCCCGCAGTCGCTGGAGGGCGGCGGGGAAGTGGGCGTCGAGGAATCGCTGGATTTCGTCCAGCAGGAAGAAGAAACAGCAGCCGAGGTCCGTCCGCAGGTGGCAGCCTGCAAGCACGCGCATTCACAAAAGAAATGGAAGCAGAAGGACGTACTTTCGGCGGTCATCCGCAGTCGGTTGAAGACCGTGAGGAACTCGGCGACCGGCAGCATCGTCGGCATTCGGGTGGAGTCGCGGAAGGCGAACAAGAACGAATCGCCGGTCGGTTCGGCGTGGAAGTTCGTCGTGTTCATTCCCTGCAAACAAACAAGAGAATCCGAAAGAAAGAAGTGGGCGGAAGGACGAACGTCGAGGGCCAAACAGAAGTCGAAAAAGAGCTGGTGGTCGCGTTTCGTCTCGTCGGCCATCTTGAACGCGAGCTTCTCCTGCAAACCACGAGCAATTGGGAGGAAAAAAAGAGAAGAACGTGCCCTCGAATGCACTTTGTTGCCCCGAATGGCCGTCTGCTCCACCGGCACGGGCACGTCGCCGTAGATCTCATCGACTGAAAGCAGAAAGAAAGGGGATTGATGGCGGACGAAGGGAAAGACGTACGCAACTTCTGCCGATCGGTGGCCCACGACGGGTGGGACTGGAAGGCGCTCATTTCGATCGTCCGGCGGGAATCACAGAGCGGAGGTCATCTGAAAGCACACGAGTGAAAAGACAGCAGACAAAGAACGAGTGTTTGATGGCTAAAACCGCATCTGGCCTCCGCCCCACCCGAAAATTTTCCGCTCGTGGCGCCCGGAAATTACCTGCACTCGTCCTGGATGGCCGCAAAAAACGCGGTCGGCCGAACGGCGCAGCGAGCGGCCGGCGTTGGTTGGCTTGGAAACTCAAACGAAGAACGCGCGCAATCGGCGTCGGCGAGCTGCGCCCGACAAAGTGGACGAAGCCGAGTGCGTTCGCCCGCTCCTTGCTGCCCGCTTGCCGCTTTTCCCACCAAAATCCGAGGGAAATTGTCCGATCTGCGCGATTTTGTTGTCGATTCCACATTCCCGTCCGTTCAATCGAATTAATCGCCCGGTTTGCAGCAGAAATGACTCAATTCCTGCCGGACAACCTCCTCTCGTTGTTCCAAGCCCGGCCGCCGCTCGATTTCCTGCCGCCGCCGGACGAGCTGATCGTCAATCGGAAGCGGGCGCCCATCCAAGGCGTCGCCCAGTACATGGGACTCTTCGAGGTGCGTCTGGGGATCTTTCTTCCATTTGATTGTTTGTGTTCAGGACCCGAAGGACACGCCGCCGAAGCCGCACGTGGAGACGCGGGAGGAGAAGAAGGCGCGTCGGCGGAAGGAGAAGCAGGAGCTGCTCGCCTACAAGATCGAGCAGGGCATCGCCACGTGGGCGCCGGCGGAGAACCCGAACGCCACCACCGACCCCTACAAGACGCTCTTCGTCGGCCGCATTTCGTACGAGACCTCCGAGTCGAAGCTGCGCCGCGAATTCGAGCGCTACGGGACGATCTCCAAGGTTCGTTCCTTCCGATCATTCCTTTCATTCTTGTGCTCGTTTGCAAATCGTCCTCGTGCACGACAAGGAGGGCAAACCGCGCGGCTACGCGTTCATCGAGTTCGACCACCGCTCGGACATGTCAGGTGGGTCGGTCGGCCGGGGAAACGTTCGGCGATTTGTGGTGGAAATTCCCCGTTCTTTTCGTTTCGTTTGCTCGAAATTCGCGGCAATCTGGGGCCTCCGTTCCGCACTCCCACCTGTTCGTGTTTGCAGGGTCTTTTTGCTGAAAATTGACCACTCTTTCGTTTCTCTGAGGTTTGTTTCTGTCGGCCGCCGTTCGTAAGGCGGCGGTCGGACGGGACGTGCGGGCATCTGCGGGGATCTCTCTTCTGCGGGATTCTTTCGATCGTTAGTCGAAATTCGGGACAAAAGACAGACATTAGCGGGTCGAGGAACTTTCTCGGAATTTTGCACTTCCTTTTGCTCGGGGCCAAATTCTTGTCGTTCTCGTTTCTTTCTTGTGTTCGAGTTCTCACATTCGGGTAAGCAACTCGCAGGTGAGTTCTGCCGGAATCCACTCGACCAAACAAGCCGCGATCTTCGCCGAACGGTAAGGCGGGCGCGTAAGTTCTTTCGGGGTGGGAAGGAGTCAAAAAAGCGACTTCTTGTGGGGGCATCTGCTGCAAACGCGCTCCTGGTTGGTTTGTTTTGGTAAGTCCTGGAGAACGAATGACTGCGAAATGCCGTCGAGTAAGCGACGAAAGTGCACACGCCCGCTCCATCCTGCCATCCAACTGCCCGCATCGCTCGATCGATCCAACGGACCTCCTTCCGTAATGCTCGCCGCCTTTCAGCCGCCTACAAGAAGGCCGACGGGATGAAGATCGACGGCCGGCGCGTGGTCGTCGACTACGAGCGCGGCCGCACGCAGAAGACGTGGCTGCCGCGGCGGCTGGGCGGCGGCAAGGGCGACACGCGGCGCACCAAGAAGCCGAAGAACGCGCGCGACGACGACCGCGGCTCCTCGAACGGCCACTTCCGCGACGAGTGGCGCGGCGGTTCGGGCGGTCGCTACGGCGGCGACCGCGGCGGCTCGCGGAATCGCAGTCGGTCGCGCGAGCGGTACGGCGGCGATCGTCGCGGAGATCGGTGAGTTCCTCCCACTTCATTTTTCCTTCTATTGATTTCTCTTCGTTGTGTTGCAGGGATCGCCGTCGTTGATCGTGAGGCGAAGGCTGACCGCAATCGAGTCGAATGTCCAGCATTGTTGTTTAATTTATGTTCCGAATGTTTTGTATGCGTTCTGGTGTGGAAATAAACAGGAAACCACCGCTTCTGCTTCTGTTTGTGTTTGATTGTGGGGACGAAGAGGATTTGCACTCATCACTCGCGACCAATGGGTCCATTGGGTTCGAATTTCGCAGACGAACGGGCAGACCGCAAGGGAAACACGGAGATGATTCGAGCAAATTACGGGTGTTCGGAGAAGGATGGCGGAGTCGACGGTCGGGCTCGTTGTTGACCGCCGAGTCGCGAAGGAACGTGCCCGAGCAAAAGAGAACGTGCGTTCTGCGGGATTCGCGGCCGCGTAAACAAGGCGGGCGAAAGGCGGAGGGCGGCCGGCCGCACGAAGGCGCCCGTTTTCGCTCGCCGCGACGAGAAGCGAGCGGAGTGCCCGCCGCGAGCCGAGCGGCTTCGCCGGCCCTCGCGTTTTTTCGCGAACCTTCCGCGGCGCGCGTATAAAAGCGGGCCGTCCGCGCCGTCCACTCCACCTTCGATTCCAATCGAAAACAGTCGACTTCAGCTACCCACCGCTCTCTCCTCTCCTCTCCTTTCCTCTCTACCCGCCCACCCAACGATGTCCCTGTTCCCCTACTCCCACCACCAGGCGGTCGCGCCCTGGGCGTCGCCGTACTCGTTCTTCGCGCCGGAGCTCCAGCACCTGCAGCGCGAGCTGGGCGTTGTCGACACCAAGGACGGCAACTTCCACTACCGCTGCCAACTGGGCGGCTTCCGTCCGGACGAGGTCGAGGTCCATCAGGTGAGTTCTCCGCCCATCCTCCCACCCATCCGCTGACCCCCTTTCTCGTTGCAGGAAGGCGACACGCTCGTGATCTCCGCCTCGCAGAAGCACGAGGGCCACGGCGAGCACTTCCAGCGCACGCTGAAGCGCGTGGTTGCGGTAAGTGATCGAATGCGAAGAGAAAACGAGTGACTAATCCCCTCCCCGCTCGTTTCAGATCCCCAAGGACGTGCACCACGAGAGCATCCGCACGGAGATCAACGAGCGCGGCGAGCTGGTGATCCACGGCGAGAAGAAGGCCGTCGAGGGCAGCCAGCGCAAGAAGATCCCCATCGAGTTCAAGCACAGCGACAAGCAGAAGAAGTGAGTGCTCGGCCACTTCTCTGTCCTCCGCATCGCCTTCGATTTGCGGTCTAAATCCACTTCTCCCCTTTCTGTCTGTTGTAATCCTCCTCCTTTTGTCTAAATAAATGGTCAGTGTCTAATCGAATGCTCGGACATGGATTGGGGATGGGGGTGGGAGGACAAAAATGAAGGACCAGAACGAGGGCGGGAAGGGGGAAACGAAGACAGAAGGAAGGAGGAAAGAAACAAAGTGGTCGCACTTTGGAGTCTGGGCTCTCCTCTTGGCCACAAAGAAGGCGGCAAGTGGCCTTTCGGTTCTCTTCGTTCTCTTGCGAAACACTCGGTAGATGAGAGCTGCCCATTCGTCTCGTCCAACAAACAACAACAAGCCGAGAGGAACTAATTACCTACGTGTCGGACGAAGCGAAGGCATAAATCGTGGGCGTTACGTGAATTCCGCCCGGCCGCCGCCCTCGCGCAAATGCCAACCGAAACAGCCGGCCGGTCGGCCGAGTGGTCGGCGGGGAGTTATTTTGATCACGAGCCAAGCCATAAATTTTAATTTCACGCCTCAAAACCCGTCGGTTGCCGCGAATTTCGCCCACCAGCCGCCACTCGCGCCGAAACCTCAACCGAACATCGTCGACTGCTTCCTTTCGTCTGCAGAATTCTGGTGATGAAGCCCTCCGTTTGTTGTGCGTGTCTTCTGATTGCCGTCGGTAAGCGAGGATCAACACTCCTTGATCTCCCGCGTGTGTTCAGCCCTTCTCTTCGTCCAACTCACCGACGGAATGCCCGTCTTGTGCGGAGCCAGTCACCCGACGGCGAGAGCGGAAGATTCGCCCGGTTGTCTCCCGCTCTTCCGCCCGTACGGCCGGTTGCTGAAGCGGGCGCCCTTGCGGCAGTGCCTGAACGGGCCGATCGTTTGCGATGAGGACGACGTTCGTTCCGTCTGTTCATCGAACGCTTCATCTTCTGCTTTAGACACTCCGCTACGGATAGCCGCCCGCCGTCCACACTCTACTCAATCCTCCGTTTCTTTCGACATTCCGAAGAATTCTACCTGCTTGCTTGTTGGTTGCTGATTGAGGACTCCTGTGTTCACAAGAAGTTTAATCGAATAAACTCGGGGCAACAGTCCATGCGAACGATGCGAAGAAATGGGAGGAGGGTGGGCGGAAACCAAGTGGAATGGAGGGGAGGGAACACACGATCGACCGAACGGAAGGCGGAGAACGGTAAGTGCACTTGTTGGTTGATTGAAGGCGGGATTGAGTCGACTAATTACAAACAAACAGAGAAGGGCGGTTAAATACGTAGGTAATTAGTGAGCGGGCGTGTTCAGGGAAGAAATCGGGCGTTCGATTGCGCAGATTTTGCGGTGGTCACGAAGAGGAGGCGATTACCAGTGGATTCCTCTCGAATTGGATCCTCCGACTGCTCGGTCGCGCTCAGAGTTGCCGCAGTTCGGCCTGCGAGGCGGGCGGCGTGGCGGCGCCGGTCACGAGCTTCGCGTTCGGGATGCCGGGCGTCAGGAACGTCGGCTGATTGAAGAGGCCTGCAAACAAGGGCAATGAAGAGGGCAATGAAAGGAAGCGGCCTACCGAGATTCAATCCCATGTTGCTCGGCGTGCTGATGGACGGAAGGCCGAAGTCCGAGTTGGTGAATTGATTGAGCGAGAGCGACGTCGGCCGACTGAAGGGCGTCCCGTCCGCGCCGCCGATCAGGCCGTCCGCCTCGTTCGCCTTCGACTGGTCGCCCGCGGGGTTCAGCGCGGCGTGGGAGATGACTGCAAGCGAACGAATGAACGACCCGTTCGCCTCTTGCTTACCGGGATCGTTGGACATGATCATCGAGCAGGTGGTGCTCGGGTAGACGCCGTTCTCCGCCCCCATCTGCCCGCCGCCCATGTGCTCCGGCTTGAAGAGGTCGGCCGGCTGCAGGTGGCCGCCCATTTCGTGGTCCTCCTCGCTCTTCATCTGGTAGGCCGCCTGCGAGTAGTTCATCGCATCGTCCTTCATCGACTGCTGGCCGAGGCAGCAGCGGTGTTGTTGGAAGAACTCGGCGAAGTGGCGCTTCTCCTCCTCCGCCTTCTTGATCTCCTCGAGGAGCCGCGCGTTGTCCGCTTGGGCTTGAGTCAGTTGCTGCAAGACGGGGAGCATGAATGGAAGGATGAATGAAGGGGAGGACTCACCGCTTGCAGGGTGTCCAGCTGCTGCACGCGGCGCGCTCGACATCGCGCGGCCGCTTCCTTGTTGCGTTGGCGACGCTTCGCATTCTTGTCCCGCTGATCATCGGTGAGATCTTGCTGATTCTGAAGGGAGAGCGGATGAATGCGGGAGCAGCGGTGAGTGGAGCGCAGACTGCCGACCGGCGTGCGCATGGCGAGCGGCACACGAGTCCGGCGAGTCATGCGGTTCGGTTCGTGGGGAAATCACGCCGTCCGCCCAATCATCGTCGACAAACAAGCGGCCCCGTTCTTTCAGCCGCCCCAAGGCCGCCGCCGTCGATGGTGGGAGTCATCGATTGGGCGGGTTGTAACTCGCGGGGCGGCTGAAAGGCGGGCAGGGCGCTCGCATTACGTGGCCCTCCACAAACCCAAGAAACAGATGGGCGGGCGGCGCGATTGGTGGCGGTTTTTGTGTGATTTCGCCCCCCTCGCGGATTGAATCACCCCGCCGGGCGTGAGCGGGGACTGCCGCCCCGTCAGTCGGCTTTCTGCCCAACTTGCCGGCCGGCCGGTCCCCTCCGCTCCCTCCCGTCCCTCCTGCCCGTGCCCCCACTTACTCGAACCTCCAGCTCGCGCGGCAGACGGCCGCCCTTCCGGCCGGTGGCCGTGCGGGTCGCGTAGCCGCCGTTCGTGTTCGTGGTGGCGGTCGCCGAGCGGGTCATGAGCGTGGAGAGCGGGAAGGCCGAGTGGACGCCCAGGTCGCGTTGCAGCGGCGGCAGGCAGGTGGGCAGCGGCGCGTGGGCGCTCGCGTGGAATCCGTTGGCCGAGTAGTCCGCGAGGGGCGAGTTCAGGTCGCCGTTGTGGATCTGAAACGAGAGCGGATGAGTCCCGTGATGGCCGGTCGATCGTTCGTGTTTCTGCCCCTGATTTTCCCCATCGCCGACTACTCGCTTCCGTCGAGCCGAGCCGACTGACTGCCTGTTTCTCGTCGTAAACAACTCGGGTTACTCGCTGGGTGGTGGGAACTGTCCGCTCGCTCTCTTCTCGCCACTCAACTCGATCGTGATCGCCCCGCTCTCCCACAAACAACCCGCCCATCAGCCCCCGTTTCTCGTCGTCCACTGACCCAAGAGGGGAACTGCAGGTGGAGACGAGCGGCGTCCTCCATTGCGCAAAGCGGCGCGAAGCTGAAGAAGCGGCGGGTGATTACGGCGCCCGGACGGCCGCGGTACGTGTGGGTGAATGCAGGCGCGTAACTTCGCGGTCGCAAGCGAAGAAAAGAAGGGCGAGAGTGGTGGGGCGAGTGAACGCTTCTCGACGTCTCGCCGCCCGCCCGCCCTGCCGGCCGGCCGATCAATGGACGGGCGGACGGACGGCGGGGCGGGCGAGGAGCGAAACGGCGGGCCACAAAAGGCGAGAAGAATTCCGAAGCAGAAAAGCGGCGGCGGCGGCTCCAAAACGTCGCCCAACCGGCCGGCCGGCCGGCGGAATGCGAGCGGCCGTGTGCGGGGAGCGGCAAAGAAGCGCGCGGATTGTGCCCATCGGCGGGCCCAATCGACGGCGCCCGCATCTGCCCGCTCCTCTTCCCTTCACGAGCCGCTAATGATCGCCCCGTTCGGCCCGCGTGTTGTTCAGAAATCCGGGCCGACAACGAGGGGCACGTGAAGGAGGACGCGCACCGCTCGTTTGATTCGAATCTCTCGACCCAAACGTCCGCATTCATTCGAGTCACGAGCCGAAAGCGAAGCGAAGCGGAGGGCGCGAAGTTGGGCGGTCGGCCGGCCGGATGGCTACAGAAAGACGGGCGTCGAGGAATGCGGGCGACGAGCGTGTGCAGGGGTTATGGTTTGAGGCGTGCCCCGCCGCCCGGTCGATCCTCGCACTTGGCAAACAGCGAGAAGCGGTCGGGAACGAAAAGAATGGCGCTCCGCGGATCCCCCGCCTCGTCTCGATGCAAGCCGACCGACCGGCAAAGTGGAGGCATGCACGAGCCGAGCCGAGCGGGCGGGCGGACAGCCGGGAGTGAAAGGCGGGAGAAACCTTTGCGCCCACCGACTCGCCCGCAAACCCCCGGGCCGCTCGCCGAACCGACGAGAGCGGCGGCGATCGGCGCGCAAACCGGGCGGTCGGCCAAAAGCGAGAAGTCGCGCGCGGATCCGAAGCGGCGGCGGAATTCCGCGAGTGTCTCGTCTACGGTCAATCCCCGCGCCCCGCTTGAGCGACGAGGCGGAACGATTTCCATTGCGAAAAGCGCGAGGCGAAACATAATCCCCGATCCCCGCACGCGAAGGTCGTCTGCTCGTTGTCTACCGTACGCCCTTCCCTTCTCTCCTCCCCTCGTGTACCATTTCGAGTGGCCATGGCCAGAAGACGTTGAAGTCGACGGGCGGCGCGGCGGAGGTGGCCGGAAAGTAGGCGGCCTGCTGGAAGAAGTTGGCCGAGAACGGAGCCGCGGGCACCAAGCCGGCGGCCGTCGTCGCGTCGGGCACGTACGCGTAGGACGGTGGATTGGCGGCGTAGAAGTCGGCGGCGGCGGCCGGGTGGGGCGTCGGGTTGGGCGCGACGTTCGCGCGCTCCTCGAACGCCTGCAGGCCGCCCGCCTCGTCGCTTCCGGCGGCCGCGTTGTTCATCGCCGGCCACTCACTCGGCGCCTAATTGGGGCCGAGCGGGGCGGGTGAATCGCGGGGCGATGATGCCGAAAGGGAAGAGCGGCCGGCGGTGAGTTGCCGTCCGCGGAGTCACGAGCTGATTGTGCCGCCGGCCGATGAGCGAGCGGGCGGACGGCGGCGTCGAGGCAGCGGGGCGGATGAGTGGCCACTGGGAGGGCGGGCCGCCGGATCTCCAGGATCCTCGCGCCTCACGATGAAAGCGGGCCGACGATCGGGGCGGCGCGGCGTGGAAATGGCGAACCGATTCGTTCGACTGCCGATCTCCGCCGAGGCCCGCGGAGCGACGGGCGGGAGGGCGGGCGGGCGGCGTGCTGGTGGTCGTGTTCCCAAAATTGGGCCTCGACGCTCATTTGTCCGCCGCACGGTTTTGTTTTTGTTCCGATCGAAAGGCCGCCGCTCCATCGCCGACCGTGCGTGCGGGAGCGCCTGGACGCGGAGGGATCGGGCCTCGCGATTCGGGCGGTCGATTCATCCCGCGACGACGGCGGGCCCTCGAGTTCCGCACGGCCCCTCGGCGCCCGGTGATTCGGCGCGGCGGGAGGCTCGATCGGCCGGCCTGATCGCTGAATCAACGGACGGTCTCGATCGCGAAAGGCCTCCGTCCGCCCGCCTATTTTCGGCATTTCGACGAGGACGGACGCAATCGAACGACCTCCGCCGGCCGGTCGGCCAACTCGAGGGAAGAAGCCCGGCGTTACGCCTCGTTTCGCGTACTGTAGGCCACTCGCCGCCGCTCGTCTCGGCTTGTTTGCGCGCTTGACCGGAAGTGGCGCGGGCGAGAGCGAGACCGACGCGATTGGATTCGTTCGCTCGTTTATGCAATCGCGATTCCACTCGCTTTTTGCCGCCGGTCCCGATCGGCGGCCGAGTGGGAAGAGCGCGCTGTTCTTTGCGAACTGCGGGCCGCTTTGCGCCCGAAAGACCGCCGCCCGGCCGCGTCCTCATTTGCGAAACGATCGGCATCTTTGGACCGAAACCGCCGCACGGGTTTCGGTCATGAGAATTTCGATGCGCGGCCGCCCTTTCCGCCGACCGACCGACGGCTCGGTTGGATCAGCAAACCGGCGGCATCGCCGCAAAGCCGAAAGAAGGGCGCGGATCAAAAGTTCTCGCTCGCCCCGGCGTGTTTGCTCGCCGATCGCCGCCACAAAGGCGGGAATCCTTCCCGGCGGATGAGCTCCACGGCGTCCATTGTAAAGCGCGGGGGATCAGCGGGCGATCATGATCGAATTTCACGATCAAAATCAAAGCTTCAAATAGACTATTCACGCATGCACGAAAGCAGAAAGATTGGAGGCGGGGGCAAAATCCACCTACTCGCTCGGGGTCTCGACCGTTGCACCTGCCGGCAGCCGAACGGCGAGGGCGGGCGAGTGACGTCGATCTGCGTGAAGCGGAAAGCTCAAAGTCGAGCACAAAGTGGGACCCCGACGGAGGGCGAACGGAAGTCTCGAGCAGGCGAGCAAGTGCGGGAATTTCGTTAATCCGGCGCCTGTTTTCCGTGTAGACGGCGGCTTCCGGTCACGGCGACGATGAGTCGAGTGAGTAACAGGAAGGGTTTTCTCTTTTACGTTCGATCGATGTCCTCTTGCCTTGTTGCTCGAATTATTCCCGCTCGCTCGATCGCTCTCGTCGTCCCATTCGACAAACGAATAAAAAGATTCCACGTTTGCTTCCCGCATTTTATTGCCCCCCTCTTTCGCCCCCAAATGTGGAAGAAGAGGAACGAACCTTTCGGTTGGTCGGGATCTGTCGAGAACGAACCTGAAAGAACACGAAGGTTGAAGCCAAGCGATCGGAAAGATCACGCGCGCGCACTCTTTCGACACTCTCGCCCGATCGATCGATCAAACGAAAACATCGCACGCAACTTGGCGATCAAAAGCGGAAACAAGCGGCGGCGAGAAGCATTTCATCGGCGTCCCACGCAAAGCAGAGCGTCCTTATCAACACGCCGACCGTCAAGAGCGGAAAGACGACGGCCGGCGAGAGGTCAACGAGCGTTTGGAATTCCGGACACGAGAATGAAGATCGCGGGGCGCAACGCGCGAAGCGTCGGCCACGTCCCCGACGCGGATGCCGCGCAGGTGTTCGCAAAATGAGACGGCGAAAAGAAAGCGGCGATTTTCGGCCGCCTTGCGCAACGAAACGTCAAATCCGCGCGCCGCGTTCATCGCGCTCGTTTGCGGGAAAGCGGGCGAAAAGAGCGAAAATCGAAGCCAATCGCCGTCGTTCTCCCAAGGCAATGCGCGAGATCGATCGCCAAACGTCGTCGTAAAAAACGAGATCACAGCGCAAAGAAGGAAGGAAGAGCGCCCCGCGTGTTTGGAGAACAAACAAACCAACTTTTTGCTCGGCGAAAGACGGGCGAAAAATCAGCGAGCGGACGAGCGCAAGGCGGCAGAAAGAAATCGGTAAGAAATCTACGGAAAGTTTCTCCTTGTCGTCGTTCTAATTGGGAACAGACGGGAGCGGCGAGGAGGAACGAAGACGAACGAGCGCGTCGAATTCGGAGATTTCGATTCGATTCGAGGCGAAAAGAACGGGGCAGCCGCAAAAAAGCGGTCGATCCGCCCGTCCCGCCGTCGTCGTTCGCTTTCGAGCGGTCGGCGGGCGATCGGCGGGCGAAGAAACGACGAGGGGCGACCGCCGAGAGTCCCGTTCGCCTCCACGTGCACTTCGTCGCCCCCTCCGCTTCCCATCGCCGCCGCTCGCTCGTCGCCCCGCTCGCCGGTCGGTCGGGTGGCTTTAAACGAACGACGACCACGTTCGAAAGTCGAAAACAACCGTCGAGGTCTCGCGCCCACCACAAACGATCAACACCTTCGAGTAGGAAGAAGTAAAGGAAAAGTAAGAGGAAGTTGTAGGTGAATGGAAGCCACAAGTGATCACAAATGACGAGGAAGAAATCACGTCTTCTTACAATCAACCGAAAAGAAACTCGCGCACAATCGAACGGAAGAAACAGTCGAGAAGTTCCCGCCCGCCCGCCGGTCGGATGACTCACCCACCTGCTCGCCGCTCGCTCGTCAGCTGCGAGCGGAAATTGTGATCAGCGGCGGTTGGGCGGGCGGGCGGAGAGCGGCGGCGGAAGAGCGGGGCGGAGTGGTGAGTCATCGGTTCGCGTTTCGTGGGTTGCTTGCGGGCGGGCGGGGTGTTTCGCAACCCGACGGCCGCTCGCTCGCGCTCTTCTTTCGCTTTGCGCCTTTCGAAAGCCGCCGCTCGGCGTCACGAATGGCGGCCGAGGAGTTCCGGCCGTTCTTCTCGACGTCCGGCAATTTCTGCTCTTCGTTCCGGCCGTGTTTATGCGGTCGGTCGGCGATCATTTCGTTCGATTCGATTCGGTTTGTTTACACGCCGCCGTCCATCGAACGATCGACGAGGTCCACAATCAAGCGAGTTTATTCGAAGAGAAGCGAACCGAAAGGAAAGGAGACTACCGAGTGGAAAGAAGACGACGAACTACGACCTTTGGAGCGAATTTCGATCAATATTTCAACAACTGCGACTTCTGGAACTCGCTGCGATGTTTGCGGAGAGCGGCGAACAAGAAAACGGCGATCACGCCGCACAGCACCGCGCAGACGCCGAAGAGGGCGGCGAGGATCGCCGACGAGAGGCAGACGGTGGAGCCGGCCGGCCGGTCGGCCAACTGCGACGACTTCCGCAGCCACGCGCTCTCCGCCGCTGAAATTCGAGCCGTAAACAGTCGACAGCAAAAGGGGACGAACCGGAGCGGTTCTCGTCGTCGATCTCGATGACCACCAGCGACTGCTCGGGCAGATCGAAGTCGGCCACCTTCTGCGAGTCGTCGCGCTTCACAATCCGCTTGTAGTCGTTTTCGGTGGGCCGCGCACGAGTGCCGGGTGTGTAGCCTTGGGTCGTCTAAACACGAGCGATCAATCCGCTCATTCCTCCTTGCGAGTACGTGGTGCGGAGGAGCGACTCCCGGCGGTCCACCGCCCGGCCGCGACGAGGACGCCTCGCCCAGTTCCATGCTTCCGCCGTCGTACGCGCTCGGGGTCTCGGCTGCTGAATGATCGGATTGAGCGGAAGGCAGGAGAGGAGATCACCGTAGTGCGAAGGAGTGACTTCCGTCTGGGTGCCCGCCCGCGTGTTGCCGCCGTACGAGTCGGCGCCCGTGTTCTGCTCGCCGTAGCCGCCCGCGCCCTTGCCGCCGGTCGGGCATTGCGGGTGCTGGAAGGAGAGGTGAACAGAAGAGAGCTTTTTGGAAAACAAACCGTCTTCGTGCACCCGGCCTCTCGATCCTTGAGCGCCAGTTCGATTTGACAGTTGAAGTGCTGAAAGATCGATTGATTGAACGGGCAGAAGTGGTCGGAACGGACGAGTGTCGGCTTGTCCGCAAACTTGAACACGTAGGACGTCTGGCCGGCAGTCAGATCGGCCGAGTAGTCGAGGTTCTTGAGCACGTAGCGGTCGATCTCGCAGCTGCAAGCAATCAATCGATCAAGTGCTTAACTCGTAAACACACCCGAATTCGTCCAGAACGAAGACCGGCTCGCCGCCCTGTCCGTCGTTCACCGTGCAGCTGCAAGAAGAAAAGATTGAAAGCAGAGAGAAGGGATCACTCGCCTGTGCACTCGCATGCAGTAGACATCCGTGACGTCCGTATCGCACGTCCACTTGTGGTACACCCGGTCGCCGATCTTCGCGTAGCGCACGGGTTGGCCGTTCGGCGAGTCCAAAATCTCGTAACGGCACACGGGCATCTACAGGGACTGTTCACTAATCGACGAGGAAGAACTCACTTCCGCCTGTCGAGTGAGCGCCTTCGTGGTCAACGAGGAGACCTCCAAGTTTTGCCCGACCGTTTTCCGCGCCTCCATGTAGAAGCAGTTGACCCTACAGGAGCAATTGAAGGCGATAACCGAAAGGATCCCCTACTTGTAGGCCCGATCGCTCTTCGTGATGAAGATCGGATGAAAGGAGATGACGACGGTGGCCGAGACGGCGACTCCGTTCAGCTCGCGCGATCTCCGCAGGCCGCACTGGTCGAAGTTGATCGAGAAGCCGTGCACCTTGCCGCCGCTCCCGTTCAGCGCGCAGTTCGGGTCTTGCGAGTAGCTGGAATCAAATGAGTGATGATTGAAGACCTCGAAATGCTCGCCCTTTGACGAAGATGCGGCCCGAAAAGGACTTCGTGGTCTGCAGATCGATCGAAACGGACTCCGCGCCGCAGCTGACCGTTGGCTCGCCTCAAACAAGCGAGCGGCGAGTGAATGAGCGGGAGATTCGGGAGCTTACCGACGAGATAGTTCGGAATCTGCCCGTTCGCCGCCCCGCCCGCGCCGCCGCTCTCGTCGCCGCCGGTGCCTCCGGAGGCGCCTCCGGAAGCACCTCCAGCCGAACCGCCCGCTCCTCCGTGCGCGCCTCCACCGCCGCCTGCGCCGCCTCCACTCGCGCCGGCGGCCTCCTCCTCGCCGTAGATGCCGGCCAGCGCGACGGGGATCACGAGCAGGAGGGAGGCGGCGAGCAACCACCGACTCTCGACTCGCCACCACCTCTTCCGCGAGTTGGTCGCCTTGCGCGCCATTGGACCGGGATTTCGGATGCGGATGGCACTGAACGAAGAGGAAGGAAGCTACACGTGAAGCGGACGAACAGGTTGATGTCACGAAGCGGAGCGGACAAGAAGCACGCGCAAGACGGGCGGGCGGACGGACGGAAGCGGAAATTTGATTCAAATCAAGCATTGGGTCGTGAAAAGGGCGGCGGATTGCGACGATCGACCGGCGGGCGAGGCGGGGGACGGGCGGACTCATTATCCCAAGCGCCCAGCCCGCACTTCGCCTTCCGCCCGCCTCACGTCCATCCGGCGACGATAATCGACCAGCGGGCAACCGGCGACGCAATCCGCCCGCTTCTCCTCAAGCAAAACACACGAGTGGAAACCTCGAGGCCGATCGTTGACCTCCAAGCACGCCCGGAATGCTCGAATGTACGATCGTTCCTCCGCACTTCGTCCTCGAGAAGAAACAAAGACGAGTGAAATGGAGCAGGAAACAGCGCGCATTTCCGCGTAAAAGCGGTGCGAATTTAATTGGCTTGATGATCGCGCGATTGTCTCGCCATAAACACGTTCACTCGTTCGAGAGGGAAGAGGTGGGTGGGCGTACAGAAGGGAGAAGAAAGGAGGGGAATGAGCAATGGAGAGAACAGCGGGACATCCGCCATCTTTGTTTCTTCGGCCGTTCGTTGACAAACCGACGAGCACGAAAGTGAAAGGCGGAGTTATGCAAATTCGATTGGATTCGAATCGAAACTCCCGACTTTCCCACGGCACAGCGGGACTTCCGCCCGTCCTTCCGTTGACCACAAGCAACTCTACCGGCTTCCAATTAGTGTTGACCTTCGGCTGGACACGAGCAGCATTGAGCCGACCGACCGACTGGAAGACGGCAAGCGGTGTCACTCGTTTTAAACCCGATCCTCCCACTGGAACGAACGAAGGCGCGGAGTGGTGGGTGGATGAAAGAAAGATGCCGTTCGCAACACAAAAGTGATGATTCGAATTGACAAACACGACCGGCGAGTGGATCCCCCGCTTCTTCCCTCCAGTCACACCCATCCACTGACTAAGTGGAGGCGTGAACGGAAAGCGAAAGCCGGACGGTCAGACGATCGGCGAATCCGCCGGCCACGTCCGCGGATCCTGCTTCTTCGCGCTAATTGATGAGCGGGCGCGAATTACCGGCAGACAGCCGGAGCGGACAAATCGACGATCGACTGCGCACTTCCGTCGAACAAAAGACGCCCACCGACCGGCCGGCCGGCGGGTGGACGCGCCGCAAATCGCCGCCCGGCGTTCAGCGAGCGGAAGCGAGAAAACGGGCGGCCAGTCGACCGTAATCGAAGACGAGCGGAAGAAGCGGAAGGAAGGAAGGAAGGGAGATGTTGCGATCTTCTTCACGCCCATCCCCCGCATTTTATAGCCGAAGTGAACAATGCGGACGTCCCGCAATGCACGAGGTTACACTCCTCGCGGGCGGAAAGAAGTGATGAGTGAGGGCAATGGATTCATTAATCGAACCGAACGAACCGCTTTGTCCCCCACCGAACCCAAACGATCGGACCGCACGGTCGCCCGCTGCTCTCAAGTGTGTCCATTGCGGCTGCAGATTGCGCGGCTCGTTTCGGTCGTCAAATTGGCGGCTTGCTCGTCCCGCGGCGTCTTCTTTTTCTTTCCGCTTGCCGCCGGCCGGTAATTCGGGGGATTTGCGCAAGACGGCGAGGTGATCACGCGGCTCGCTGCGGTTTGTCGTGAGTTCCGTCTTGTTTCTTCCGCTGATTGCTCGTTCTTCTCAATTACTGCCATTTATTCGCCTATTTACAGGGACGGACGGGCCTTCAACGGAATAAATTAGGTAACCTTGTTTGTTGCGTGATATGCGGAGATCAACAAAGAAGAGAAGAGCGAGTGGGTGGGGGGATCACAGGTACTCGTCGCCCGGCTCCAGTGCGGGGTAGGCGGTGGCCGCCTGATTCCGCAGCACAACGCAGTCGTTGTCGAACGGAGTGAGCGATGGAGTTCGTTGGGAGGCGCCCGCAATGGAGATCGTGTCGCTGGTGGACGAGGTGACCTGAACGAACAGGAGGGAGAGTGAGTGGGAGGAATGAAAGGAGTACTTGAATGCAGACGGTGTTCTTCCGTTCGGGGTGGAAGTCGTAGAAGAGACTCGATTTGCGGCGGCAGTTCGAGTTCTCGAAGCCGTGCGGAAGGTCGCGCTGGTCGAAGCCACTGAGATTGCTGCCGGAAGTTCAATTTCATCCAAATGGACTCGAGACTCACCTGTTCAGCCGTCGAGCGTGCAGGAGGGCCGCACAGTAGGGGATCTTGAGCAGCAGGCGCGTCAAACAGCGGCAGTTCGTGAGGAACGCTCGCGAGTACTCGCTGCTCGCCAGGCAGAAGACGAAGAAGTTGGAGCAATGGTTGAGAATCTCCAGCGTGTTTGCGATGTTTCGGAAGACCTGCGGGCCGAACACTTAATTTGTTCACTCGACCGACCGCCCACCTGGAATCCCCAGACGGAATCCGTCGACTCGTTCTGGAAGACCATGACCGCCATTTGCGGAAGGTTCCCAAACAAGTAAATCGTGCAGATCGCGATCATCAAGGCGGTCAGCTTCTTCTCGGTAAAGGATTTCATCGAAACAAAGAGGTTGTCCTTCCTGCAATCATCCTTGCTTTCATCACGTGTCCGCTTGAGATCTTCGAGCATGCGGGGGACCACACGCACTGCTCGAGTGCCCAATTTGCCGCCGCTTCATCCCGCCGACCGCAAACAAGCAGCCGCCATTTGGTTCGTTTAATTGAAACAAGCCGCCTGTTTCGGGTCGGCAAATCGAAAACAAATGTGCCGCCCACCCACTTACCGCTGCTTGCCGGCCGCCACGACGACGTCGCCGCACTCGGCCGCTCCCGCACTCGAGCGCTTGATCAACAGCCGGCGGTTCTTCTGCAATGCGGCCACGTTTCTTCCGCAAATCGAATCCTCCCGCTTGCCTTGGCGACTTGAAGCGACTTTGCGATGATCGCGTTCAGCACGACGAGCAGGATGACGCAGAAGAAGCGGAGCAGTTCGCGGAACAGCTTGTACCAATTGAAGACTTCGAACCAGACGGGATCGCTGAAATCGAATCACTCATCAAATCCGATTATTTTGGGTTTCTTTGGCATGAGTACATGTAAACAAGAACGTGATTTTTGATCCAATTAATGCAAATTTGCAGCCCGCGGTCGCCGTATTGGATCCGGCCGCTTCTTTTTGGAGTTTGCGGAAGTCACGAGTCGACGCCGTTGCCGCGTACTTCGCTCTCCGATCTCCCGCCGTTTGCAGCGCGCAGAAGCGACAATTTTGTTGCGGAATTCCCAGGGAGTTACGACGTAATCCGCCGCTTTTCTGCTTCGTTCTTCTCGCGACTCGATGGGACGAGTTGGACCGAAAATTGCGCGAGCGGTCGGCCGGCCGGCCGGAAGGAACGTCGGCGCGTGACCGCCCGAAATGACGACGTGCCGCCCCGATGGAGGGCGCGTTTGTTTGACTTCGGGCCGGCCGCCATTCGAGACGGAAGGGGGCATGATTTCATCGCAACAATCCGCGCCGGCGTTTAATTGAAAGCAGCGAGCTGCAGGCGGCGAGCACTCACTTGCAGAGGAGCTGCTGGTTGTTGCCCTTCACGATGCGCCCGTTGGCGTCTCGCTTGGCAACGTTCTGCAGGGCCATCGGGAGGTGGAGGAAGATCGAGAGCATCAGAACACCGAAGATCTTCAACGAAACGCTCGACTGAATGCTGAACAGCCGCTTCTTGTGCGGCTTTCTGATCAGCAGGTAGCTGCAACAAACAAACGAAATAGATCAGACATTCACTCGTCCTCTTACCGCTCGACAGTCAGCAGAACGGCCGAGTACAAGCCGGCCACCAGGAAACTGTTGATGAGCACGTCCTCTACCTGCAGCAAGAGAAGAAAATGGGTGGTTGACGTGCGAGAGAACTCACCCAAATCGAGTAGTAGACGACGATCTCCAGGTGATCCAGCGTGGTCATTTGGATCAAGAAGTGAAGCAAGATGGCGCTCAGTCCGATCTGAACACAACAGCGAGCATTCCATCTCGTTGTTCAGCGAGAACTCACCAGATCGAAGATGCCCAAAGCTCTGATGTAGAGAAACGGAACTGTGCGAAGAGAAGGCGAACGTAAGGTCGTGAGGTTGAGGATATTGCCCAGGACTCCGATCAAGCAAATGGTGATCTGCAAGCAACCGGGAGTAAAAGAGTGGAGAGAAAGAACCGACCATGATCGTGCGGAAGACGGCCTTCAACCGCACAAGCTTCTCGTCCGCGCCGCCCGCGTTCAGGACGTCGGGGGCACAGAAGGCTTCCAAACTCATCTGAACGCTCCAAGAGGTCAAACGGAATCAAAGGTCGCGGTGCAGGAAGCGAACGACGAGCGGAATTATTTACTCGTTTACAGTACGGGGGAATCACGGGTCTTCGTCGTGTTGCTTGGTTACTTTCGGCACGTGCAAGAGCGAGTGGTGAGTGGATTGGAGCAGCCGCGAGTGTAATGCGCCCAAATTGAATCGTTCACCCGCACGGTCCGCCTTCTTTTGGGCCCCGACGAACGCGAGTGGACAACAAACGAGTGAGTGTTGGGTGCGGGCACGAGCTGAAGGTCGCTGCCAAATACCGCCCGGAGGTTCGTATTTCGATCTGCGGCCGCGAAGAAGCCGCTGGAAGGCAGAAGCTCGCCCGACCGCCTTATTTCCGCTTCGTGGTCTTGAATTTCGGACATCGGGGATCAATTGGCGGCCGGCCGAATCAAGAAGTCAATTGTCGAAGCGGCGAGCACTCGGAATAATCGGCGCCCAACGGGGACGAGCGGAAGGCCGACCGGAAGGAAGGAAGGGGAGGGACCAAACGGTCGCCAATGCAAATGCACGGAACAAAACGGGCAGGAAGAAGAAACATGCGAGAAATGCCCTCCAGCTGTACGGCCCGCCCCGTCCCTTCGAGAACATAATTGAATCGGAGAAGGCTCGAAGTTGAAGGAGGCGGGCGGGATGGCCGCGAGAAGGAAATTGGCCCCACCGTCCGCCCGCCCGCCGCCCAACTGTTGCCATCCGCTGGCCGCGCACTCGTGGAATCTCGGCGGCTCGTGTTCATTTCGCGCCTCCAAATGAAACGTCAACCCACACCAAAGGATGGGAGGATTTGGAAATCCGCCGGAATGTTTGTGGACGGCCGACGAGGCGGGGACGGGAGCGCTGGAATCGTAATGCCGAGCCGGCCGGCCGTGTTCCCGAATTGCCATCAGTGGGCGGCCGAAGCGGGGCGCGCGGATTGGTTTAATGAAAACTCGCCGACTGCCGGAACAAAAGAAGGCGGCCGGCCGGACGGGACGGCAGAGAGCGAAGAGCGAAAGCAAGCTGCAGAAAAACTCGCAACAAACGGCGGGGTGTTCGGGCAATCGCTCACGTTCGCCCCGCCCGAACGGCACTCGATTCATTTCCCATCCAAAAGGATTAAAAGGCGGAACGGCCCGCAAAGAGGAGTGAGTTCAATGGACGGCCGTCCCGTGCGGGAGTCACTCGAACGAAACACGCGGGGGTTTCCTGACCGCAAGCACGCCGCCGCGTACTCAATGAGGCCAATATTCGCGGTTCTCTGCTGCCCGCCCGAAGACCTCCGGCAGCTTCGAACACGTGCTCCGTGCGGGCGGGCGTGTGTGGAAACGCGGGGCTCCGGCCGGATAATCCGCCCCGCTTTCGCTCGTTTGCTCGCTCGTTCGATTAATCAACGACACAAACGGCGCTGCAATTTAGGCAATTCGGCCTGCAGGAAGTCCGCAGACATTCCAATTTAATCGTCTTTGCATCGAGTCGAACGTCAGCAGCGGAAGCTCGGACAATCGGGGGACGGCCCACTCGAAGAAGAAGAGGAGGAGGAACGCGTGGAGACCACTCGAAACAAGCGGGAGTTCAGCGAGTTTGTCCTCAAGTGCTCGCCGCGAACAAAGAACGCCCCGCTCACATGCCAGTCGGAGAGTACGGTCGATGAAACAAGCAGCGGGGATGAGGAGATCCCAAAAAGGATGATGTCGGGATTGTCCCCACGAATCCCCGTTCTTTCGAGAGAAAATTGAGATGGACGGACACATGGGAACATCCTCCCGCTCACTCCTTCCCTTTCCCCAATGCGAACACCACCGCGAGAGGAATGCGGACAGCTGTTTTGTTTAGGGCGCGCGTTGTTGCGAGCCGTGAATGCGCGATGAATGAAGCGTGATTAACAATTCGGACATTAAGCCCGCCCAACCCAAAGGTCAACCGACGGCTGAAAGTGGAAGGACACGGGAGTTCGACTCACAAGGGGTGCTCCCCAGTTGTCCGCGCCCTTTTTGGACGTGATATGCCTCATTCACGCGCCTCGTCGAGCTGAGCACGAGTCTGCAACTCCCATCGGCCAAAACCTACTTCCGACGGAGATATGAGCCGTCAAAGTTGCATGATGTTTGACTACAGGGGGACCTGCAGTCGAACGAAATTTTACGTGAATTACTGATCTAATTGGACGACCGGTTGTGTTTTGTGCTTGTTTAACACCGATTGAGCGCAAAATTTCACGAGAATATCGGTTGATCTGCTGTTTCTTCCCTCCACCTCCTCCAGCCCAGCCGTTGGCCTCGTCACTTTCTAACAGCTTGCAAAACTTTCCACAACGGTTTTCTTAACATATATGTTATAAAATCAAGTTTCTAGGAACATAGAAGACTTTCGGTTCCAAAGACAGCTAGATTGAAGCTCTTTTGTGGCGTTTAACCGGCCTGCCGGCCGCCCGAAAATCGAGACCAAAGGGGGGTCATCGTGGTTTTTTGTCGAAAATTTCATTGACGAGCTTTTGGCACCGATCGAATCAGCTCATCAAACTACGTCGTTTGCACGCAAAAAGAACGTTGCAAGCGCAGTCGTTAGCATAGTAATCGTATCGAAAAAAAGCAAAATGTCGAGCCGCAGTGCAAGTCAACCGACTTGCCGCTGGACCACGCTGACACAACGGTGAGTGGACGAATTTGCACGCGGCAATCCGAGCGTAAAGGAGCGCTTGCAAACGGCTGGAAAACTGCGGAACAGTGCAAACTTCGACGGCTCATATCTCGTTTACAAATCGCTTTTGGCCGATAGAAAGTGCAGACTCGTGCTCAGCTCGACGAGGCGCGTCGAATGAGGCATATCACGTCCAAAAAGGGCGCGGACAACTGGGAAGCACCCCTTGTCAAGCATCCCCTCCACCGACCGCTTCGTCTTCCCGCCCGTATCGAATTCGACCGTCCAGACTCGCGAGCAAACAGCCGACCGAACGAGCGGCCGGCCGGTCGAAATGCGAGCGGAAGCGGCGAACAAGCGGCAAGAACGCGTCAATTAACACGGCCGAGTGACTCGTTGCGGGTTGATAACAAGCACTCATCTGCCCGCATTCCGCACTTGTTTGCAAGTTGGGTCGAGTGAGCGGTCGAACGGACGTGTAAGGCGTTGAAACAAACGAGCGGATTACAAGCAATGTTCGATTCCCCTTCCGTTTCGTTGCGGAACCAGAGATTTCCGCGTGAAAAAAGACACGCAGCATACCTTTAATCACAAGCTTCTCAATACAGCCCGCTGAAATCCATGAGCACGACTCACGGCGTTTTCATTCCGTGGAAAAGGGGAATTAGCGCAAGTCTTCCTCTCGCCGCCCATTTTCGCGGCGGGACTCGCGCTCAACGGGAGCCGTTAACGGGCGGTTATTTGTTCGGCTTTTTCTCGATTAATCGGACGAAACTCGAAAATTCCCTGCGGCTAACCATCCGGGCATGGCCAGGGAACGTAATAAAACAAAAATTTCCGAAATTCATCCCCTTACCGTTGAGAAAAATGCAACGCCGTCTTTTTGATCGTTCGAACTCTCCGATACGACGCCTTTAAGTGGCTCTTGGCCATCATTAACGAAAGTTGATGAAAATGCCGGATAACCGTGATGATTTGCTCTGTTTAACAGCTTTTGAAGAGAGGTGCGCGTATCAACAGCGTACGTCGCTGCGCAAGCGAGAAATCAAACACGGAGAGTTCGAAGCCGAACCAGGTTTTCGAAAACGTTCTTTTATTCTTTCTTACGCGTAACGATAACGCTTTTCTACTTTTTCTCCTACAGTTCAACTTTTTGCAAAAGCTAGAGAAATCATAGGGGAATCTGTAGCTGTCTAAAAGCGCTGGGGCAACGTGGCAAGATTTCCGTGCTTGAACAGACATCATGGACCACGTGGCACGCGATTCGACCATACAAATCGTTGGGTTTTTCCTACGATTACGCTTGGCGGCAAGAATCTTGAGATTTAATTTAAAATGCCAACGCACACCAGAGAAAGACTGCAAAGCGACTCTGCAAGGTTCTTTAGTCACAACAGTGCCAAAAGGGTGCGCGAACTAACGTAACAAAGTAAAACTCCGCGAACTATCGCTGGAGGAAAGACGGCGTCGCATTTTTCTCGACGGTGGCTGGATGAATTTCAGAAATTTTTGATTCATTACGTTCTTTGGTCATGCTAGAGTGGTTAGCCGCAAGGAATTTTCAAGTTTCGTCCAATTAATCGAGAAAAAGCGATTCGACTACTCGTCCGTGGAGCACTCCCCTCGAGCGGGAGTCCCGCCGCGAAAATGAGCGGCGAGCGGAAGGCTTGCGCTAATTCCATTTGGGCACGCCGTGCGACTTGTTCAAAACTTCGGCACTACGCGGAGAAAACAGCATGAGCGGCGCGCGCACCTCTTGTCAGCGCTTGGCTCGTTTTTTGTTCCCCTCTCTTGTGTGTGGCGTGGCGCAGTTGGTAGTGCGTTCGCTTTCAAGCGAAATATATTTGCCTCTTCCTCTACCGCGCCAGTTATGCCGGCCGTCCTATCCGTCACTTCATCCTTTTGCTGTTTTTACCCTACGGCTGTTGATCATCTCAAAACGTCCCGTTTATTCGTCAGATTGACTTTCAACTTTTTAGCCGCTCTCCGATCGTTTCGAAGTTTCTTACTGACTGTCGGTTGGTCCAAGTTTGCATGAGAGTGGGCGAGTGGCCTCCCGCCTCGACCTTCCAACTTTGGGCGATCACAACTTCCTTCAACGACATTACCTGATGATGCCGTCCACGGATGAAATGTTCCTCATATCAATATGCACTTAATTGTCGACAACGCGGGTGAATTTATTTGGCTGTAAAGAACGGTATGTTGCGGAACGTTGAGACGGAAAGTTGAACTTGCCTGCCGGCGGTTGAAATGCACATTTTCGAATTTCGCGCATACAACTTCCTCTGGCCATAAAAAGATTCAGCTCCATTGGACCAACGGCTTAGAGTTGAGAGGGCGAGTGTGTTGAATAAACGCACAATTTCTCTTCTTTTCGAGAGGATCCGAAGGGATGATCAACAACCGTAGGTAAAAACAGCAAAAAAATGAAGTGGCGAGGAAGAGCCGGCACCGCTGGCGCGGTAGTGGGGAGGTTGCCTGCGATCTTTTCGCTTGAAAGCGAACCCACTACCAACTGCGCCACGCCACCCTTAAATAAACAGAGCTCAAAGTGAGCCAAGTGCCGACTCGTGCGTGTGCCTTTTGCGAGGCCGCGCGGTCACACTCGTTTTTGCCCTGCTCGCAATTTCTCATCAGAGTTTCTCTGTGCTTTTGTTCAACCCAAATCCAAAATCTCAATCCGCTAGTGCTGTCAGTTCGTCACGCAAAATTGTCCAAAATGAGGACTTCTCAGATGGGTTTGTAGAGTTCTTGACGCTGATTCCACATATGGGATTTTTTTCTATATCCATTCGTTCTTGAGTTATTTCGATTTGAATGTGCAAAAAATCGTTGCTCGCGAGCGTGCGTGTGAGTTGTGCAAACAGCGAGCAGCGAGGGGTAAAATGTCGCCAGCGAATGAGAGTTGAGCGAAAAAGGCATTGTGCAACTGCAAGTGGTTGCGGAACGGCCGAACGTGCTGTGTCGTGAATGTTCAAATTTATCTCAATGCACAACGAACATCTATCAAAACAGCGTGCCCGAAGGCCGCGGCTCTGCTGGTCTAGTCGATTACACGCTCGTTGCCGCTCGTTCAATCGCCCGTCCACTTAAGGAAGTACCCGAACAGTTCGGCCGCCTGCTCGCTGACGCAAAGCCGCCCTTCGTCCCACTCGTCCTGCCACTCGGCCGGTCCCTCCTCGTCGTACTCGAAGTCGGGCGAGTTGCCGTTCCGCCAGAAAAGATCCCAATGCATTGCGGTTGAGCGGTAGAGATCGCCGCGCTCCCGCCACCTTCGTTCTCGCTCGATGATCGCCTCCATTCGCGCTCGAAATCTCTTGCACTTTCGTTCCTGTAAAGAATGAAGAATAATTTCTCTCCAAGCGAGCTTCACGAACGCACTTTTGCCAATCTGACTCGAATTTGCGCGTCGATGCGCGTAATCTTGATGCCCACCACGTCTACGGCCAAATCAACGAGTTCTTGGGCGCGGTCTTGAATCAAACGAAGACGAGTGCGGAACGTGTTCAATTGCTGGAAGAGAAGATGAGCGAGAGGGCGATCAGTCCAACTTGCCCGGATGCCGTGAATGTCGACTTCCGCCTCACAAAATGAAAGGGACATGTGGGGGTTGACTCGTTTGAAGCACTCCAACGCCCGCCGCCACGTGGCCAGACGCTCCACCCTCCCGTCTTCTCGTTGACCGAGCAGCCGGATCCCTTCAGGCACGAGATTCGCGTACGTTCTGAGGTGCTTGAGGTACGGGTTGGTGGGCAAACTGCAACAAGCAGCTGATTGGTGAGAGCCTTAAGAAAAGCACGCACTTGCCGACATCTGCAAAATACTTCAACTTGCAGGACTCTTCCCCGTAGCGCCAAATGCGAACACGATGAGCGGGCACACGAAGGGCGTAGAAGTGGGCATCTAACGGGCGCAATAAAGTGACCGAAAGGATGAAAGCCTACCGCTGTCCGTGTACAAGTCCGAGGAAAATCGATCCAGTGGGCGTTGCAAGCGGCAGAGCGGGAGTTCTCGCATCGAACACGAGAGCGTCGTGATGCCATCAGGAAGGAGCGCGAGGAAAGGAACGCCCAGGTTATCCTCAGAAATCACGACGAGCTTCTTTAGTTTCGGTTGCTCTATTGAACACAGAAATGAGCGCAAGCGAAAGAAGTTCTCCAATCTTTAAGAATTTGGGAAAGATTAGCCGCAAATCGGCAGTAGACGGCGTTCATCTCCCAACTCTGCAAGTAGAGCTTCACGATCCGCACGCGACGGGCAAACGAGAAGAAGAAAGCGAGGAAGCGGGAGTTTTGTCGAATGATGAACGGAAAACGGTCCGTGTTCCGTTCTACGTGGACCTCATCGTTCGGAATCACCGTGAGCAGGAGTTTGAACGAATCCGCAAACATTGCTCGTGCGAACCGCCGACACACCAGCGCTTGGCGAAAGAACCACTCGTCGCTGTTCGCATCGGGCACGAACTCGTAAGCAAGGCGCTTTTGCATTGAAGAACGCAATTTGGGCTTCGCTTTCGGCATTTTGGCGGCAAGATCTGAAAGAAAGCAAGTCAGAAGATTAAAGAAACGCGATCAGTGGGCGGAAATTCCGAAAATCGTCAAGAGGTGCGAAACCCACCCTAAAAAGCACTCTCCGCTCTCATTCCACCCGCCGCCCGCCAGCGAAGGGTTTCGAAACGCGGCAGAAAAGGCGGCCGGCTAGCAGGCGAGGGAGTGACGTGCAAGTGGAGGCCGCCGAGCGGTGATTCATCCTTGTTTACACAAAAGAATGTACAAAGGTGATAGAATCCAAAGCGATAGATCAGTTGTCGTGGCCCGTGCACATCTTGCACTTGCTGCAATCAAACGAGATCATTCACCTTCTTCTCTTTGAACACTCACCAGTGGCTGTCCGCGCACTCCGTCCCGCAGCCACAAGTCGCGCGGCCCGGCCACGTCGCACACGCCAAGTCGGCGGTCGTGTCCGAGCGGCAGCTCCACAGTTGACGGCGCGGGTGGAAGCCGAACCGATCGCTTTCGTGCTGCAACCACGAATGATTGCTCGTTTCATTCGACGCTCACCGTGATGCGGGGATCGGGCAGCTCCTGGGACTCTGACAATCCAGCGGGCATTTGATTCGGGAGATCGTTCAGTTGGGCGGTGGGAAGTCCGCGGGACTTCTGCTCTCCGTCCGGATTTCCGCCCGGGAAGCCGCCGTTTGGCAGGCGGCTGTTCGGAAGGTCGTGCGGAAGGGGAAGCGGCTGCGGGACGGGTTGCGGAATGCCGCCCGGGAACTCGTCGGGCGAACCGTTGGGGAGGCCGTTCGGGAAGGGCACTTGCCGCGGGAGCGCGTGGGAGCCGCCGAGATCGCCGAGCTGGGCGCTCGCCAGTTGGAGGGTGGCAGTCGAGAAAAGAACAAAGAGCAGGAGGGACTTTATTTCCGTATTGAGAAGAGTGTTGAGAGGAGTGGCTGTTAGATGAGATGAGAGGGGGTAATTGTTAGGTGCTCCCTTTGATCTCTCGCTTTTATAGCCGCTCTGGCCACCGCTTGTTTTCGAACCACTTCTGCTATTGACCTCTGCCGATCAACAACCAAGAATCTTTCTTCGAATGATCGCTGATCCACTTTTTCGTCCCGTTCTGCTCCTCTTGCTGCGTTCGACTGCCTATCCAGCTCTTCCGATTCTCTCGGTTTGTTCAGCTGCGGGCCGTAGAGCAAACTGGGGAAACCCGGAAGAGAACGTCAACGCTCAGCAAAAGCACGAGTTCATTGATCTTTTTTATCCAAACACAATCGATGATCGCTTCTGTTCGATCAGTCGGTCAGCTTTCCCGCTGGTTCGTGACGCGCAACGAGACGCTCTGCGTGACGCTCAGCACTGGTGTCTTGCCTGAAGGGAGAATTTCCTTGCTGCTCGATATCGACTTACCGCCAAGCCCCAAGCAACGTAAGATGCACCGATTCCAGGGTTTGATGAAGTAAATCATGGTCGCGTAATCGAAAACAGAGTGGAAGCACATGAGAGCAAAAACGAAAGAAGCCACTTTGCCCGTCCCTTTGACCTGCAATCCACAGCTCAACGACACCAATTGGCAGCAGAAATACCTCGTAGTAATTCATGACGTGCTGGATGACGACCGGCAGCAAAAGAAATACGATGCCGAGGAGCATCTGACACGAAAGCGCTATCAGTAGCATCAACTGCAGTTCGAACGTGGATTTGATCATCGACTTGTGCTTCGTGCGCAAGACCTCGCGTACGAGCACACAGTAAAGAACGATTCCGAGTAATAAAACGAGTATGTACCTAAAAGATGCTGTAAATTAAGTAAATGTAATTAAAAGTGAGTACCACGATGCTACGCCCACGTGAAACATTCGCGTCTTTTCGTTGTTCGAAAAGCAGATGATCGGGCGATCGGCGTACTCAAGAAGATCTGGGTTGTCGGCAAGGAACACAGCTCGTGTTTCTTCCTCTTCTTTTAATTGGCCGAGGTACATGACGAGCGGGAGGGCACAGTAGAGAAAAATATAGATGGACAAGTAAGCAAGGTAGACCAAACGCCCTCGTTCGAAGAATTCGCTCACTGAGCCGGGAAAACACTAAACATCCGCTTGTTAATTAGTTTAAAGAAGGTGGCTCACTTGTGAGAAGCGGTAAAAACACGACCAAATGATGCTGCAAAGAATGGGTTAAACGAGAAACTTCTTTAGCTTCGCCTCAAGTCCAGATTAATCAACATAATAACGCCGCCGTAGAAGCAGGCCGTCGTTGCATTGCGGGAGATTGGAATGACCGGATCGAAGAGAATGCACGGCGATGGAAAGAGGGCAGTCGGTTGAATGATGCAAAGGAGTGTGTGGTAGCAGTAGCAGAAGATCACTGAAATCCGATTTTAAAGAGGAAGTTAGAGGGAAGAACTCGCCTGTATTGAGCAAGTACCATCGGTACATCAGCATCATGTGGGATTGTGTAAAGATAAAGTAGAGCAGGAGCGGCAGCATCACCGTTGAGATACCAATGGTACCGAAGATCCAAATGCGCAGGTTCGCATGCAACTCGGCGTCGAAATTTCCGCCGTTCATTCGAGAGCACAAACTGGAGCCAAATGGGAGCGACACGGAGCACAAGCAGAATTCAATTGCCGCCAGTGGCCGCTCGCCGCCTACCGCCTTCCAATTTCCGCATTACACCTGTCGAGCACGAGTTCATTCTTTTTGGCTTTTGCCTCAAAGCACAACGAATTCAAACGTTCCCGCGAGACACTCCGCAGTTCATCGGAGATCACAGTTCTGTTCACGCAAAACTCGAATTGCGATTGAAAGACCGCGGTTTATTCTTTCCAACAACCGGCAAGAACGCCGAGGGTGTAATCACCGGCCATCAAACATCGAATCCTCAAGATCGCCCGTACTCTTCAGCCGTCTGGCCGATCAGTGACCCGCAACGTGACCGTCCCGCTGGTCGGCGTCACGAGGCTCACACTCGTTTGTTCTGAAGGAGCTCTCTTCTCTGTAGATTCTTGCTGCGATCCCACTACCTTTCAACGGCAGCCATCTGGTGATCACTCGCTTCCAGGGCGTAATAAAGAAGATCATCGTGCAATAATCCAGCAGGCCGTGAAAGCTCATCAAAGCGAACACGATCGACGACATTTTGCCCGTCTGCGGGACCTAAAATACACCTTCACAAGCCATTTGTATTCTTGTGGCTGCCTGATTGTAGATGAGGAAGCCCAGCACGACTACGGGGATCAACAAGCAGATCATTCCGTGCCCATTTGGAAGGAAAAGGCCCGCACGAGCATCATTTGCAGGCGGTACGTGGATTTGACCACCGACTCGCGTCTCGTTCGGAAGGTGCGACGAATGAGGACGACCATCATCCCGATCCCAATCACGAAGAAGACGCTGAACAAGAGGGCCAGAAAGAGCTGGAAGCGACGGGAGTTCTCCGAGTTCGCAAAGCACAAAAGCGGCGCGTCGGCCAGCGCGAAGAGGTCGGGATTCTCGGCGAGGAACTGCCGGCGAGTCGCCTCCTCGCCGCGCACTTGCCCCAAATACGTGGGGATGAGGACGGTCAGGTAGCAAAACACGTGTACCACTGCAACGCTAAAGTAGGAGCTAAGGAACCCAGCAAAAGAACACCAAACCGATGTAAATAAAGTAGATGATTCGTCCCCGTACGAAGAAGTCGCCGAAAGGACCGGGGAAGGCCTGCGAGAAGCGGTAGAACAGAGACCAAACGATGCTAAAACAAACAATGAACGAAGCCTGACGGCCCATCCTCGAACCTCAAATCGAGGTTGATGATCGCGAAGAAGGCAACGTAGAAGCTGAAGACACTCCCGTCCCGCGAGATCGGAACAATCGGGTCGAACATGAAGCAGTAGGAGGGATAGAAGGCGGTGATCTGGTTGGCGCACAGAATGAAGTGATACGCGTAGCAGAAGACGACTGAAATCAGCTGCATGTCTTCTCTTCCCTTCCTCTCCCGCTCACTGGTGTTCAGCAAGTACCATCGATAGCGCTTCATCATGTCCGATTTCTTCGCGATCAGGAAGACCATCAGCGGGAGGAGGGCGGTGGACATTCCGACCGATAGAAAGATCGACACGCGCAAGTAGCGATGCAGAGACGCGTCGTAGTTGCTGGACATTCAGGAGAATTCCTGGGGTTAGGAGGCTCGCAGTTTGAACCGCATTCCAAACAACACAGACAAGCACCAGTCTCCGACCTTCCTCTTTCCCGCCGCTGCCCACAGGCGGCAGGTGCTTTCTCGTGCGGTCCTTCGGCGGATTTGTGCTCGTTCTGTGGCCGCTCCCATCCATTATTTAATTACCGGAGAGCTCAATGACCACGGAAATGAAAGCACCAGACGTTTATTCTCAAAACAAACTAAAAGGACAAACAGAAAGGTTGATCAAACGAAGACAAAGCGATCGGAGACACAGGAACGAACGGAATTGCCTGCAAATCAAAAGAATTAGAGCACAAAAGCAAGGAACTCACAGTCGTTGGCGATGATCAGGGCGGACTGGACGCCCGAACAATCGACGGCGGCCATCAGTTGGGCGAACGAGATGACCGACTGGAGCGAAAGACGAAGGCGGTCGGCGGTCGCTTGGCCGTTCGGCTTCGCAAAACACAACACGTGGCCCGGCCGGTCGGTCAGCAAGACGGAGAACGAGGCGGCCGGCAGCTGGAGGCCGCCGCTCCACTCGGGCGTTGCGGAGCGCACGAGGAGGAGCGAGCAGTCGGCCGAATTCTTCCAGCTGCCGATCGGCAGCGTCTTGAACTCGGCGGAGAGCTGAAGGCGAATGAGGGGATAGACGATTGATCGTTGTGCTCACTTCTTGGTGGTCGTAGTAGACGAGTTCGCGCCGCCGGAACACGGCTTCCATCACGAGCTGGGCTCTCGGCTTCCCGCCCGCTTGGTCGATGGGAGCAGCGAGCGGTTGGTGGACGGTGGACGGAGCAGTCGGGCGGTCGTTCCAAACCGCTCCCGAGTGTCCCGGCTGCTCGTCGTCCGAGTCGTCGAGCACGATCTCTTCCACAGCCGCTCGCTTTCCGACCGGCCGATTGAAGGGCGACGGGCGCGGATCCCCGATTGCGGGCCGTCGTTGCACTCCGCTGCCGCGCGCATCCGCACGGCTCGGAACTGCTCGTTGCTGCACTTCGTCGAGATTTGTTCCCAGGTTCTTCAGCTGCCCCAATTGTTCCTGAAATGGATTCGTAGGAAGACCTGTGTGAAGAGCACTTACCGGCGGGATCCGAACCGCTTTCTTCAGCTTCTTGTCGTCCTCTTTGCGGAAAAACGCATGAGTGCGTCGTTCGTGGTAGTTGCGTTGCATCCAATCCGTCTTGCAAAGTCCGCACGCACTGCACTCGAATCCAGCGTCAGCGTGTCCGGCTTCGTGCTCCTCCAAGCGGTACTCCTGCACATTGAATCCACAGAAACGGCACGGAACCTGCAAGCGAGCAAACAATAGACCGCCCAATCTATACGACTTGCCCTCGTTTTCTTCCCGTACATCATCAGCGACTGCAAGGACTCGGCGGGAGCGTGGGCGTACGATTCAACGGCTTCGTTCTGCACCGCGTTGATATTTGTGCCCACATCGTCGCACTCCTGGATTTGTTCCTGTACACAAACAGCATAATGGATGAAGCCGCATGGACGTACTGCTGTGAGTCGAATGGCTTCCGTTCGATTCAGATCGTACACGCAGCGCCTGAAGCCGTGAATTGATAGTTCGTGCGCGTTTCGATTCTCCGTGTTTGCCTTGTGGATGCCGCACAACGAACAGACAGGGCCTTGCGCCGAGTGGGATTTCACGTGCTCATCGAAGTTGTTGTTGACTCGTTTGTGCCCACAGATCAAGCATTCCTGAGACGAACGGTAAGCAATAAAAGAATCGACGGTACCGTTTGGTCAACACCAGCCGCCACAAGCTCTTCGACAGACAAGTGAGCGTAGGATTCCAGCGCACTTCTCTGGACTTCTGCGATGTTCGTGCCCACGTTGCTCAGCTGAATGATTTGCTCCTAAAGACATTAAATGAAGTGCGAAAACTGGTCAAAAACACGAACGGATGTGAGTCGGATGGCCTCCTTCCGCTTTCTGTCCGCCTGATTTCGAGCGTATCCGTGAGCTCTCCACTCGTGTTCGTTTCGGTAGCGAGAACCTCGACCACGGTCGTCCGTTTTGCGAACGCCACACAAAGAGCAAACGAATCCATCCGCCGAATGCGCGGTCTCGTGCGCCTTCAGCAGTTTGATGCCGATCAGACCCATTCCGCAAATGGAGCAGTTTGTCTAAAATCCGAGGTTTACAATGAAACTAAAGGGAGGAATACCTTGGAGAACTCCTGCTCGACGTTCGATTGATCAGGAGCCGCCGGCAAGTGTTCCGCCTGATCCCCGTGCCGTCGATCCTCCACTTCGCTCTCCATTTCGCTGTCGTTCCGGTTAGCAGTCTCCGTTCCGCACTAAACGGAGAGATTTGAACGAACGAACGTATGAATTAATGCTTACTTCCGTCTCCATCGTCCCCTTTTGACTTTCGCCCGTCTCTCCGTGCGGCTCGTGCGCCTCGTCCAAGGGTTGGTCCACTCGATCCACTCCGTCGTCGAGAGCAGTCGGGAGTTGCCGTTCGGCGGCTCCTTCCTGCCCGCGGCCGTGCTGCTCTTGATCGGGTGCCTCGAGCTTCACATTCACGTCCGTCTCCAAAGCTGCAAACAAGCAGAATTGATGAGGAATGCTCAGAGGTGGGAAATGCGCGCGTCCTCCCAAACGAGCGGCAGAAAGCGAGCGGATCGCGCCCAATGGTGGCAAAAAGGCCGTCTAATGGACGACGCCCGCCCGCAGTGGTGACCTTTCTGGAATGCGCGCCCAGCGGTCTTTCAAGTGCGCGCGTCGAATTGAACGCAATCGGGGCCGCTCGGCCGCTCGTTCGGATTGCGGGGCTGCCGGCCGTTTATTGCAGAGCGTTTCGCTCGTTCTCACACTGATCTTATCGCTACTTTGTCCGTAAAATGCATTGAAAGCGGGCTTGAACGACGGCGATTGGCACTAACAAGATGGAACCTGCGATAGACGCAACACAACCTGCCTCAACTTCAAGCAAACTCTACAGACAACCCGCGCGTTCGAAACGCCCCCGCGAGTTCAACTACCGCCCACACGTCCATCAAACGACCTTTCTGACCTCATTCGCCATTCAGTCGATTCGTTGCGGAGACATTCGGCTTCCGACAGGTGTTCTCTCGAGTGTTTCCACCTTTAAAGCCAACTTGATTCCCGCTGGCTCCGAACAGACGGGATGTCCGCTCCGGCCGGCTTGATTTTCGCGCCCGAATGGGTGGAACGCGTGTTCGCCTGGTTGCTCCAAACGATCTCCGCCGTCACACTCCTGCTCTTCTTCCTGCTTGCCCACGTCGTACGTAAGCACTCGCCCAAACTGATGGCCAACTACAAATGGCAAGAGCAACGAGATGATCGAAAGATGGAGTGAATTCCACGGCTTTAGGCTGCTGTTGATCAACGCCGGCTACTGCTGCTTGATGGACGTCTGTTTGGGGCTGGCCGCTCCGCAACTCCTCTTCCCGCACATGATCTTTCTCGTGGACAGTCCGGTGGATGCGGGCGCTGTGAGTGAAGAAGCTTTCTTTGTTTACAGGAATGTGTTTGCAGTACAGTGAATTGTGGTTGATCTTTTTGATTGCCTCTACCTGTCAGTACATGGTCGGTATTCTCCGAAATCAAGTGACTCGTTTTCAGTCATCACTGGGGCGGGCACGTCCTTCACCACGACCTATATGTTTGCTTTCCGCTACCTCCAAACGGTCGACAGTCCGCATTTTCGGCTCGTCTCGGGCCTCCGCAATTACGTGCTGTGGAAAGCGGCCTTTTTCTTCGTCTTCCTCCTGCCGGTCTGCTTTCTGTTCTAATCGAACATCGTGCTGGACCGGCAGGTGTTGGCCGCGTGGGTGGCCGACGATCCCGAAGCTCACGCGCGCGTCCTCCGCAGTCGACTCGCCTACGGCATCTTGAATGCGGTAGGGAGGAAGGAATTGGTTGTCCAATTAGTCAAATCCTATAGGCGGATACGTACTACCGCAATCTGTTCGCCCAATTGTGGATGAACCTCTACACGGGCGGTTTCGTCGTGATCATGGTCGTTTGTGCGATCCGCTGCTACCGCTTCGTGACTTCCGAGGCGGCCTCTCGCTTGAGCACGCGGACGATCGAGCTCTACCGGATGCTCTTCCGGGCGTTGCTGATCGAAGTGTTCGCCTCGTTCGGCTCGTCGGGCCTCGGCTGCACGATCCTCTTCGTTTCGCTCTCATTCGGCCTCCGCTCCGGCCCGATCTTGTGCATGCTGATGTTCGCCAATATCTCCACCTATGGCTTGATCACAATCCTCTGCGTTCTGCTGAACATCCGACCGTACAAGACGGCCGTCAAACAGCTCTTTTTGAGAATCAAGCCGCAAACGAACTCTGCCGTCGTCTACACCACAACCTCCAACGCCGGCTGAAAGTCCACCGTTTCTGTTTTCCATGATTACCGCTGCTTTTGCTCATTCGTTTCAATAAATTATTGAACAGAAGAAGCTGGTTTGCACGAGTGGCGGCATTTGGACGGTCGAAAGTTCGTTCACTTGTTTTAAACAACCGTAAACACGTTCCTTTACACGAACCAAACCAGCAGCGAAGAACAGTTCATTCACATCAAAATCTGATCACTTGAGCACCTTCGCGAAGCCCACCTCCTGGCCGATCAGTTGGAAGACGGTGCAGAAGGAGCGGTGGAAGGGGAGGCCCAAGACGAACGGAAGTTGCCCGTCTTCGCTCTTCCCCACCGCCAGAGCGCACTGATCGTCGCCGAGGTCCAGCTGAAAGTAAGCAGAGAGGAATGAACGGCAGGCTTGTGCTCACGTCCACCACGTAGTCGCTGCTCGCCACCTCGTGCTCCACCTCGCCGATCAGGAATGAGAAGGAGGGCAATGAGGAGGCGTCCCCGCACGACGTGAGCAGCAGCTTCCAGTCGGCATCGTAGCTCGGCTTGAGTTGCTTGAGGACATTTGCGTACACATCGGAAGGCAGCCGAATCACGGGGCTTCCCGTGTCCGAGTACGCCTCCGTGTTCACTTCTTTCGTGAAGGGGCCGATCGTGAACCTCAACGAGCGGAACAATCGCGTGCTCGCTCTTTCTTTCTGCTGCTCACTCTTGAATCGTGAAGCGCATGAAGTCGGCCGTCTCGTCGATAGTCAACGGCACGAATTTTAGCTGCCGGTCGTCGCAGTGGGCGTCGTCGAAATTCCCCACGGTAATCAAGCCGTTCACTCGTCCTTGGAAGGGCGGTACGTGGCTAAACGATTGGATGAACACCAAAGAGACGATTTTGTGCTCACTGGTCGATCCAAATAGTGTAGAACTGCTGAGCGAACGACAGGTAGCCCAGAATGTTGACGATTGGGCTCATGTACTTGAGCTGCGGGTCCTCGCCGAACGGCCCCCACGCGAGGCCGAGCGCTCCGTCGAGCGGAACGTCCGGCCGGTCGCCGCTCGCCTCCATTCGGCGGATCGAACCGAAGGCCTGCGGCACGGGCATTTGGATCTGAACAGACGCGAATAAACAAGCAGTCCTCCCTCTTCCGATCACATTGAAGACGTCCACGTACGCACTTCCGAAGAGCTGCGTGTTGCCGGTCGACGTGTTGAAATCATCGCGAATGAACGAGCTCGTGGACGACGAGCTGAACACTCGGGTTAGGTGAAGAAAGTATCGATGACCTGCCTAGAATCGTAGGCGTGCTGATCGGACCGAACGTCCGGGTTGGCGGCGTCCAGCACCCACAGGAATTTGCTCCCCGACTCCACCGCCACAAAGAATTCCTTCTCTGAACAACACGGTGCTGCATTTGTGTAGAGTGAATGGATTACCGGGTGTTCCAATGGTGCAGTTGGTGAGCAGGTACTCATCTAGACGAAATGCTTGTGGGTCGAACGGAGAACTCACTCGGGAACTCGTTCAAGTAAAACGAACTCAACCGCTCGTCCCATGACAACAACGACGACCTTTCGTGCGCTGTTGTATTCTTTGCGATAGGAGGAGCGCTCTTCGAAATGAGCGGGATTTGGAAGCCATTAGTTGAAAGCAACAACAACAAAAAAATAATCGCTTGTTGCATTTCGAGTAGCAGCAGCGGATGCAAAGAAAAGCATTCCTTTCATTCGTCGTTCCAAGTGAGCGATAAGAAGAGGAAGCAATCGAACAAACGCCTCTTTTTGATTCAAACTCCATTCGAGTTGCTTCTTCTAACCACTGCAACGTCGAAACTGCTTTTTACACGCCTGTGCATCGACAATAACAACAATTTATTAGACCGTCCGCGAGAGCACACACCTGTACACGTAAACAAACAGAAGAAGTGATCGTTCGGCTTAAGTGAAGGACGCGTTCAGACCGAATTCCAGGCGGCGGCAGTTGGCGGTCAGTCCGCCTTCCGCGCCCGCTTCTTCCCGCCGGCGGCCGCTCGGCGACGGACGGGCTGCTCGTCGGCGTCCTCGTTGCCGCCGATCGTCGTCTCAATGGTCTCCACATCGTCCGGCCGGTCGCCCTCCGGCTGGACGGCCGCCTTGGCCACCGCTTTCGTGTCCAGCGGAGTGAAGGCGGGAGTGGACGGCTGCAATCGAAGAGGAATGAACGAAAAGACGAGATTTGACGAACCTTCTCTTTCTTGAAGCTCGCGGCCGGCGGCGGCGTGTCCATCGAGCGCGCGATGAACCAGAGGTCCGCGAAGAAGACGATCGTCGCGACGACCATCCCGACGATCACGCGCGTCTCCACCGCGACGGCCATCGCGGGCGCCATGTACGTGACGCCGAAGAAGCCGAACGCGAAGGCGCCCGCCACCGTGATCAGCGTGTTGAAGACGGCGATCACCTGCCGGTTCGCTTCTTTCATCTCCTGCAATCTCCTCACTCATGTGATTCGTAGAACAGCGCCCACCTTTCCGAAGTCCTGCATCAAGTTCGTCTGGCCGTAGTTCTGGCCCGCATCCACCGAACTGATCATTTTGTTGTAGTCGCGAGTTTCCGCTTGAATTCGGAGCCGCTCGGTCAGCCGTCGCCACTCGGCCGTCTGGCGGACTTCGGAGGCGGCCGGGCGGGGCGCCAAGCGGAGGCGGTCGGCGAACTCGTGGAAGGCGGCGGTCGGCGGCAGGAGGGCGGCAATCCGCTCGACTTCGGCCGTCTCCAGCACGTCCTTCTGCAAGCAAGCGAACAAGCGGACGAACGAATGAAAAGAATCTTCGGTCGCCCACCTTGACGATTTCGTCCAACTTCTTCCGCATGTCGGCCGAACACTCGCGCGAGATCTCCCGCAAACGATCGCGATCTTCCGCGCCAATCGACCACATTCGGACGGAATTCGGGAGCTGCAAACGAATAAAACAATTGAATTGCGGGCTTTAGATCGATAAGCACTTGACGGTTGAGGAAATCCTCTCGATTGTCTGTCGTTGTCAACACAAATGCGAACTAACGAGTTTATTCTCATTGTTGTGGGGAAGAATTGGGCGAAGAAATCAAGCGAGAACGAAGAGATGACTAATGAGCACGACGCACAATCGAAGGCACATTCCAACAAACACAGAAACAAACAAACAATCAAATAAGCGAGGAAAGAAACAAATGGGCGGGCTGTCAGAGCAACGAAGGCACCACAAAGACGAGCCCCGCCTCGCCGCCCGCCGCCGTCAAGCCGGGCGTCAGCGTGCTCGCCGCGACGCGCGTGAGCGACTCCGTTCGACGGTCAAGCACCACTTCGGGGATCTGGTAGCGATGTTTGCGGATCTGAACGAACGTAATCGACCGATCAATTAGAAGGAGAACGCACGTGATGAGTGTCCATCAAAGCGGCATCACCGGCGCGGATCTCCAGCCAGCTGCTGGCCACACATTCGGAGTGCTGGATGACGGCCGGCCGCTCGTCCTCCTCGCCGGCGGCGGGCTCCTTGCAGCGGACCACTTGCAGGAGGGGGCGGCCGTAGTGGAAGGACATGTCCGCCGTGGAGGTGCGCGGGAACACGCGCCCCACGAGCATTTGGTTCAGACGGCCGTCCAGCCCCACCGACGAGAAGAGGCCGCTGCGGGGGCAAATGGCCGCGTCGAAGAACCTCCACTGATGGCTGCACAACGAAAGAGATGAACGAGAGGAACGGGGAACTCACGTGCTAAGAACGGGCGTCACGAGGAAGACGTCTTCGTCCTCATTGACCAGCAGGTAGTTGGCGCCCGCGTAGTTGCAGCCCTCGTAGTGCGCGACCACCGTGTCGACGCTGAAGAAACCGCGGAAGTTCGGCGGACTCGCGCGCAGCACGCAGCCGGCGGTGCGCGCGGTCGCGTCGCGCAGCAGCGGCGTCATTCCGGGCATTTTGTAGAGGTTGATCGATCGATTCCGCGTGTTCACCACGACTGAACGGACGGGCAATCAGACGGATGGAATGGTGGGAACTCACTCTCGTCCTCGGCCGTCCAGCACACCGACCCGGGCGGACTGTCCCACTCGTCGTCCCTGATCGTTTGGACGGGGTAACGAACGGCGGAGATGCCCGCGAGGTGGTCGGCCGTGTCCGCCCTCGCCTGCGGGTCGAAATCCACCGCTTCCGAGCTGAGGTCCCACACGTAAACGTAGCCTGATGCAACAAAAATAAAAGAAAGAAGGAGTGCAAGAAACCCACCGGCATCCGAAACGGCGGCCAGCTGATCGCCCTCGTGGAAGTGCGACCAGACGAGCGACGAGAGCGGCACGTCCGCGTGAGTCGTGTGCACCGCAATCTGCTTCGAGGCAACGGTCTTGTCCAGCGAGGAGTTCGCGCCGTCCTCGCTCGGCTGCACCGACTGCTCGTGGCTTTCGGCATCCATCGGCTCTTCGGTGGCCTCCTTGGCGGGCGTCTCGCGAGCGGAGGACGAGGCGGACGGCTTCTGGTCCGCTTTGGGCTCGTTCTCGTAGCGCGTGATCGTCACGACGGGGTGGGCGAGGACGGCCACGGGCGTGAAGCGGAGGACGGGCGGCGACTTGTTGCGCGCCGAAGTCGGGTGTTGGCGGGGGAGGCGGAAGATGAGGACGGCGCCCCGATTCGTGCAGACGGCCAACAAACCGAGGCAATCGTCCGCTTCTTTGCTCTTCTTGGTGGCCGCCCCGTTGCTCGCGCCCGCCGCTGCCCTCCGTTCGATCAGCAGCGGGCACCAGGCGAGCTCGAGGACGCACGCCGCGGGCACTTCGAGGAGGAACTGGCAGCGGGGCGGGTGGTCGCCCAGCTTTTTCGGCAGCGTCCAAATCTGCACGTGCGTCGAGGTCCGATCGAAGGGCGGCGTCACGAAGGCGACCTCGTCGGCGAACGTCGCCACCGCCAGCACTTCCTCGCCGTTCGCGTCGCAGCGCGGGCAGAGCGCGAGGGCAGCGATCGGGCCGCCGCAGAAGAAAACGCCGCCGTTTTTCGCGTAGGCGGGCGTCCGGGCGGTCGTCTTCTTGCCGGCGACCACCGCCTCGGCCAAGTGGGCAACGTTCACGCCCTCGAACATCGCCGGCTTCTTCAGGCCGGTCGCGTAGTCGAAGGACTCCGCTTCGAGGAAGTTGAGCGAACGGAACTCTTCGACCTTCGGCGCGTTCAGAGGATTCGGGGCGACCATCAGCTGCTTTTTGTCCTTCGGGTCGCTGAACAGCGGCTTCAGGTCGACCGACTGGGCGGTGCGGAAGTGGAGGCGCAGCGATTGGGTGTTTTGCCACCGCTCCAGCGACGGCCTAAAGCGAGCAAGAGCATAAAAGCAAAAAGAAAAGAGGACGAACGCGGGCTTCTTGACGGCCGTGAACTCCGATTCGATGGCGGCGAGCTCGCGGAGCACGTCGGACGGCGGGTTTTCGTCGTGGAAGCGGCGAAACGAGGCGTTCGCGTCGTTCACGTAGCGCTGCACCTGCGTTTTGTTCACCTTCGAGGCTGTAATCAACGAGCATCGGTGAGAATTGAGAGATGGAAGGAACTTACAGGTGTCAACGGTCTGCATCCGCAGGCGGAATTTGTTTTGGACGGACGAGCGGGGCTTCGGCTTCGGGCCCCGCTTCTTCGGCCCGCTCTCCAACGACTCCAGCGACTCGGCCGAGGGCGTGGGCGAGGCGGAGCCCGACGGGGAGGACGAGCTGGGCGACGCGCCTTCGGAGGCGATCGACGCCTCGCGCGACTCCTCTTCGGCCGCCGATTCGTCCGGCGAGTCGACGATCGGCTTCCGTTTGCGCTTCGAACGAAGGCGGTAGTGCATGGCGGCGATCTAAACGAAAAGGAAAGTGATTGGCTGGTGAAAATCACGAGGAATTAAAAGGTCCGATCAAAACAGGAGAATTGCAGGAAGATATACGCAAAAAAGGAAATTCTTCTTCAAAAGTTGAACGTTTGATCAAAAACGCACTAACTCGTGGGGATCTTCGACCTCGATCGTGATCAAAGACAAACGCAAATCGAGGCGGAAAGCTCCGCGATTCGCGCGCCTCTCTCGGCCGACGCCAAACGAGCGGCAAGGCGAACTTTCCCGGCGTGACCAACGATCCGTCAGCTGTTCTGCTTTCGGCTTTCAAGAGCTCACCGAATCGTTGTTCTTGCACTTGATTGCTGATGTTAGAATGAATTAGAGCATCACAAGCCGATCAGTTTGCGAGAATGTCAACAGCGGAGAAATCAAACGAGTGTTGAAGGCTTGCTGATCATCGACAAATTTTTTTTTTAGGACAAATTTTCATCCACACTCTGCGGATATCCGCGGTGGAGCAGCTGCCGAAGCGGCCGCGGTATGGCAACTCGACCAGACCGAGGTCTGTCGCCCTCGCCAGGGGTCGAATGTCGAGCGGGCGGGGGGTCGAACCAGCAAGCGGCGCCAACCCGACGGGAAGTCCGACCGCCTACCGGCTGAGCCACCACCGCCCCCTGATCATCGAAAGGAAAGGATTTATTTTGTTTGACTAATGGACTTCAACGTCATGTTTGTCGTTTATTGTGTGCCGCTGTTTCGTGTGGTTGAACGAATGAAAGCTTATTGCGATCGTTGTCGTACGAGACGGAGATTTGCGCGCAGAAATGCACCGAATGAAGAGAAATGAAACCATTAGTCGACTTTTTTGGTTGCAGCTCGAGTACGTGCCCAGCAACTGCGGTTCCTTGATGGATAATCCGCCCGTTCCATCGGTCCTTGAGAGCCTTCTGGTGCAGATGCTCTCAACTGGGTTGTTGTTGGCTAGCTGTTGTTTCGTTGTCCCCGTAGAGGACATCATTCGATCGGAAGGAGTGGGCGTTCTACTTTACTTGCCCGGAATAGCGGCTGGAATGTGGTCCCTTACTGATAACCTGACCCTTGAAACAGTCGGCATCTGGGCTGTGTTCGTAACCGCTTTGTACTTCGTCTTAAGTTTCTATAACCGAAGGAATCCGTTCGACTTTGTAAGTGCATTTCCTAGGGCTGCTGTTCTAACAGCAAAAACTTTTCAGTCGGGCCTGCTCTTCCTCTTTTCGGATGAGGAGATGCTTAAGAGCGGACGCAAAAGGGACTACAAAGCTGAAGACGAATTCGAAAGAAAGGTTCGTGTTCCCTATCCAACCGATCATTAATTGTTGTTCGAGCTTAGGTGGAGGCGATCGCGGAGTTCATACGACCGTACAGAGAGGCAGCGGTGATGCTGAGCGGCGTTGTTGTTGCCTTGTGGACCTACTTCTTGTACCGCAACGTTGTCGGTGCGGCGGTCGTTGGAGGTCCGCCGATCATCGCTGCTTCGTACTTCGTCGTGAAACGACACCATCAAGAGAATCCGCACGAGAATGTGAGCTCAATTGACTTTCTTTTGATTCGGATGTTTCTGTGGTTTGAAGGACTTCCTGCTCGTCTGCTTGCTCGCCTACGTGCACGGAATGGCGACCACGTGCCTCTATTTTGCCGCTTGGACATCTCTCGGGGCGTTGCTCGTCGGCACGTGCACGGTCTACTTTGCCCAACGTCTGCACCCGGCCGCTTCAATGGTCTCTTTTGCGGCCACGGCTTGCATGGGCCTCTACCTCATCTATGAGCAGCTGCCTTTCGGTGTGCTTCTCGCCGTGATCGCCCTCACGTTCCTCTCGTGGTTCCTCTTCATGGTGCGGATCGAGTTCAGGAAGCAGGCAGAAGCGGTAAGCGGAAGCTACTTGTCCATGCATCCTTCTTGTTGATCTTCAGAAAAAGCGAGAAACTAAAGCGAAACATGACTTGTTCCTCGAACCGTGGTTTTACGAGACGACGCAGCAAACGAACCCCACGCAAACCGTGCAAGAGCCGCTAGAAATTCGTCGCTGCCCTTCTGGCTTGATGATGGTCGACGTCCTGTCCGAGGACACAAAGGCGAAGACAGCGGAAGCGGTAGTCGCGGAAGAAGTCCGGCAGCCGTCCGAACCCCCGCCAGTCGCTCAACAGCTGGCAGAACTGAAGCAGGAGAACGCCGAACTCCGAAGCCGAGTGGAGAAGATCGAGAGACTGCTCGAGCACCTCCAATGCAGCTCGCCGACGCCCGAGACGTGGGTCGTGCTGGATCATCATTGAATTCCTTGTGGAGCATTTGATTGTCGTGCTTTCAATCGAAATTGACCTCATTGCTGTCGATGCCATCACCTTTTCAATAAACTACCTCGCTAAAGTCGCAAGGTTTGGTTGAACAACCCACCCGCCCCCTCACTCGACCGCCGTTCTTGATCAAAGAGAGCTATTGAGCGGGAAAATCCGGTGCGCTTCACTCGGCTAACGCCAAACGAGCGCCGAGGCAAAATTTCGCGGCGGGACTTGGCAATCCGTCAGCTGTTCTGCTTGTCGGCAGTGCTGAGCTCGCTGAATTGTTGCTTTGGTCTATCAATGATGGTTGATGCGGAAATACACCGAGAAAAGGAGCCAAGCTAACACTTCCTCGAGAATGTCAACAAAGGAGAACCCAAGGAGATGTGAAAGCGGATGCTGCTCGAAAAGAAACGAGTTTATTCTGAGTTTGTTTATAATTTCAACGATGTGTTGTCGTTCATCGTGTTCGGTGTGCCCCGTTGTAATATAACTGATGAGACCAACTCCACGCCGTGATCGCTGCTGTACGAGACGGAGATTTGCGCGCAGAAATGCATAAAATGAAGCGAAGCGATTAGTCGACTCGTTTGATTGCAGCTCGAGCAGCGACCAGCGACTGCGGTTCTTCGATGGACGTTCCCTCGATTTCATCCGTCTTGGGGAGTCTCCTGGTGCAGACTCTCTCGATTGGACTGTGGCTGCCCTCCTTTTACATTGCGCTCATCGGAGTCAGATTGACTAAAGACGAAGGAGGAATTCTGCTGTGTGCAACGGCTTTCCTAGCCGGCTGGTTGATGTTCGTGCAGAACCTGACCGGTGTGACGGTCTTTCTCTGGTTCACTCTCGCCATGGGCGTGTATTTCGCGTGTAAATGGTACATGGGAGAGAGTCCGTTCGATCTGGTAAGTTCATCCGCTCTGCTGTCTAGCGAACGCTTTTAATTCTTTAGTCTGACTGGGCAGCTGACAAGTCAAAGGAAACGAAGAAGGGCACGCATTCAATCGAACTGAGTGAATTGGATGTATGTGTTTCTCTCTCATCCACGGCTTTACGATTTCTTGAATTTAATTGAAGACGGGATCGTTCGGACAGCTGGATTACGAAGTCCAGCTGCTGAGCGCCGTCTTGGCGTTGGCTTGTGGACGTACCTTCTGTGCGATCACGTACTGGCTGGAGCCTTTGTTGCGGCTCCTCCGATCCTCACGGCGTTGTACTTCGTCGTGAAGAAGCACGAGCAGCAGGCTCCCGGCGAAGATGTGAGTCCACTTGACCCTTATTTTATACGAATTTCTCCGTTTGATTGAAGGACTTTCTGCTCGTCTGTTTGCTCGCCTACGTGTACGGAATGGCGTGCACGTGCCTCCAGTTCGCCGCTTGGACATCTCTTGGGGCGTTGCTGGTCGGCACCTGCACGGCGTGCTTCGCCCATCGCCTGCACCCGGCCGCTTCAGTGTTCCCTTATGTTGGCACAACGTTCGCGGGCCTCTATCCCGTGTACGAACGGATGCCCTTTGGCGGCCTCCTGGCCGTGATCGCCCTCACGTTCCTTTCGTGGTTCCTCTTCATGGTGCGCGAGGAGTTCAAGAAGCAGACAGCAGTAGGCGGAAACACTCCCGACATTCAAGCGTCATCATTTGTTTTTAGAAAGAGCGAAAGATCGAAGCAAACGTCGACTTGTTCCGCCGTCAACGGGATGCCGAGCTGCAGCAAAACAAGCAGACGCAAACGGTGCAGAAGCCGGAAGAAATCCCCCGCTCTCCCTCAGCTCCTCAGCTGACGGTGATCGAGCTCTCGCCAGCGGATCCGGCGGAGCTGTTGGAAACAGTCGGCACTGAAGGAGAAGCCGAAAATGACGACCAACAACCCCACGATCCCCAGCAATGCAGCCGGAAGTTCGAGGAGTTGAAGCGCGAGAACGCTGAGCTTCGCAACCGAGTGGAGAAGATCGAACGACTGCTTGAGCACCTACAATGCAACTCGCCGACATCCGAAAAGTGGGTCGTGCTGGAGTGAACGCTTTTGTTGGTTTGAATTTGCTTCTGATCTTGTGCAGGGCCTAACGAAGCTTGACCTCATTGCTATCGAATGCCATCATTTTGTCAATAAACTACCTCGCTAGTAATTGACCGATCGTTTGTTCAGCAATGCTTGATCGGTCGGACCTTCGACCTCATTAACAGAATTCGAGGCGAAAGCGACGTGATTCTCGCGTCTCTCTCGGCCGACGGCAGACGGATGGCCAAGCGAGCGTTCGCAACGGGACCAAAGGACACCACTGGGCAGCCGTCAGCTGTTCTGCTTGTCGATATCTCAAAATTGGCCGAATTGCTGCTCGTGAACATCTCTGCTCACTCTCAAATGAATAAGCGCAGAGCATGAGTGCTGGACTCCAGAAATTTTCAAAGAACGTTAACAAAGGTGAACTGGGACAAGGGTTGGTTTCTTGAGTTCAGACCTTGCATTAAAGCGAATAGGTAAATGTACTTGGAGTCGTGATAATCTCGTGCTAGAACGAAAATAACGCGTCGAAATGTAATCAATGGAGCATCTCGTGAAAAGGAACGATTAGTCGACTGCTCTGTTTTCAGGTCGCATGAGTTCTGCCTCAAGACGGAGAGTGAATGTGGTTCCTCGTGGGCCTCCTCTTCACTTCGACGCTTCTGAAGAACCTCCTGGAGCAAATTCTCGCGAGTTTACCTCGTACTGCTCGGCCTCTACCTCACGGTGGAGGGGAGCGAGTCGCACACAATCGTGGCTCTCCTGCTGAGCGGCCCCACGTTGTACATTGCTTTGACTCTTCTGCTTGAAAACATGAGCGTTCTAACGAGCTCCATTTGGTTCGCCCTCCTGCTTCCCGCGTATTGCGGCTTTCGGTTGCACTACCGAAAGAATCCGCTAGAATTCGTGAGTCCTCTTGCTCGATATTCGGTCTAAACACTCACGGAATCTTCAGCTCTATCACTCGGAAGTCCAGTCGCTTCCTGAAGACAACCGGAAGTCGAAGTTTAGACAGGCCGATGAAGCTGGAGCGGAGGTGCGTGTTTCAACTCTCATCACTCCCTCAACCTTGCGCGTTCAGAAGGAGGAAGCGTTCGAGGGATTGGACGACGAGACGGAAGACCTGCTCGTCGGCCACTTCTGCGGCTGGTGGTTGTACTTCTTCTCCTTTTCGTTCCCAAGTGGGGCCATCTTTGGGGCACTTCCAATCGTTGTCGGCTTTTACTTGAATTGGCCTTACCGCCGGCACGATCCGTCCAAAGAAGTGAGTCCATTCGATCCGTTGAGTTGATTCGAACTGTTTGCCTCATCGTACAGGATTGGCTGTTGTTCTTGCTGCTGTTCTACGCGTACGGTATGGCGAGCACGTGCCTCCACTACGCGTTCTGGACGTCGGTCGTCTGTTTCGTGATCGCCGCCTTTACGCCTTTCAACGAGGACGGAACTGCATCCCAATGTTTCGAAGGGCATCTTTGCGGTCACTCTCTTGATCGTCCTCTCTGTCGTGCTTTCGGTGATGTCGTGGGGCGGGATCGTGGCCGTTCTTGCTCTCACGTGTGCCGCGTGGTTCATGTTCAAAGTCCGGAAGGCGAAGCTCCCAACACAAACGATGGTGAGCGGGGCCTTTCGGTTGCGTTCACACACAATTCTTTTGTTTAGAAGGACGAAGGAGCGCCTTTTTACGAGTTCTTTCCGACAACAAACGGACAACGAACAGGAGCTAAGAGGTTGAGGAGCACGAAGAAGAAGAGGAAGAGCGATTCTACAAGGGACCAAAGGACGACCTCGCTGAAAAACTCGCCTCGTTTTCCGTCGGGCGAACTCTCTTCAGAAGGCGAAAGCGTCGAGTTCTTGGGAGCGGGAGGTCGAGTTTCCAAGGACAAGAATCGTCGAAGATCGAGAGCAGAAACCTCACGATCCGGCCAGCGATGCGAGCGGCAGATCGAAGAGTTGAAGCAAGAGAACGCGCTACTTCGTTTGAAGATCGCGAGGGGTCTTGAGCACCTCCAAAGCACCTCGCCCTCACCCGAAAATTGGCTTTCTGTTGGATTGAACGGTCCCATTCTTTTTTGAAGTCTTTCACAAGCCATCAATCTCGGTTTCCCGTGCTGTCAACCAAAAGAGACCTCATTGTTGTCGAGTGTCACCATTTGTTCAATAAACTACCTCTACGAACTCCAGTCGGTCGTGGCTGAGCGGGGCATCAAACATTCATTTCCCCACAGCATCTTCACCAGCCAGCCCTCTTCCCCTTTTCCCGCTCCCTCCAGTTCCCCGCCGAAGAAGTGCGCTCGAAGAAGTTTATCGTTTGATGAGAACACGTGTGAATAAATAAGAGCTGAGGGATCTTAGCGGCAATCTAGTTAGACGGAGAAGGGGGAGAAGGCACCACTACTGTCGATGGATGATACAAGAGGGAAGGGGAGGGGGGGAAGGAAGAAGTTAGGCGATAACTGAGGACCTGAATGGCGAACAGAAGGGAGAAACAAGTGGGACGGGTGGGCGATCACTCCGACTCGTGCATCACTCGCGGCCGGCTGATGCTGATCTCGCGCACCGTCGCCTGGGCCATGCCTGAAAGAAGCGGGGAGGATGAGGAGGGGCAGAGGATCGAAGGGAAACGAACCTCCGAGCAGCACCTCCGGGCACGAGACGAACACGAAGTTCTCGTTCCCGTACTTGGCGCACATCTCGCGGACCGGTTTCCTTGAGGTCGTCGCTGGTCGTCACCCACACCTGAACGGAGCGAACGAGTTGAAAGAAGGAGCGATTGGGGGGACTCACCGTGAACACGCCCTTCGGGTTGGCCTCCAGGCAGACCTCGAGCATCGGCAGGTCGGTGGACGAGTCGCCGCAGACGAGGATCGTGCCCTTCGTGAGGTCGCATTTGGCCTGCTCGACCAGCAGCCGGATTCCGTGGCCCTTGTCAAAGATGCCGCCCGATTCGGACTGGAAGAACGGGAGGAAGCGAATGAATTCAACTGAATGGGAGGGAGGACTCACCTTGAGGAAGATCTTGAGGTCGGTCTCCGTCTCCTTGATCGAGAGGCAGGCGCCGGACGGGTCGATCGTTTTGATGATCTCGTGGATCTTGTCGTCGCTGGAAAGAGCGGGAGATCAACGAGAGGAACGGGAGAGAGGGAACTCACATGGCCTTCACGTACTGCTCCTTCACCGAGCCGAACGCGTCCTGGTGGGCGACCGTCAGATGGCCGTAGTGCTTCTGCAGGCCCGAGCCGACCCACCTGCAAGCGGAGGAGGAGTGAACGGAAGCCGAGGTCGACCGGGAAGAACTCACGTGAAGTGCCGGAACTCGGGCTCCTCGAGCAGGTCGCCGATGGCGGCGAACACCTTCTCCAGCAGCTCCAGGTCGGCCTCGGGGATCGACTGGTCCTTGAACTTGGAGGCTACAATCAGGCGGGGGATTAAACGGTCGTCCTCCCTCTCCGGCCACTCACTCGGTCCCATGAACCACTCGCGCCCGGCCGACGCTCCGTAGTAGTAGAAGCCCTCGGGGATGGTGCTCACGTCCAGCACACCGATGCGCATCATAGGAGCAGTAGTGACGATCGCGCACCTGAGCCGGAGGGACTTAATTAGCTTAAAATCGAGAGAAACATGACGTACGTTTGGGCGCAACGCCGCGCGAACTGGGCCTGGATGACACCCGAGTAGGCGGGCTGGACGGACGCCGGGTAGGAGCACGAGTAGGACTTCAGGGTGCCGTCGCGATCGGTGAAGAAAAAGTTGAAGTGGTCGGCGTCCACGAACAAGTCCACCAGCTGCATCACCTCCTCGCGGAACTTGTCCGCCGACAGCGGGTGGTACTCTTGGAGCGTCTGCAGCGGGCGGATCGTTGAATGATCGACTGGAAGAGGGGAACTCACGTTGATGAACTGCTCCACGTTGTAGACGTCGTCCGATTGGATGAACTTGAGGAAGTTGAGGTCCTTCTCGAACTCGTCGATCTCGTTCTTGATGTCGAAGCGCGCCAGCTGGTCCTTGTTGTCCTCCAGCTCCGATCCGACGCGCAGATGGAGGCTGGTGCTGCCCGGCTGGCAAGCGAGCACCAGCGACTCCTTGGCGTTGTCCAGCGAGATGCCGAAGTGGCTGCGGATGGGGATGCCCTTGAGGACGCGCTCGACGATCTGCCGGCGCACGTCGCGCGAGCGCATCATGAGCGTGTAGAAGTCGTCCAGGGTCTTCACCGAAGTCTGGCGAATCACCTGGTACGACCAGGAGGGGTCGAGGAAGGCGGCGCCTGCAAGCGGGGGAAATGAGCGCGTGTTTCGTAAGCAAGAGATCGATCGCCCACTCCCCACCGCCCTTCATCCCGTGTCCCCGCACTTACTCCAACGCTCGATGTCGTTGTTCATGATGAACTCGTGAAGGCGCTGGCCGTGGGTCGCCCGCTGATCCTCCGGCTCGGTGGCCGCCGCGTAGAACACGTCCGCGTAGCGCTGAAATCACGAGAGAGCGAGTGGATGGACGGGGAGGAGGGCAGGGAAACTCACGTCCGAGTCCGTGAGGTCGTCGATCCGGTGGTACGTGCAGTCGCCGTCGTCCGGGTGCAGGCCGGCCATCGTGAACTGGATCTCGCTGCCTGCGCCCGTGGAGAGGACGAGGCCGGCGGACGGGTTGCAGACCATCATCTCCTTGGCCACCAGGTTCATGCCGTCCTTGCGCGGCGTAACCACTCCGATGTCCATCGCCAGGTAGTGGGCGACGAGCTCCGACCGTTGGAGGCCTGCAAACGTGCAATCAGCCCGCGTCCACTCCGCTCTTCCACTTGCCGTCCGTCTGGAAGATGAGCGGCGTCCATTGGGGGTTCTTCTCGTCCTTGAAGAGGCCTTGGATCTCCTTGGCGAGGGCCGTGGCGTTGTCCTGGTACTCGCGGTACGTGTCCACGCTGCGGCGGTTCGTGACGGCCACCTGGTAGAGAACGTCCTTCCCGATGCGCTCGGGGTACTTCTCTGCAATGCGAAGGGAGGTCATTCGAGCTCTTCTACTCGGTTGGACCTCACCAAGTAGCGCTTGAAGGCCTTCAGCTTCTCGGTGATGCCCTTCGTGTAGTCGAAGCGCTCAACGGAGAACCACAGCGCGCGTCCGGGGCGGGATTCTCGCCGAGGATCTGCAAACGAACGAGTCACCACTTTTGCTCGCTCTTCTCGCTCGAACTCACCGCATTTCGGATGTCGTGGCCGCGCTTGACGGTCTCCGCCGCCTTGGCGACCTTCAGGAAGTCCTCGTTCTTGATCGAGACCGGGAACACGCCCAACGAGCAGGACCAGCCCTGGTACGTGGCGATGTGCACGTCCAGCTTCGAGTCGAACGTGACGCGCACCGTCGGCAGGTGCTTTTGGATGAGGTCGATGAAGGACGCCCGGTCGCGGTGCGTTTGGAAGCCGACCTGAACGAACGAACGAGGTGAGTGAGTGGAATGGAGGGAACCAAGAGATGAAGAACTAACCTTCGTGAAGCGCATCAAGCCGCGCAGGATCGGGAAGGCGACGATGCGGTACTTGGTGAAGAAGTTGTCCGGCGGCAGGAAGGGGATGTGCAGGAAGAAGCCGACCTCCAGGTTCTGATCGAGCGACTGCATGATCGAGCCCGTCAACATCAAGCTGAAAGCGGCGGCGGTTACTCCCGCCCCCGCAGAGGAAGGACTGACTGGTAGTCGTGGATCCAAATGAAGTCCTAAAACAGGAGGAATGAAAGCGGAAAAGGTGGGCGAACGGACGAACCTGAGCGCGCGAGTTCCGCACGGCGTCCATCGCGAACTGGTAGTTCACGCGCACCTGCAAGTGGGCAGAAGACGATCATTTCGCTTTTCTGCTCGCCAAACTCACGTAAGCGGACCAGTGCTCGCGGAGGACGGCCGGGTCGTCGTAGTCGGTGGCGATGTACTCGGGCAGGTTGTGCAGGGCGGGCCACAGGAGGCCGTTGGAGATGCCACCGTAGTAGACCTGGTAGTCCTGCTCCTGGACGATCACCGGATTGAGCTTGTAGTTGCCGCGGTTGTAGTTGTTCAGCACGCCCAGCAGTCCCATCTCCTGCCTGCAGGCGAACGAGTGAGCGGGCGAGGAGCGAGGGGAGAGGGGGGTCAATTATAGGAACTAAGTGGCCAAGCTGTGGGCAACTCATGAACGAACGGAACGAATCCCGCAAATCCCCTCCCTGCTTTTGCCTGTCGAAAATCAGGATCAAGCGAACGAAATGCGAGTGATCGAATCTTTCCGCGGGCTTTCGGGTTAATCGAGAGTTTGCAATCGAGTTCAAATCAATTCGTCTACTTAAGATTAGCGAGTGTTGTTGTTGGAGTGAATAAACCGGACGTGCGGCGATTGAACGGCGAGCGGGGGACCTTCCAGTGGGTTAGCTTGGACGTCCCCCGCCCGCTCGTTCAACCGCCATGCCCCCAACACCTCCTCCACGGATGAACCAAGGGGTTAAACGAGCGGAAAGCAAACCAAAGTGAGCCGCCGTGCTTCTTGCCGTCTTCGGACCTCACGGAAGACTGCTCCTTCGTCTCGTTCTCCTCCTTCACGTCGTCGTCGGCGATCACGTGGAAGAGGACGTCGGCGAGCGCCTGGCGCATCAACGGCAGTCCGAGGCGTGTTCGTGGCCGGGCGGCACGTGGTCCACGTCGTCCGAATGGTTGAGGAACTCCGTCGACCTGCAAGCGAACGATTGGGGGAACCGAAAAAAGTCGAGCGGAACTCACTGGAGCTTCTTTTTGTCCAAATTCATGCCCAGGTTCGCGAGCCACATGTTCTCGTGGTTGCCTGCAGATGGGCGGGGTTATTCTCGCGATCTCCAACCACTCCACACTCACAGGACATAACCGGGTCAACGCAGGAGACGAGGCCGCCGGAGCCCTGCTTGATGGACCAGTCGCCCGACTTTTCGCGCTTCAACGAGACCGGCGGCGCGTTGGAGACGTTGATCACGCGCTGCTGGAAGTGGGTGTTGGCGAGGCCGCCGGCCGTGAAGCTCGTGGCGTCGTCGGCGACGATCGTCGGGTTGTCCTCGCCCGAGTCCACGGACATCTTGCGGCGGGAGTTCTTGCGATTGGAGCCCTCTGCAATCGACCACTCAATTAATCAACCCCTCTCTTCTTCCCTCCAAGCCCTCACCTTCGTCCTCATCGCTGGTGTCCGCCTTCATGTTCAGGCCGTTCAGCGAGTCGGTCGGACTGGTTCAGCGAGAACGAGGCCGACCGACGGCGCTGCAGGTGGTGGTACTGCTCGCCGAAGCGTTTCGCGTGCACGCCGAGCAGCGACTTGCGGATGCCGGGCACCGCGGCGTAGAGCTCCCTGCAAACGAGCGGCGAGCAATCAGCAAGTGAAAGGAAGAAGGCGGGGACTCACTTCAGACGGCTCTTGCCCGTGTTCACGTCGTAGAGGGTCAGGCAGAAGAGCAGGGCGTCGCGGTACTTCGTTCCGTGGCTCATGTCCGAATCGAAGCTGCAAGCCGCACATTCAATCATGTTCCTCCCCTTTTCTTCCCTCCACTCACATGTACGGGACAGCGGCGCGCCAGAACTGGACCGTGTGGTAGCCGAGGGCATTGACGAACTTCTCGAAGAACTCGCCGCTGTCGAACGAGTGCTGCAGGCAGTACTCGAGGATGGCGAGGATGCCCTGCAAGCGGACGAATAAACAATGGAATGAAGGGAGGGAAGGGGGACGAACCTGGAAGGTGAGCTCCGAGTTGGAGTCGCGCTTCCGCCAGTGGGCCACGATGATCTCGAGGCCCTGGTCGATGTACTGGTCGGTGGGCAGCGTCTCGTCCAGCTCGCTGCCGACCAGCTTCAGCGTCTTCTGAAGGCTCTGCAACGCGAAGAAGAGGAGGTTTGATAGGAAGGTACGAAGAGGGGCCGACCTTCCGGACGTTCTCCTGCGTGAACGCATTGCTCGTGGCGCCGCTGGACGGCATGCTGCGTTGGGACTCGGAGCGGGGCAGGCGGTTGAACGGTTTGAGGAGCTGGTTGTTGGCGGCGGCGGTGGGCACGTGATGCGAGTCGGGGGTCGGGTGTTGGGTGCCTGGAAGTGATCCGATCAGCGAGTGATCGACCCGAACGGAGGGAGGGGCGAGTTTAAGTACGAGGAGGAGTGCGCGAAGGACCGACTGCACCGAGCGTCGCAAGCGAGCGCTGGAAGGCGGAAGGAAGCGACCGTCGATCAAGCAGCAAACATCGAAGTGCGGACACTCGCCGTCGCCGCCGTGTGCAGCCGCCCGCCCGCCCGTCGAATGGCGGCGATTCGCGAATTCCGTCCGCAAAACAAAAACAACGCGGCCCTCCGCCCACCCGCCCGCGTCCGTCTGCTCGCCGGCCGCCGGAGTGAACGGGAGGCGGCGGCGCACGGGAGGGCGGCGTGAACGGCGGCGGTCAACAGGACGCGGCCGCCCGCCCCCGACCGACCATGGGCTCGTCGATAACAAGCGGCAAAACAAACGCCCTCTCGCGACTGCAATCAATCGACGCCGCCCGGCGTGTGATGATCTCCGGCTGGAGTGGGGCCGCATGATGTTCGCCAGTGATAAAACCGGGAACTGCGGCAACTTTTTGGCCTCCGAACCAAAAGAAGGAGTTGCTCGGCCCTCCCGTCCAGCAAACACCCTCCGCAGAAACGAGTGCAGGAGGCCGCAAAGCGATGATCGAACGACGTGGTCCGCGCCGTAAACAACGAGCAAGCGGGCGGGCGGGCGGGCGATCGGGTAGCCGAAGACTTTTGCGCCCGATCGTCGTGTGAACTCCGGCGAAAACAAGCGGGCCAGTTCGAAGAGCAAAGAAGACGCGAACGGGGGCCCAACGGAACGAAAAGCGAGGAAAGTGGCCGCATTCGGCGGTCGAGAGGGACAAAAACGGCGCGAATTTCGCCGCTTTTCAGGCACGAGCTCGAGGGCATTCGCGAGGGCGAAAAAATTCGTCGAAAAGAAACAACAATCTTTTCGGGTGGACGGAAAGCGGACGCTGGCCACCAAGACGCCAGAGGATGCCGCGATCGCGCGCAACAAAAAGAATCTTGCTTTGTTTACGTATCGACCTCAATCGACCAACGGAAAGCGGCCATCAACCGGCGACACGTCGATGAGTGATTGCAGAAAACAGTCGTCGTCCTTCTCGCCCCGCCCGTCCCTCCCCGCTTGCTGCAAAACAAACGGCGAAGCGAGGGCCGAGCAGAAGCGAGCGAAAAAACAAGCAGCGTGGAGGAAACAAAACGAAAACAACCCCGGCGGGCCGCCCGCAGGACGGACGGCGGCTCTGCTGAAGCACGTGAAGAGAGACGAGCGGGCCGCGAAGAAGCGCCCGGCCGCCGTTTGCTCGCCCCTCGGCCCCTTCGTTCGCTTGTTGTTTTGATTTGCGAAACCTCGCCGAAACACGGTCGATCGTTGAAGTCAACTTCGATTGGTGTGCGCAGCGGAGAGCAGGCGAACTTGTCGACGATCACGTTCGACTTCGAACGCGAACGGACAAAAGAAATCGAATATCAGAACCAACGTAAACAAGGCAGAATGCAACGTGAACAAAATGCGGGCAATTGGGGGCCGTTTGCCTGGGCGGTCATCTCCCCGGCGACCCCAAAGATCAACGAGCGGAACGGAGCAAAGAACCCCCACAATCGGCTCCTCTTTTGGCAATGACGAAACTCACCGCTCGTACTGCCGAAGGTGTTGGAGCGCGGGCGCGGAGCGCGGCGCGTCCAGCTTTTCCTTGATCCGCGACGACCATCGTGCTCGAGAGGGCGGCGGCGGCGGGTCCTGAAATTCTCGTGTTCGATTGGGAGAAGCGGGAGGTTCACGGGAGATCGCGTGTTCGAAAGTGAAGGTTGGCGGAACATCCCCGGACATTAACGAGCACAGCGCGGTCGTTTCGTTGGCTGATTTTCGGAACCGCTAATTAGCGCAAAGAAGATCGCGTTAATCGGATTAACGACGAGCCAATTGGGCCGATTCGTGGGAGGAACTTCGCAGTTCTGCGATGCGCGCACGCGATTCCCATGGAAACAAGCGGGAATTTGGGAGGAAGAAAAGCGGGAGGGCGGCCCGAGAGCCCGCGGCCGAGCGGAATGATCGCCGCCGTCGGGATGGCCGCCCGCTGCCGCCCTCCCGAACGAACGAGCGGCTGTCGGCCGGCCGGGAGTTCCGCTTGTTGATCGCCGGGGATCGAAAACAAGCAAAAAAGATTTGGCGTGCCGAAAACAACCCCGATTGGACGTGAACGGCGTGCAAACACTCCTCGAACGACCGGAACAACCGGAAAGGAGAGGAATCTCTCGTCCAATCACTCCGCCCCAAATGAAGACGCGAGTTGACGGGCGACCGGTGAATCAGACGACGATCGATCGGGAGTGCGCGAGAGCGGAGATCGACCGTCGACTATGCTGGGCCGACCGCAAGTCGATGGAACCCAGCGAGCACCCGAGTGCTCGATTCGGACTGCTACTTTGAGGTACCGATATCAACCCAAAGCCTCCCAACCGATCGGGAGCAACCACCCAACAGAAAATGGAAAGCAAACTCCCGTCTTCGTCGAGCAGCCGGTCGACCGAAACGGAGACGAGCGACCGCGCGATGCCCACCGCCCGTCCGCGCACTTGCCGACCGGCCGGCCGGCAGTCGAAAGAGGAAGACGGCGAGGAGTTGAGAGGACGAGGGGGAGGTGGAGGGCTGATTACGGGGCGACCGCCGTTTGTTTTCGGTTGTAACGCCCGACCGACCGCTCAATTACTGCGGGCGGCGGCACGAGGGGAGAGTTCAGCACACGAGTGGATCGAGGTGGGTTTTATACCCAACTTTGCCCACTCGACCGATCGCCTCCTCCTCCGCTTTCTGCCGATCCGCACGTTCTGTCCACTTCCGCCCGCCGCCCACCCACAGGCCGAAAGATGAGGCCAATCGACCGCCAAGTGCGGGGGCCGACCACCCGCAATGTCCATTCCGGCCGCAAATTGGCCACACCCGCCCACCAGTTTTGAACCAGATGTACTGAAACATTCTCCCGCAATCCTCCCAGTAATAGCGTACACTAGTTCATTCGTTCATCCAAAGCCTCATTCAATGCAACAAGTGAGTTTATTCTGGTGGAAACGATTGATCGGTGGGCATTGCACATTCCCTCCTCCTCTTCTTCGGAAACAAATCAATTGAATAGACAGATCGTGAGGAAAGTGGAAAAAAATGAGTGGGATGAACGGAGGGAATCGAACCGAAGGATTGCGTGAGATCCGCCGCGGAGATCAAACCAAAAGCAGGAGGCCGCCGGCCGTGAGGGCCGTCGAGAAGAAGGCGGAGAAGAGGCGGGTGGCCGTCGAGTTGCGGCCGTTGTCCCCGTTCTTGCCGACGCCGCTGCTGAAACGCACCTCGGTGTTCAGAAGGTCGACCTCTTCCGCTTCCTCGGTCACGTTCGGACTGCAACAAGCGTTAGCGCAAGCATTCGGTTAGAAGCGGAAGCGTTAGCAAGCAGAGGAGGAAGGAAGAAACAGTGTGCCTGCTTACGTGATCGCCTCGAACGCGTTCTCCCACAGCGCGAGGTTGCGGCGCGACTTCGACTTCTGCTCGATGTGGAGGAAGCGGCCGCGAACGTCGGCCGACGCGGCATTCTGCTCGCACTCCTCGCCCACCGGCACGCCGTTGATCACGCGGCCGAACACGTTCGTGGTCGCCCGCAGCGTGCACTTCGGATCGGTGCGGGGCGTTTGGGCGAAGTCGGCGCCCGCAATCGAGTTGACCGCCGATTTCAGCTGCAATCCGGTCGATCAACCTTCATCCCTCCTTTCTTCCCACCTTGTTGGCGAAGGCGCTCTCGTCGTCGTAAACCGAATGGTTGCCGCGCACTCCGCAGCTGATGAACGCGTCCGAGTTGGGGCAGCTGCAGAACAAGGAAGGAAGGGATGAATGAACGAAGATTGGTGGAAAACTCGCCTCTTCTCGGCCATCCCGTGCCACTGGATGAAGTGATCCTTGACGTCGTCCGCACTCCCGTTCCCGACGGCCGCCTTCCACAACGCCACGTTCCACACGTGGAACATGAGGTCCGTGTTGTGCGAGGCGTCCGCGATCGCCTCCTTCGACTGGCAGCCGCTCATGTGTTTGCTGCAAGCAGGGAAGTATTGAAGAACAAGAGAGAGGTTGCGAACCCCTTGACCGCCCATCGACTCGCCCCCGCAACGACCAGGGACTTGCACCGGTGGCCCCGAAGAAGGCGGCCGCCTGGAGGCAAACCGGCCCGTCCGTCTGGAAGTGGGCGGCCGAGTGGTGGAGGCGCGTGCGGACGGCCGACTCGGCGGCAAGGACGGCGAACCCGAAGAAGCGGGGGAACTTGAAGCCAGGCGTCTCTTGGAAGGGCTCGTGGATCACGCAGTAGAGGTTCTAAACACGAGGTCCCTTCTTCTTCCTCTCTAGCGAGCACTCACGTCGATGACGGTCAGGTTGATCGATTTGCTCAACGTCGGGTACAGCCGCTTGAACATCGCATTGTCCACTCCGCTGAAGTTCTTCATCGGGTACAACTTGGCGATCAGCTGAAAGCACACCCATTAGAAGAAGAAAAGAGAAAGAAGGGAGGCACCTGGGTCATTTCTTCCTTCTCCTGGTCGGTCGGCAAGGCGTTCGTCCACTCCTCCAGCGAGAGCGAGTCGCTCAACGCGAGGGCGGGCTTGAACTTCTGGTAGAGCTGGACGAACTCGTTCTGGCCGTCGTCCTGCACGTCCTCCTCGTCGTTGGCGTCCTCGCCGCTCTCCTCCGCTCGCACGTCGCCGAAGAGCAGAAGGAGGGCGAAGAAGAAGAACAGGCGACGAGTGCGCATCGTTGAGCTCCTGAAGACGACTCAACGAAGGTGAGGGGATTAGTGGTGGACAGGGAAGATAGCCGGGAGCTTCAAACTCCTCTTTTCTTCACGTGTCCCCACGTCAGCGAAAGTATTCTTTTGTTTGACGAGATTAAAGCTTGTGACCAGAGACAATCGAACGGGCAACGACCAGAAATGAAAGCAGAACAAACAAATAGGAACACAAATAGGGGCGACACGTGTGAATCGATGGGAGGATCAAAGCGAAATTCCGTCTTCTACTTCGCGCTCATGCTGAGGGCGTCGGAGAAGAGGACTCCGTTCGGCACAGCCGCGAGTCCTGCAGGCGACGAGCCGGCGCGTGAATGAAGCTGAAAGACTGCCCTCGAATCAATGGAATCTAGAGAGGAAGAGGACGAACATGAGGATGATCAGCGGAATGGTTATCGCCGCCGCGGTGGCCACGAACATCGTGCCGTCGAAGAACGCGAGGGTTTTCGGGTAGATTCCCGTTGAAGATGGTGGTGGCGGCGATGGCCGAAAGGCACTCGACGAGGGCGATTAACGAAAAGGCCCGTCCTGCAACCAACCGTCTCTTTATTTCTTCTTTGTGTTCACTCGCCCTGCTCCGTGTCGTACACGAACTGACCGATCATCGCGCGCAGGCCGGTGGCGACGAAGCGGTTGAAGCTCATCGGGATGGCAGCCACGTAGGCGATCCAGTCTACGTGCGTGAGGGTGAGCATCAGGAGGAACGTGATCTTCGTCGTGATCCCGAAGATCGCCAGCGAGGAGTTCGCGAAGTGGAGGAGTTTGCGGAAGGTCGGGTAGACGAGCAGGATCTGAGCTTACCCGTTTACTTCACTCGTTGAATCGAGAGAAGGACTCACATTGATGCACCCCAATCCATTGGCCAGCCCGTTGAACAGCCCGTACTGCTTGTCCGTCCAGCCCAGCCGACCGCGCAGGAAAGGAGAAGAGGATGTCGCTCACTCCTGAAATCTCCCCTCGTTCGATGCTCTTGCTCGTGTGAACGAACCGGAGAAGGAGAACAACTCCACAGCGAGGGCGACGAACGTGAGGATCGTGAGGCGGCGTAGAAGCGGGTCGCGGTCGACGGAGAGCACGAGCCACACGTCCTTTGAAGCGGCGCCCCAGCCCGCGGACGATCGATTGCACTCTGCCTGAACACAAGCGAGTGAGTGAACAGAAAGAACACTCCTTTGTCATCAATAATTGAGCGCCAATCCGCCGTCTCCCCGGCAACCCCCGACCGTTCCAAAGGCCAATCGGTCGTTTCGCAAGTGATCAGCAGGTGGAAACCCCAGCGAAGCAATCACAAGACCCCCGACCTCATCAAAAATGGACCGCTTTCGTGTTTGTCTCGTGAATACGCGAAGAACTCACCGCCGCTTTCCACCGCCCCGCTCGAGGCCTCCGCTCGGATCTCGCGGGCGAACAGCAGGACATACGAGAAGGCGAGAACGTTGAGTACGGTCACAAGAACGAAGGCTGTCACGTAGCCGAAGGCACTGAAAGAAGCAAGCGGATGAAAAGAGAAAAGTGTAGCCGACCGCTCACCCCCTCACCAAACCGGAGGACACCGATCCCAACGCCGAACCCACGCCGATGGCGCCCTCCAGCGCGGCCACTCGTTCGGAGCGGTGCCGAAAGTCCGTCGTGCGCATCGAGTACGAGAAGATGGTGCTCGTGATCGAAATGTAGCCGCCGCAAAGGCCGAACACGACGTCGCTCACGCACCAGCCAGTAGGGACTCCACTCCATCATCGCCGCCTGCAGCACGTAGTTGAGGCTGGACAGGACCACGCCGAACAGCGGCACGAGCATCGGGATCTTGAAGGACCACGAGTCGCACACTAAGAAGAAGGGGTAAGGAGGACGATTTGCGGGGGGAACTCACGAGAGCCGAGGACGGCGGCGACGAACATCGAGGGCACGAGCAGGCAGAGCGAAGAGACGAGGTACAGGTGGTTGAAGTACTCGTGCAGCTCCACGTCCTTGTGCAGGGCCGAGACATTGGAGCAGTCGATCGTTGAGTTGCCGCCCTCGTAGCGGTCGATGCACGCCTTCTCGTAGAGCAGCGACTGGAAGACCGGCCAGCGGACGAAGGAGGAGATCATGTACAGGCAGAGGGCGGGCTCCATCCCCACCGCCGCCCACAGGCGCTTCGGCTCCATCCTGACGACGAGCAGTCGATCGTTTGTGTTCGGGGATGCCCGCGCGGCTCGGCCTTAAAAGAGGGCGGCACGGAGCGGAGTGACGTAACGCGACCACTTTGGACCAATCCGCCAGCCGCCCTCCCCCCGCTCGCTCCGTCCCTCGCTGCTGGCCGGCGGTCGATCGAACGAACGAACGGAAGACTGAGCGGATGATCGATAAGAAGCCGAATGTAAGCCCGTAAAACAAAAGCGAACAAGTTCGAAACCAAAACGGAGAATTCTTCCCGATTTCGATTGGAGGGGAAGCAGAGGCACTGGATTATGGAGGCAATCTGTGATGTTCCTCTTTCAGGGTCACCCATCACCGACGGCTGCAAATAATCCGATCACCTTCTGGACTTCTTCTTGCGAACAGTCACGTAGGCGTCCACAAAGATCAAAGGGTTCTGCAAAAGGGAATGCCAGCCGGCGAACGAGTTTCAAAAAACAAACCGCTGCCAAACGGGCGCGCAAAACAGCAGAAAAAAAAGGCGGGAAAACGCCGCTCTCAACAACAAATGCCAACCTCGGAAACGACCCGAAAGTCGGTGCAGAAACCTCGTGAAATCAAAGCCGTCTGATCAAAATCAACAATCGGGAACGAAAAATTGATAAGCGGAACGAAAGGCGAGCGAACGGAAGACCCAGAAAAAGATGATTTACGCAACGCCTCGGCAGTTGGGCGGCGGACGAAAAAGGAGCGCGAAAGTGAGCAGAAGACCGCGCGCGTGGGAAGGCGGCGGCGATCAAAAGAGCGGAGGTGGACGGGCGGCCCGTGGAAGGAAGCGCGTTGTTTCCCGCCGCCTTGTTTCCCCGAAATTCAAATTCCGGCCGATCGGGGTCGCCGCCGCCACTTCCCTCCAGCTGCTTCCTGCTGTCCCGCGTTCCGTTGCTTTCCGGTCCGATCGGACGGTCAAAAGGCGGTCGATAAAAGCGGGAGCGTTTTTTGCTGAACGAGGGGAACACTCCGTTCGGATGGCCGTCCACTGGCCTCTTCCGTTTCTTCCGATCTTTCCCCACAGATTTTCATAACAGTTTATTACACTCGATGAATCCTATTTCTATGCTACAATTAACAGGTGGCTATTGATGGATGAATGGACGAATTGAAAGCACTAGTCAGTATTTGATGTTCCCGCAGAACTTGCACGTCTGAAAGCAGAAAGAGGAGTGAGTGGGGCAAAGAAGGCGACAAGGAAGGACTCACTCTCGCGCACTTGGCCCGCTGGACGGTCAGACTGCGAGAGAAGGGGACGCAGAAGCCTTGTTTCTTTCGGGATTTGCAGCTGCAACGAAGAGAAGCTGAATGAATTGAGGGCGTTCAATCCAGTGAACTCACTTTCGGGCGTGGTCGACGCAACGCCGATCGACAGGCCTGCAAAAGCCGCAAGTTCGAGGGCAATAGCGCTTCATGATTGGTTTCAAAGAGCGCACGTGGCATTGGGCGTGCTGGCGGGCGCAATTCTTGGCGACGTCTTTGCACTTACGTTTGGATCGCTTGTGCTTGCGGCTCTTGTGGACGCGGCGATGGCTCTTGCGGCGCCGGTGGGCCTTCCGCTTGCGCCCACGCGACTTGCGCGACTTCTTGTGTCGATTGTGGCGGCGGTGGGAGCGGTGGCGTCGGCCGTTTGTGCTTCCGCGACTTCCGCACGTGATGGCGAGAGCGGCCGCGCCGTCTGGAGCGGCTTTTGCGGTGCTTCCGGCGACGGGCGGCCGAGCGGGAGCGGCTGCGAGATCGCTTCCTGGCCGCGCCGGGACTTCCGCCGCCTGGCCGGTGACGAGCGACCGCGCTTTTTGTGCTTCCGAGAGCGCACCGCCTTGTTGGACGCCGACTTCAGCGGGGCCGCCGTGCAGTTGGGAGCGGCTGTCGAGGGCGCCGAAGTGGACGAATCGACCGCTCGGACAGGCGGCGGTCGTTCCAGTTGGAGTGGGCCGTCGAGTTCTCCGCCTTCTTCGTCCCGTTCGAGGCCAAATCCATGCGGACGGGCTCGTCGTCCCCGTCGACGATCGTCTGCCGCTGGACCACTTGGACATCTTCGCGCGATCTTCCGCTGGCTGCTCCTCCTTCTGGTCCTCTGCAAGCGCTTCTTTTTCGTCGTCTGTGGGCCTCCTTCTCGTCCGGCTGGGGCTTCTTCACCTCGCTCTCCTCAACGGGCGCCTCCTCATCGTCGGTAGACGGCTCGTCATCCCGGGGGTCCGCTTCGTACCTCCCGTTCGGCCGACTCCTGGATCGCGTCCTCGCGATTCGCTTCGCTCGCTTCCTCTTCCGGTTGGTCTTCGGGTTGCTTCACGTTCCGTCGGGTCGGCAGTCTTCTCTTCGGCCGGCTGCTCGTTCTTCGTGGGCAGCGAGGCCGGTCTGCGGGTACGCCTCCTTTCGCATCGATGGAGCAGGAGACATCGAGGAGGAGTAAAAGAAGCAGGAAAAGACAGTTGAGTGAACGCATTTCGACCGCTCTGTCCGCTTCGGGTTGGCGGATTTCCGGTCGGCTTGATTTCTGCTCGTGGATCGCCCGTTTTATACCGCCGAGCTGCCCGCTTTTGTCCCACCGGCCGCTGGCGATTTGGACAGCGGATTGCGGCGGCCGGGCGTTGTTCCGGCGACGGCATTCGGCCGGCCGCTTTGTCCACTCGGCTGCTCAAACACGTGAATTCCGGCCGCCTTCCTTCGTTCCGTTGTTCCAATCGTCCCTTCTTCCTTCTGGTCGTCCTCGAGCAGACAACGCGGAAGGACGGCCGCCGGAGATTCTTCTTCGTAAACAAAATGGAAGCAGAGCGAAGGGAAGGAAGGAATGACGGCATTTGTTTTGAAATCTAATGCATTTCGCTTTGATTTCCTCGTCGATCGTGCGGGACGGCCGACGGCGAGACGTTCGCCTCGGCAAAGTGAGCGCGCTCTCTCGTTCGTCCGACGATCACAAGACACCCGACGAACGAACGGACGGGCGGGCGGGACGAACGCGAAGCGAAGAGGGCGGGCAGGGGGCGCGGATTTGTGGCTTTTTGCTCGTCCCCCGCGTCCCGCGAAGCGGCCCGTCGGTCTTTGCGGCAGCGCTGCTCATGGCAACACGCACGAGTTTTCGGTCGCCGGCCGGTGGAATCGCGTCCAAAACGCGCACCTACCTGCAGCGTTGGAAGAACTTCCTCGCCCTCATGGGTCAATCCTCCAGTGCGCCGCTGCCCGAAGCGGAACTCGAGGAAATCGAGGCCCAAAGTGGACGTAAGTGGCTGGAATTCGATTATTTTTATTAATTCCCTCGATTTCAGTGTCCAAAGGCCAAATCCAACGTCTTTACAAGCGATTCAATCAGCTGGACCGCAAGAAGCGCGGCTTTCCTCGAGCGCGACGACCTCAACGAAATCGAGGAGCTGCGGCAGAATCCGCTCGGCGATCGCATCGTGGAGGCCTTCTTCACGGAATCGTTCGTCTCCTCTACTTTCGTTCACTCCTTCAATTGCTCGCCGTTCAGGGTGGACCACGCGAATCCCAACTTCCGCGTGTACAATTCGCACGATGACCACCGCATGAACTTCCGCCAATTCGTGCGCGTTCTCGCCCGCTTTCCGCCCCCTAACCGAAGAGGAGCTGGCCACGAAGAACGCGCGCATGGACAAACTCCGCTTCGCCTTCTCCATGTACGACGTGAGTTCTCCTCGATTCAATTGTATTCCTTTATTCGATTTGTTCAGGTGGCGAAGAACAACTACATCACGAAAGACGAGTTCAAAGTGGGGCGGGTTCATCCTCGACAAAATGGTCGGCAAGTCCATCACCGCGGAACAGGTGCCTCCATCCCCCTCTTCCTTGTTCTCACCCTTTGTCCTCCATTCCAGCTGGAGAGCATCGCCGAACGCACGATCCAAGAGGCGGACATGAACTGCGATGGGCAAATGTAAGTCTCTTCATTTCAATTCCAATCTATTCATTGCTTCTCTTGCTTTCAGCTCGTTCGAGGAGTTCTGCAAGGTGGATGAAGAAACAAGCAGGACTGCTTCTATTTGTTCCGCTTTCAGGCCCTGGAGCGAGCGGACGTGGAGCACAAGATGAGCATTCGGTTCATGGGTTGAACTTCCCCGGCAATCAACCCACTTCCCCAGTTCTCACTTCCCGCCTTTGTATCGGCCATAAATCTCGTGTTTATTGTCTGAATGTGCAATAGGTTCTGATGGAGAAGGCTGCCTGTTGGATGCAAAGGGGTGGCGCCTACTTGCACTTGCCGCACTTCTTCGGGCACGCCTGCAAACGGACGAGTCTAAGGGAGAATGTCGGGGGAACTCACCTCTTTGATGACCTCCTTGTAGATCTCGTTGTCGCAGAGGTTGTGGTCCTTCAGCACCTGGCAGTTCTTGCCCATGTCTAGGCAGCCCTTCTTCGCTGAAATGAGGAGGAGTGGGTGAGCGAAAAGAAAGCCGGTCGACTGCTTACCATTGACGAACGCCGAGAGGCCGAGGAGGAAGAGGACGAAAAAGACGTGGATCGATTTGAAGCCGAGCATTGTTGGAGGAACGGGAGGGGAGGAGGAGAGGAAGCGAGTGGATGGTTGGATTTGCACTCCGCACTGCGGCTTTTTATCCGCCGACCTCCGGCCGGCTATTCGCTTCGGGGGACCTCGGGGGGAAGCGGCTGTGTCCACAAACCGTTCACCTTTTTGTCCGCCGCTCCGTCAACCCACGGCCGCGGCCATCGTTCTCGAAACCTACGCACTCCAGCCTTTCTGCTCGTTGTTGTCTGCACTGCACTGCACTGCACAAACGAACGAAGCGTAGTGGGGGACTGCGGCCGCTTTCCTATTGCGAACCCAAAGGTTTCGAAAGCGACGAACGTTTTCGACTCCGACTGCTGACGGAATGGATCGCTTGGACGAACAGCTGCCGCTCTTCGCTCGCCCAAGTGCGCAAATCGGGGAGTTTATTTCGAAAAGGAACCGCGGATGAACGCAACCGAAACAACGATCAATATGGAAGGAAGGCAGCCTCGTTCAGCCTTTCTTGCCGGCCGGCTTCTTCTGCCCGTTCTGCCCCTTCTTCTTGTTCAGCTTGGGGTTCTTGCAGGCTCCCACAAGTTAACGGGCATTGCCCCTCCATGAACTTCTTGTAGGTGGCGTTCCGGCAGAGATTTTCCTGTGCGGGACACTCGCTTTCGTCCGTGCCCACTTTCGTCCCGTCCTTGCATTGCTTCTGGTCTAAAGTGGATCGATTAGAAAAGGGAATGCGGGGAATGCAGACCGTTGATCGGCCTCTTTGCATCGCTGTGGACCACGAGAAGAAGGACGACGAAGAGAACGGAAAGAAGGATTGATCGCCGCATTCTTAGCGGTTGCAATTTGGTGCTCGTTGCCTTTCGTTTGATCACTTTTTATATCGTCTTGTTCGTTTCACTCGTTCATCTTCTACCTGGACTTCGAACAAACACGAACGGGATGCTCTCAGTTGCACAAACAAGCCGTGGATTCCAATTAGCCCGGCGAACGACCGGAAGTTCGCCGTGGTCGGGCAACAGTCCGTGTTCGAGTCGAGCACAAAGCGGACCGCCGGCCGGCCGGTCGGGGGGGCGAAAAGAACACATTTCTTTCCGCTCCGCCGGGTGCGCAGAAAGAAGGAGGCGGGAGTTGTTGCTGGAATTGTGATCCGAACGTCGCCCTCGGCTGGCCGCTTTTTACACTCGCCGCCCGCCCGCCGATCATCTCGCCGGCTCCCGCCCGCCTCCTCGTGTTTAAAACCGCGCGGTTCGGCGCGTCGCCCTCCGGCCGCCGTCGCAGTCCTTCCTTTCGATCATGCGGCCGATCGTGCGGGTCGCCGCCGTCCTGCTCGTCTTGTTTTCGTCGTCGCTCCTCGCCGTCGTGGATTCGCTGCCCGCCGCCTCCGGAGACCATCGATTAGCGCGAAGGAGCGTTCACTTCAACTTTCGCCCGTCTTCTTTCTTTGCACCACCGTAAGTTCAATTCCATTCATCTTGTTTCCATCCGTTGGATCCTGCAGAGAGCCGCGGAGACGCGTGAAGCGAAGAGGCGGCCACGCGGCCCACACGGGATTCCGCCGCTCCACCCACTCGAGCCACTCGTCCTCGTGGTGGCGCACGTGGAGCTTCTTTGGCTGATCACCCCCGAAAGGCCTTAAATTAACCGCTTTGTCTTCCCCCTCCCGCTTTCTATTGTACATAAAGAAGACCCGCAGCCGCTTGCCGCTTTGTCCGCCGATCGAGTGGCCGCTTTGTTCGCGAAAATTCTTCCGCTCAAACAAAAACCGGAGCGGATCCCGCGGACGTCCTCGTTTGTGCACCTGCCCGCACGTACGGCCGTACGGACGGCCGGAGAAGCGGCAGATGGACGTCAGAAAGGGAGCTTTCGCTTCGAATTGAATCGAAAGGACGATGAACGGAACCGAGTGTCGGTGTTTAGATCAAAAGAAGATCATCGAATTGATTCGATTTCCGCTCGCCGGTCGCCGCTGTAAACCCGCCGACCCGCACCGATCGACCGCACGCGAGCGGCCGGCAGTCAGGCGCCAACGAACGGCGGCCGGCGTCTAATCGATTGATTGCTGACGTCAAGCGGCCGTTCGGCGAACCCAACGTGAAGCGTCGTCTTCTTTTCCTTTCCGATTTATTCCTCTTCCACAACACATGGGCTGATCAAATCGGAGGGAAGGCGAGAGTTCAAGGCTTTCGCGTGTTCAAGTCCGCTCCTTCGAGTCCTGCAGATCGAAAGGGGAATGAGCGGAGGGAATAAAGGAATGAATCCCACCGTCCAACGTCTCGTAGCCCTCCTGTTGTTCGAGTTTTCTCGTCCGCTCGTCCGGAGCGTCCGCCTGCTCAAGGCCCTCCTTCGAGAACGCTGCAAACCAAACGAACGAGATGAGTGCGAGATGAAAGAAAGAACTCACGATTGGGCTTGGAGTTGTCCTTGGTTTGGTCCTTGGACTGCTCGTCGGTCTTCGTCTTGCCCTTAGCGTTGTTCACCTCCTGCGAGTGCAGCTTCAAGGTGGACGTGGTGGCGGTCGTCGGTCCCTTGGCGGCCGTTCCGGTGGTCTTCGAGCGGCCCGGCGGCGACGAGATGGTCGGCTTGATGGCGAGCGTTTTGAGGAAGTCGTCCCGCTCGGCGTCCATCCGCTTTCGGGTCGACGCGCAGGTGGCGGCAGAAGCGGTCGAGGGCCGCCGAGTCGACGGCGGCGCGCGCCCACACCGGCTGCTGGAGCGTGCGGCTGAGGCGCCTCCAACGGCGCTTCATGAAGAACAGGAGGACCGCGAACGCGACCATCGCCGCCAACGTCAGGAGGTCGAACAGCGTGGGCACGAGGCCGAACATCGCCAGCGTGTACGTGTTCCTGCGAGCCGTAGAAGAAGTGGGCGGAAAGGAGCACTCACTTGGGGACTCCGCCGGTGGGTTGGCCGCTGGATTGGACGTGAGACGGGCCGACGGGCAGCTTCATCTCCGACGAGGGGAATCTGGAACTCCAACGTCCGCCGCCATCCGCGCGCAGAAGACGAGGGCGGCGGCGAACGAAAAGAAGACGGTCGACATGCTGGCCGGCCGGTCGGTGGGAGCGGGCGCGTTGCAAATGACCACTGGCTCGATGTTTGCTTCGCGAAGGCTGCGATTTCATGCAAATTCTCGCTCGTTCTCCCGCTTCTCCTGCTCTTGTGGTTGTTGACTCCTTACGAGCTTTCGCCTGTCCAGCAGCCCGCTTTATTCCAACTCTAACAAAACGGCTAGTTCATCCGAAGAACGTCTGACAATTGGCGATCCCGTAAGTGAAGAACATCGTTTGGAAGTACGAAATGTGGTCGAGGACAGACGTTGGAGAAGCCTGAGCTCCCGCACACTCTTCGGCGTCCTCCTTCGTGCACTGAACAAAAGAATCCCGTTCGCCCATTGAGTTGTCGTAGAAGATTTCGTTGCGGAAGTGCTGGTAGCCGTCGAACGCCACGGGCGGCACGTGGGGGACAAGGTCGTTCGCGTGGACCACGCGGTAGGCGAACGGGAGCTGAAAGCAAGCGGGTGAAAGAAGAAGGGGACAGTTGTTGGAATAAACCTACCAGTTTCTCGTACTGCCGCGCGTACTCCCGATCGCCCACGCGAGGCTGCCCGAAGTTCAGCATCACGACGCGCTCGGCGGCCACCCGCTCGACGCCCACGAGCTCGCCCGCCGCGATCGCCGCCAAGCCGCCGCCCAGCGAGTGGCCGGTGATGAAGACCCGGTAGTTCGGGTATTTGCGAACAAGACTCCGCATCGAACGGCGGATTCCCCACTTGTTCAGTTTGTCGTAGACTGCCCTGAAAGTAGGCGTTCACGCCGCCGCCGATCGGCGAGTGGACTTTCCGCCGCACGATCGTCTTTTGGACTTCGTAGAAGAGTTGGAACCCGTCGTTCGTTCCCTCTGAACAAGGAAGAGTGAATGGATGAATAGGACGATGCTCACCGATAGACGAGAAAGATCGCCCGTTCGGCGTGCGCGACGCCCGTGAACGCAAAGTAGTTGCGCTTTTCACCGTGCGAGTGGCCGCAACAAACGGTCACCTTTTTGATCAACTGCAAACGAAAGGAATACGAACTGAAATGATTTAGTCGAGTAGGAAGACGAACCGTTGCGTTCTTAAACGAGTTCCCGATGCACCGCTCCGGCGACGGCGAGTAGGCGGCCGATGCCAGCGGGATGAACACCCGCTTTTGCCAGCTGCTCGTTGAAAGGGAACTGACTGGACACTAAGGATGGGTAGAAGAACAAAAGAAGGTACGAAGGTAGACGAGCATTCCAACCACTCCCAGACAGTCGATCGACCGCAATTCACGCCCATTGCCAGTGCACTCGCGGAATTTAAGAGCTTCGGCAACGAGGTCGGCAAACACTCCTGGTGACGTCCCAACGAGCTATTCGGGACTTCCGCGAGGACGAAGTCCACTTGTCGCCTTGCGAAGCGAACAAATGGGCGACGAAACTCGTTTGTTTGAACAGCCCGCCGACCCGGGGGCAAAGTTCGCGCGAGTGTGACGGAACGAACGGTGCACTCGTCAGTTGATTCATGCCTTCCTTTCACGGGTTTATTTCCATCCATTGCACCCTTGTTCAAGAGATCCTCGTGCTGTTCGTGTGCGGGTGGTTCGTGCGCCCATGCGGTGCGTCACGCCCACGAGCTTCGGGCGGCCGAAGAGGCGGCGGATGTCCCGCCGGATGCCCCGACGTGAAGGCGGGAATCGTGGCCAGCATGATGAGAAGGTTCCCGACCGTGTGCAAGGACCCGCAGCGGAGGACCAAAGAGCCGACTAAATCTGCTCGCATCATTCGAATGAAACGAGTGAACAGCCGCGAGAACTCACTCGAAATGCTGCTCTCCGTGAAGAAGCTCGCGATCAGCAGCAAAAGACACGCGACGAACATCACGTTTGGGGTGAAAGCCTACAGTTCCTTCCTTTCAATCATCGCTATCTTCCCTACAACCCGCCTGAATCCCGACGGAAACCATCAGCTGCTTCTCCAACGCGATCGTTCGCCGCGAAACGTTCGACTTTTGCGCTTCGGCAATCTTCCGCCAACACAAAACGACAAGGAGCATCGAACCGAAAGCACAGAGCGCTCCGTTTGCCCCAACGAAAGCGGTCATTCGAACGGTGTAAAGAGCGGCAGGGATTGAAGTGGACGCAAGAAAGCAGGGGTAGTTTCGAGGATTGAAGAACCGTCTGTTGGGCATCGATCTATGCCGAAGATGAGTGCTGATATAGGCCGAGGAACTAACTATCATGTTCTCTTGCATCGCCCGTTCGGAACGCAGTTCCAACTCAGACACAGACAGCAGCCGACCAGCGGCCACACGACCTGGCAGACGACCATCACTGCTCGGAGGACGTCCTTTCGGAGCCAAAACGAAGCGTTTGAATGCACGAGGCGGACGACGAGCGCATAGCGATGGACCGTTGCGTTGAAAACGGAGGAGATGCTCGCCGTCGTTGCGAACACTTGAATGAACTGCACGAGAAAGCCGAATATTTGAACAATCGCTGGGAACTCACACAAGCCAACCGCATGACCGTGTCGTTGTCCACGTGTCCATCCAGAGCGCTCTCCAATGAGCTGACCATGCAGAGGCCGACCACCGGGAAGAGGACGAGTGGGCGGGCGAAGAATTGAAAGCACAAGTCGGAAAGGAAAATCCAAATGGTGATGTTCAGCAAGTGAACGCGGTAGTCGGCCATCGACTTCGTTGCGAAGCGAAGGACGACAACGATCGAGAACACTCCAGCGACCGCCGTGATCGCCGTGAAGCCGTAGGAAATTCGAATGAATTCGTCGACGTTCGCGGCGGCCAGCGGCTCCATTCGGGCGATCAGCGCCGACTGAAAGCAGGCGGCAGCATGCGAGCGGGTGTCTGGTCGCCCACCCACCTGTTTACCGTCTCGAGTCCAACGGTCGAACGATCGCCTCGAGCCGAAAACAAACGCCAAATCAATCGAGTTTTCGGGCGGGGCGGCCAAGAGCACACGTGAACTTCGCTCCAAATCGAGTTGCTTTTGCAGGGAACTCGGAAACACCTGGGCCACAAACGAGAAGCGAAGATCTCCGCCTTTTCGCACTGCCACGGGATTTCCAAAGGATGTGTTCGAAGGGCTCGAAGCGTAGTGATCAAAACTGAGAGTTTATCTCAATCCAGACACCGAAACAAAGGCGGAAGTTCAGCTGCTTGTTGTCTCAATTAGGCGCCGTCTTTAATCAAACGGCCGACGGGTGGCCCAGGTGTTCATTCGGACGTGTAGCCAACAAAACGGCCGCTTGTACTCCCGTCTTGTTTACTTCGGCGTTCCTCGACCTTCCGCTACAATCCGGAAATATCGCCCTTCTGTCACGCGTTCTCGTGACGCAAAGAAGATCATTTCGAGAGGGACTTTGACCCGAACAGAGGTCCTTCGCGGGTTATTTCTAGTTGCACAGAAGACAGGTGAACTCGGTCGGAAGGGCAAAAGTCGAACGGCGCCGCTGGACTCGCGGAACCGAACGGCACTTCGACCTTAACGCCGTTTGCTTTCCGCATTGCTCATTCGTTGCAACTTTCGAAGAACACGGAAATTGAGCAGGAAACATTTCATTTGGTTAGCTGGCTTAAGAGGCCGACAACACTCACTTCCTGTTTTCCCTTTGTTCAACCTTCTGCCATTTCGACAGTTCGCTCACGAGAGTGCATGATTTATGAAACGATAAACAAAACAATGCAAACGGTACATCAAAGCACAACGAATTGATCCGACTGGAGTTCGCGAATCGTCGCGTCTGCAACAGAAACCGAAAATGTGAATGACTGCAAGCGATGACTCACTCTGCGTGTCGTTGCCGACGATTAACGACGACTGGAGCTCCGAGCGGGCGACCACGTCCATCAGCTGCCGGAAAGTGAGGTTCTGGACGAGAGCCGCCTGCAGCTCGTCGATGAACGCCCGATCTTCCGCCTTGCTGAACAGAAGGAAGTGCCCGAACTCGTCGCTGAGAGTGAACGAAAGGACGGGCGGGGGCAGCGGGACGTTCTCCCGCCATTCCGCTGTCGAGAGGCGAAGCAGAAGAAGCGAACAGTCGGCGGAGTTCGCCCACATCCTCACCGGCAGCACGCTGAACTCCTCGTTCAACTGCAACAAAGGAAGTGTGGAATGATTGCGAGAGGAACTCACTTCTTTGTGGTCGTAGAAGAGGAATTGCGGTCGTTTCAAGAGCGCGTTCATCAGACGGCTCGCGCGGGACTCTTCCGACTGCTCCTCGACGAGCGGCTGCACGGGAATCAACGGACGAACGGGCGACACGATCGGCGGGGGCGGCGGTGGTTGAAAGACGGCCGGAAGCGAGTGACGAGCGGGCAGTTGGAATCTCGAGTTGCCCGGCCGTTCCACGTCTTCTTCTTCAGAGTCGTCCAGCGTGATCACCTCGACGGCGGCCGGTCGTTTCGGCGGTCGTCGGTAAATGGTCGGCTCTTGAACGGCCGGGCGGTGCAGCGGGCGAACTTCGCCGCCCGCGATCGTTCGTCGCTGCTTTCTCGCTTGCCTTGCCCTGTAGATGACTGGCGTAAAGACGTCGTTGTTCGTCTTGCTCAGGACGGCCGCTCGCTGGACTTCTTCGATGTTCGTGCCCACTTGAAAGAAGGCAGCGCGATGCTTCTACAGCACGAGAATCAAACGAAAAACAACAGGCGACTTACCGCTCCAACCTGGATGGCTTCCTTTCGACGCTCGTCGATTTCCGGGCGCTCAAAACCGTGTGACTGCTTCTCGTGCGCAGTACGGTTACTGTGAGTCGTCGATTGTATGCCGCAAAAACTGCACGTGTATCCGTTGATTTTCGTGTGTGCATTCGCATGCCGTTCGGCAATCCCCTGATTCAAAAACGCGTCAAAGCCGCAAGCCGTGCATGGAGGCTGAAATCGATGGATAAGAAAGAGAATGGGCATGCAACGAACAAGAGGAGGCGGACGACGAGGATTCGCCTTCATGACGGCCGCCAGTTCGGCCTCCGTCGCGTCTTCGTCTCCGTTCCGTGGGGCGACCGAGGAGGGAGCGTTCCGTTGGATCTCCGCCAATTTGTGGCCGACGTTGTACATCAACGAAAGTTGTGACTGTAAACAAAAAGAAATAAAAGAATCAAGTGCAGTCGAACCTACTTTCCGAATTTTTACGGCCGCTTTGCTCCACTTATCTTCGCCGAACCGATGTACATTGTGTGTCTTTTGTTCGTGCGCGTTCCTTTGGCTATTGTCTCCGAAGAGGAGGCCGCAGACCGAACACTGTGAACCCGCAGCGCGTCGATGAGCGCGTTCGTGTCGCTGGAGGCTGGCCGGCGAGTGGAACGCGATCCCGCACAAAGAGCAACAGAACTAAAGCAGCATTTACAAAAAGCTCTAATTGAATGCATCCTTACATCGTCTTTCTGCCTCATTCGGCGTTCCACGGTGGACGAGGTCGAAACGTTCAACTCCCGCAAAACTCCACGCGATTTCTCTTGAAGTTGTTGTTCGTCCACCGGCATCCACTCTTCGTCCTCGTCGCTCCACTCTTTGGGCACGTAATTACGGTCCTCGCCGTCCGACGAGTCCACTTCCATCTTCACGGCCGCTCGATCCATGCCGGGAATTCGTAGCAATATGCGAGCAAAGCAATCCAGTGCCGAATAAACGGCCGCTCACTCAAAAGCAACGCCAACTTGAGCGTCGTTTTGCGCGCGCAAAAGTTCGCGCCTTCCATTCCCAAGGTCAACCTGTCGGCCCCGTTCGCCCACCGCTTTGCGATGGCTCTCTTGTTGAACGCGAAAATACGGGAATTGTTCGTGTATTCGTTTTACCGACAAGAATTCCCGATGATTCAAATGTTTAATGAGAACAAACGATTAACAAAGAGTAAACAAGTGGTTTCACATGCCGTTTGCGTCGAAAAGAAATCATGCCGCACTTCTTCTTCTTCTTGTAGCCGGTTAGATGAGAACACAGTTCGTTCTTGAAAACAAGCGGTGACTCGACGATTGCGGGCAGGTTGCTGCCGAGCGCGGTCAGCGGTTTGAAACGTTGCTGTCTGATCTCCGTCCAACACAACTCGCGCAAAGTGGACGGTTTGCTGCAATAGAGAAGCAATTAATCGACCTCCGAACTCTGAACTGCCTGCAATTGAGACGACGAACGCTGTTGCCGGTCGACTTGGAGCATTGTTTTGCCGAGTGAATGTGCAAGATCCCCCTCGTTTCGTCGAACATCAGGGACAAGCCGGCATCTATGCAGCCCGCTCGAACGACCATCATAAAGCGACGTTCGTTCACGTCGAACGAAAAGACGAACTTCTCCGTCCACATCGCGCGGTGGATGACCGAAAGAAGATGCGATTCGAGGTCTCCGAACACAACGGCACGCTCGGAACTGCGAGCTAAACGACGAGCGTCAGATGTTTGAAATCACATCAACGAACTCACTAAAGCGATGTCGTGAGTGGAGAATCCGGTGGTCGTCTCCCACGTGCTCGTGACTTTCGTTTGCAGATCGAAGACCCTCACTTGCGTCCAATCGATCACTTTGTTTCGGTCGGCGCAGATGCCCACGAGCCGATCGTCGACGTGTTGCCAAAGAACGGCGACGTTTGGAGGACGCACGACCGTGTCAAAACGGAACGGCTCGCCGTCGTCGAACTGGCAGAAAACGAGATCTGCCGCGCTTTCAACGACAGCAACCTCCAACTGCAGAAAACGAGGAGGATCTTCGGAACGGCGAACGAAAAGCGCGCGCGGATTGCAGGCGGGCAGCGTGAGCAGCCGCCGAACGGCGGTCGAGCCTGCCGCAAAGTCCAGCGCGATGAGAGCCACGTGCCACGTATTCCAACTGGGATGCTCCAGTCGATCGCCATCTCGAATGACGGCAATCAGCTCGTGGTCGCTCCACACACCGAAGTTGACGATCGTTCCGCTCTGCTCGAGCGGCGGGTTCGCAGGATTGTTGAGAACTCTGAACAGTCACTCACTCATTAGCAACAGAAAAATTCACTGCTCACTTGAAAACGTTGAACCGCGTGTCGAAGATGAGCACCTTCTTTAAGTCCACCATTTGGAAGACGAAGCGGCCACATCCTGAAAAGCGAGCGAGAGCCGTGGTTTCCTGCAAAGCAGCAGGTAGCCGAGCTTCTCGTGCCAGAACTCACTGGATCGCTAATTGTAAGCGCCCACAAGGCTGGCGGCTCGAAAGGATAGCCGCTTTCTGGAAAGCAGGCGTTCTGCTGCGACCAGGCATCTGTAGTGCAAATGGTCGAGTAACCAGCCCGGAACTCCCGATTGAGCATTAGAAACGGAAACCGCAAGATCCCCAACACGAGTCCCATAATTGACAGAGCGAGCGGTGGAGGGCTGCACGAATGACTGCCGCTTTGCGCCCTACCAGCGTTTCCTCCATTGACCTCCGCTTTCGTTCGAGCGACCAAGCGATCGCCTTGCGGTCAAGCGGTTTGTAAGAGCGAGCACTGACTTGTTTTGGAGTATGCAGTTAAAGCGCGAATAGTCCTCATAATTCCACACGGACAGCTGTGAAGTTACCAATCAGTACGCAATTGGAAGGAACATGTCACTCATTCTCTGCCCCCAATCAAAGACGATGAATCATCGAGAAACGTGCTCTCTTTTTCTCACAAACTTCAGTCTCAAGCAACGCAATCGCGTGCTTTGGACACCACCGAGATGACTAATCGACACAGTTATCAACACACCGCTCTGTTTGTTGCTCCGATTTCCAGAGCAGGCGCGATCAACGGAGTTCAAGCGGCAACGCTTTCGTCACGGACTGCTCCTCAGAGGCCACTCCCACTTTCGCACGTTTAAGAGAGTCCACTTTGTGAGACTGGAATAAAAGATAGCGTTGGAAAAGAAGGCGCTAAGTAAGATGTTGCTTCTCATTTTCGTCCCCCTTTTCTCCCGCTCGCAAGTTGGAACCACTCGTCTCTACGACGTCCGCCAACTGACCGATGGCGGCGATCACTCTTATCCCCGTTTCAGGCGAGCCTTGGCTTTCTTTCGCCCGCTAAGTTCTGTTCTGTTTAGCGCGGATGGAAAGGCAATTTACTTTCACGGCCAAAGGCGGGCCCTACGAATCGAAATTGCGAGCACGTGTACCGAATGGACCTGCGGATGCCCGCCCAACCGATCAGTTTGGTTTCCACGGGGATCGGCGTGGAGCGGGGGCGTCTTTTGTTCTGGACCTTGAGATGACGAGTAACTTTTCCTCCGTTTCTTCAATCTAGCCCGCTTCTTTCAGCCACAAGGGCGGTGGCAACAACAGCGGGACTCAGCGTTCGTTTCTCCTTAGTCGGTACATCCCTTTCATTTTTTGATTCCAGCTCTTGAAACAAAGCGATCCCTCCGAAGGGTTCACGGATAGGGATTTCTGCCAGCCAAGTGTCTGCTCGCAGAGCGGCTTGAGTGCGACCACTCAAGCCAATTGTGCGTTCATTCTTCCGCCGATTCGTGTGATTTCGAATGAGCAGGCGAGCAACCGCACGAAGAACGGCAGGCCGTTCAGCGAGCCGATCGCCTTTGACACGAACGGCTTCGTTCGCTCCAGCCCCCAATCGAACGGAAGCTGGGAGGATCTTCCGATCTTCGCGCACACTCAAGACATCCGAATGAGCGGGAAGGCGGGGAGACAGCGGAGAGATCGTGAATTTCACGAGTTACAGCGACGTTGTGAGTTCTTTCCTTTTTTGCCTAACGACCGGCTGTTTGTAGCTCCTGCTCGACGTGGCCGGCTGGGCGGGCGGATGGGAGCAAACGGACACCTTCGCCTTCAACGGGCAGCTTCTCTTTCACGGGGCTTCGCTGGCGTCGGCCGAGCAGCAAATGAGTGTGAAGTAGGTAACAAAAGAAGAGGACGAGGGCAATCCTTTGGGTTGCAGAGGAAGGAGTGCTCCCGCTCGCCCAAACGAGCATCTTCCGCACCTCCCAAGCAGCGCTAAGAGGGGCACGTTGGACCTCAGCTCTCCGATCCTCTTCCGGCCACTTCCACCGCCTATTTTTTGGATCCGCGCGTCTACCAAGGCGACAACGTGCATTTCTTCTACACTCTAGTGGAGGCGAGCAGCGGCCGTCCGGCCATCTACTTCCACGGCGAGAACGGCGAGGTGCGCGGGCGATAAAAGAAAGCAGAGAACGCTTGGCTTTCAGACGTTAATTCGCAATCAGGCCCGCCATTTGGACGACATTTCGTTGAAAGGAAACGATTTTGTTACATTCGTGGCCAAGCCGGCAGGGGGAACCGAATACCAAATCTTCTTGGCCGCTGTCTGACAACTTTGGGCCATTCCCCACTTACACGCGTAGTCATCTACTGTCTACCCACTGACCACCTCGGGTGATTGCAGCAATCCCGTGGCCACTTGTCGATTCACCGTCACCTTTCCTGACGTAATGCCTTGAAGGTTTACGGGAAGTTCGAAGACGGTCCTCGCAACCTTCGCATCAGGTACACACGTCCGCATTCTTTTACCGTTACTTAACGGTGGATTGCAGCAAAGACGAGAATTGGATCATGTTCTTGGCCGCCTACGAACCACGCGTAAACCTTCTAGTTTTTATGCCAATTGCTTTTCGCTCTTTGCAGCGCTATCAAGTCTTTCAAATTTACCTGTTTCCGCGCACTTCGGAGGTCGTGCGGAAGCTGACCGTGGGCGACAGCCACTTCTCCAGCCCCGCCTTTTTGAGCGACAAGGGCGGCGAGGACGACATCCTCGTTGTTTCTTCGATCACGAACAGCAAAGGTGCCCTTGCCCATTCCTTCTCTTTTCTTCAGCCCGCTTGTTCGCTCGTTCAGGAGTGTCTGGGCAGCACGACGGACGTCTGCAACGAACAAGTGTGCACAGAGAGGGCGACGGGCGACCTGAAGGAGGCCTGCACGGGCATGAAGGAAGAGCAGTTCCTTTCGCCGCACAACGAAATCTTCCGCTTAAACCCGTACGGGACGATCAAGCAGCGCCTGACCAACAACACGGCGTCTTCGAGGGCGAGCTGGCAGTTTCGATGGACGGGCGGTTCGTCTTCAGCAGCAATCGGGACGGCGACTACGAGCTCTACACAGCCCGTTTAGACACAATCGACCGACCCACCGCCATCACAAACAAGCTGGGCTTCGAGGACGGCTGCCAGTTCTCGCCGGACGGCAAGTGGCTCGCTTTCTACGCGTGGCGCCCACCAAACCGGTAGAGCAGAAGGCGCGCTACGAGCAAGCTGCGCGCCCACAACACGATGGACGTGGCCGGCAACTACCAAATGTACGCGATCAATGTGGAGACCCTCGAGGAAGTCCAGCTGACCGCCTTCTCCGCCCCGTCGTCCACGCGAATTCGATTCGCCTTTACGCCTTTCCGTCCGGAATTCTACTTCCAACGAGGCGGAAAACTTTACGGGGTGAACATCGAAACAAAGATCGTGGTGCAAGTAGGCAAAGCAATCAAGCAACAGTCGCATGCGCTTCCTCCGTTTCCAGTACCAGTCGCAAGGACCGAACAATCCGTTTGACGACTTTGCAATCAGCCCGCTGATGTTCACGTTCTTTGCGGCAAACGAGGGCAATCTGCTGACCGCCTACTTCGACCCGGGGCCGGGCCACGTCCTCGAAAGCGGCCAAGAGCACTCGAACAGCTAGGAAACTGGGTGAAAGGGGTGGCTTTTGGCCATTCCTTTTTTGTTCGCTCGTCTGTTGTGAATAAACCACCAAGTATTCTCTTCTGTTTGTCTACAAACAACAAACAAGGTTTGTGACGGAACTACAGCACTTTGGCCCTAGATAGTTGTCGACGAGTAAACAATTCTTGTTTTCGCTTCCGCATCACGCGATTCGTCCAATTGTACTCGCTGGAGGTCGATGGTCATTGCGGGTTGTAGCCGACAGACGGGATGGAGGAGCAATGATGCCGACATTTCCGCGTGTTCCAATGAACTCGACGAGAGGCTCTGGCAGTCACTTCTTTATTGGATTAAAGTACGCACGCTCACTGGGGACATTCGGAGCTCATTTCCGCGTTTATTTCGAGTCGGCGGCCACATTTGGACGGGCGGTTGATGGGCAGTGCAGGTGTTTCTGCGAACTGGGCGCTTGCACAAACGTTTGCCCTCCAGAAAAGATGGTGGAAAGGGAGAAGCCGACAGACGTGGTGGTTGGACCGATGCTTCCAATGAACTTCGGCCTGTTCGGCCACGAGTGCAGCTGACAGTCGCGAATCTTTCATTCCTTCTTGTTACCACCTGCTCGTTTCCTTCTCGAAGGCTGAAGGAATGCGGAGCACTTCTCGTTTGCTCGCTCGTGACCTACGGCTACCTTCCACTCCTCAACCCCACGAATCTTCAGACGAAATGAACGGAACAACGGCGTCCAGCGGATTGAACTGGGGAGCCGCCTATTTCTACTTCGAGCTTCCGATGAACCTTCTTTCGGTTGGCGTCAACGGCCTCGCCCTGTTCCTGATCGTCTGCCGCTCGCCGAAAGCGATGAAGAACTTCCGGCCGATCCTCCTGCTGAGTGTGGGCGCCGACCTCGCGTTCTCGTTTGTGAACCTCCTGCTGATGGAGAGCGTCGACATTCGCGGGCAGCGACCTCTTCATGGTCCAGGTGGGCGTCTTCCGTCACTCCTCGCCCGCGCCTCTCCATTGGACTGACGGGCGTCTTCCTGTTTTCCTACTACCTGACGATCGTCAACCTCACAATGCAGTTTCCTCTACCGCCACAACGTCGTCTGCAGAGAGCGTCCGTGGCAGCGGGGGCGGCTGGCGCCTCGTTTACGCCGCCTTCCTGCTCTACGACTCGCTTCAAGCCGCCGCCTCCTACCTGGTGCTTGAAGAATGCTCGCCCGCCCGAGCTGGCGAAGAACCCCACTTTCCGCAAGGACACTCCCACGTGCATCGTCAACCACACGGTGAGCAGAATAGTTGTTCTTCTTCAATTCATTCCATCCATTGCTGCAGATGTCCAACTACCACTTCTGGCACCTCGTTCTAGCATGACATTCGTCGGATTCGCCTACTCGATCGTCGTATTCACCGGCCCTTCGCGTGCAGCGGAAGATCCACGAGACGCGCCATCGGATGAGCCGCGCCGACCGGGCGGCCAACCGCCAGCTGACGCTCGTGATGCTTCTGCAGGCCCTCGTGCCGATCGTCTCCACGTCGCCCGTCCTGCTCGTGTGCGCCTCCACGCTGTTCGACCTCCAGTCGGCCCTCCTGCCGCCGCTCTGCCTCTTCGCCGCCGCCTGCGCGCCGGTGGCCAACGGCTGCGTGGTGATCGGCATAATTCCCCGCCTTCCGCCGGGTGGTCCTCAACGTCCTGCCCGGCCACCGCAAATTCGAGACGACCACCGACCTCGCGACCGGAAATTCGCTTTCCGGACCGCCCGCCTTCCATCCTCCGATGTAATTCGTATCGAATTTGCTGCGAAGATGTCGTTTGCAGTAAATCTTGCGCGATCGCCTAAACACGATCAAATCTCTCACAAAGCCGCCCACGAAGCCGCGTACACTGCCGTTTGCCCTTCAAGCCGTCTTTCACAAGCGAGTGGCGGAACGCCAAAGGAGCCAAACGCCTCAAGCGTTTCTCGCTTTCGCCACCGATTTTCCTGCGATTCCGGCGAATTTCTGCGGATTCCGGCTGATTTTCGGCCGAATTCCTGTGCTCGATTTTTCCTTTTTCGATCTCCGAATGGACGCGACGGAGGCGAACGGCCGTCCGGCGGACGCGACGCCCGAGCCGGAGCCCTCGAACGGCGCGGCGACGAACGGCGAGCTGAAGCTGGAGGCCGACGAGGAGATTTCGACCGAAGGACGTGCCCTTCTCACTCGTGCCGAGGCGCTGGAGCTGCTGATCGAAGAGAAGGGCGACCGGCTGGCGCCCCACTGGAAGACGGAGGATTTGGCCGCCATCTTCGCCCGCATTCGCTCCACCTCGTGCAGCGAGGAGTCCATCCGCGCCTTCATCCACGTGTTCGAGAACACGACCGTCGAGGAGGTCCTCGAGCTGATCGCCTCGATGCAGGCGGTCGTCCGCGAAGCCGACGATTCGCGCTTCCTCTTCGACCGCTTCCAGCCGGACGCCGTGGAGCAGCGGGCGGACGAGCTGGAGCCGGACGCCGCGGCGGCGCTCCGCAAACTCGCCGCCGTCTTCGCCGCCGCCGACAAAAAGCGGAAGCTGCGGAGTGCGAATTCCGTGCGGTTGCGCGAAGCGTTGAAGGCGCTCGAATCCTCCGCCCCGTCCACCTCAAAGGTTCGTCGTCCTCCTCTTCTTCTTCTTTCAATTATTTCCGTTCGTTGTTCAGCATCGAGTGTCGACGGACGTGTTCTCGCCCGCATGCCAGAGGATGGACACCGTCTCGTACGCCAAAATCTACGAGTTCCTCAGCGAAGTGGCCGTGATCAAGAAGCCGAAGGCCGTTGACCTGGTGAGTTCCCCTTTCCTTTTCTTTCTTTTATTTGTTTCCGTGTTTCAGCTTGGAGTCGGCCATCGTGCAGAACATCTGGGAGGAGATGGAGGAGCTGGCCGACGACCACTTCCACGAGCACGTCCCCTTCTTCCGGCAGCTGCTGCGCGACGTGGAGGACATGCGGGGCCCCGACTTCGGCGTCACGAAAGCGCCCTCGATGGACGAAGTGGGCGAAAAGATGTGGAACACGCTCTCGATCCCCCCGCAAGTCATGGACCTTGCCGCCGCCTACAAGAAGGAGCTGGAGCGAACGAACCCGCCCGTTGAGTCCCACGCCTCGATGGAACACGACGGAGTGGACGATCCGGCCTGGAACTTCGACATTTGATTCTTTGCTGATGAGTTTGCTTCGAGTTGATCTCTGCTTTCGTTCCTCAATTCCTAAATGTGACCACGAATAAACCGCGTCTTTCATCATCCGTCTGATTCTTTCGTTTGCCCATGACTCTTTCAATCTCTACAATGGTGTTGCTGTTAGTCTTTTGGCATGATCCAGTTGATTCGTTTGCCCGTCCGAACACAGAAACAACACTGCCGCTTTGTTCTTGGTTGTCAGTAGCGAGGGTCCAAAACGTTGTTCAAATGGAAAGTGAACGCCTTTCTGGACTTTTTGTCCTCCGGGATTGTTTACAGCCGGACATTCGCACCGAATAAAGGAAGCCGTTGTAAACAAACCAGAGGAAACAATCGCGGATTGCGGCCCTCAGCGGAGGGCGGCCGCGTGTCAAGGCCACCACGATCCCCCCGATCCTCCCTTCCAGAGCTCCCTGCCATCCAGCTCGATCCTCTTCTCCTGCACGTGTCTGTTTTTGCACAAAGTGGAACTAATTGGCGTGTCGTCGAGTCGGAATTACGCCGCCCCCGCAACCAGCGGGCGCGAGATCGCCGCCGGCATTTGGCGCCCATTTGCTCACTCGATTTGCGTGCGGGCGGGCGGGCTAGCGGCGAGACGCGGCGGATTAGCCGAACGGCGAGGCGACGAAAATCGAAAGTCGACGGCGCGCGTCGCGAACAGCCGCTCGCTCGCTCGGGAGCTTCGCTTTCGCTCGTCCCCCTCTAATTTGATTACGCCAATCCGAAGGTCGGGGGATCTTCGCGCGGAACACGCAAAGGTTCGCGGCCCTCCTGCCCTGCCGTCATCCTTCCGTGGCTCCCCCTTCGAATCGAAACGTCAATGAGGCGAGCGAGAGGAGCTCGAGGATCCGCCTCGCCGTTCACCTCCTCGTTGATCAAGCGGATACCTTCGAATTCCTCTTCCTTCTTTTCTTGTTCGTCGATGCCGCGATCAAAGCTCGAGGATTTCGGGGGCGGGGAGGCGGCTAATCGTCCTTCGGGCGCTGATCTCCACCGCCTTCTCCAAATTGCCGCATTTTGGAGCGCCGAAGGTCGTCGTTGCGGTCGGCGGGCGGAGTGACGTGAGCAGAAAAGTGGGCTGCAGGATTGTTTGTCGGGCATCCTTCGCGGATTCCTTTGATCTCAACGGCCTAACCCTTGTTTGAACGGAAAGAACCTCTCCAAACATCTGCGAGCGCTCCGGCCGCCGGTTTATGAGGGACGGCGGTCATTCGGCGGGGTTACCGGCGGTCAAGATGCCGGCCGGCCGGGGCAGCTCGTTGTTACGTGCTTTATGACGGGCATTCGGGAGGACAAATTGGAGAGGCGGGAGGGCCGTAAACGGACGGGCGGCTCTTCTGCTCGCCGCACGTGTTTTCCAATCGACGCTGCCGCCTTCCCACGTCCTCCAGCCGAAATGAGCGGCTTGATTGATCGATTGCCCAACACCCGGCTGCTTCAGCGGCCTTGGGATCTTCGGTGGTGGGCGGAAGCGAGATCTCCGGTTTCGATTCCCGAACCGTTTGCGGCGGCGGCGGAAGTTTTTTGCGGTTCGGCTCGCTGCCGATCGACGGCGGGCGGGCGGGAAGCGGCAGCGACGCTCCGAGTGGGTGCTTGACGTCGAGGAGGCGGTCGGCCGGCCGTCCTGCTCGTCGAGGATTTGCATCGTGAATGCGGCGGATTGTTTTCGTTGATTCGGCGCACTTCTCTTCATGATCCCGCCGCCCCCCCCCCCTGTCGAAGGAGAAGCCCGCGCGCACCGCCCGCCCTCCGCCTTCGCGTTCATTCGATTATGCGCGGCGTGTGTTCCTGCTCGGCTTCTTGTCGCTTCCACTTCCTCATCTCCCTTCCCGGCAAGGTCTCGAATTCCTTGCGGTTTGTGTTGCACATGTGGCGATCGTGTTTCGTTTCGTAATCCGTGGACGCCATTCGAGCCGGCCGGCCCGGCTCGTTCGCGGAAGTCGGCGGCGATATTCCGCCCTTTTCGTTTCGAACGAATTTGTTTTCGTCGCATGTTAATCTTTCTCTTTTCTCCTCCATCGTGGCCGACTGTTGACAACCCAACGGTTTTGCATTCGAAGTGAGGCCGAGTGAAGGCCGGCGATTGACGGGCGCCCGTCGAGCCGAGAGCTTCGGGTTGACGGACGAAGAAAAATGAACTCCGTTCCGTGGGACACGCCCGGCGAAAGGCGCCTGTCCTCCCTGGCGGTCATCCGGCCGGCCGGTCGAGGCGAACATCTGCGGCCATTCCACTCGCCCCGCCCCTCGCCCCGCCCAGCACTCGGGCGCTCGATCGTTCGACTCACTCAACTTCTTTGGATCCGTTCGAAGTCCGAAAGAATCCGCCGCCTTCTCGCCCCAACTTTTTACGACGCCGCGCCTCCCACGGCGTTGCTCGACGATCGCAGGCGGGCGGCGGGGCGATCGAAAGCGAACGGGCGGGCGGGCGCGAAAGAGAGAAGCCGGCCGGCCGGTGATCCGAGCGGCGGTCAATTGCGCGTTCCCGCTGCTCACTTTCTTCTTCCCGCTCGGAGGCGATACGAACGAACGAGAAGCGCGAAAAGTGGGCGATTTGGAGCGATCGGAGCGAACGAAAGTTGGCGCGTGGGCGAGCGGCCGGCTTTTTTCGGTCGACAGGCGAGCAGCTGAAGCGGTCGAGCGGAAAGAACGAAGTGATAAGAGCGGGGCTGACCGCAGCAAGCAGCTTTGATGGTCGTCGTGTTTGTCCACTTCCTCATCCTCGCCCTTATCACTCGATTCCTGCTGGCAAGAGTGGACTCGCAGCACGGCTTGAATGCGGCGGCCGGTCACTCGCCTCAAACTGCCGCACTCCTGCCGCCGCCGCTTCCGAACGGGCGGACGGAACGAGTGACCTCGTTTCACTCGCCGCCTGCTCGCCCGCCGGCCTGCAATTAAGAGTGCCGCGCCCATTTGTTCGCCCTTGATGTCCACGTTCGGTTCATGATCCTCGCCGCCGCGCCGACCGTGACCTCCGGAATGGGCGATCGTTTAGCCGAGTGGGTGGATCTCGGAGAGAGCGGAGCGGTTTTTGTCTCTCGGGTTTGCTCCAGTTTCCTTTCCGCATTGTCCGCCTGGAGGCCGGCCGACCGGTGGATCGAGCGATTGTTGACCGAAACGATTAAAGGCGGTCGACTTCGCGGATTTCGGGGCGACCGCTGCGGTCAGGCGGGCGGGCGGGGGGATCTCCGCTGGACCCTGCGGGATGTCCAACGGCCGCCCGCCCGTTTGTTTCCTTCGATCCGCTCGCTCGATGACCTCCGGTTAGGATCGCCGGTTCGAACTTCTTCGCGGGCGAAAACCGGTACTTCCTGTTTGGGGATCGAGAGCACGTGCAGCTCCCTCCCGCCCCCCTCGCCTCCCGCCGTCCGTCGTTTGTCGTCCACGTTCCCGCTGCTCCTTCCGAATGACCAACAGAAGGAGGTGGTGGCTGTCGAGTTACACACCCCGCAGTCTTCTTTTGTTGCTCACCACCCGCTTCTTCCATTTGGGTCGTCTGCTTCTCTCAATCGATCTCGTCATTGAGTGATGGAATGAATCTTCAGGGGGATCTTCGAGGGATCTCTCAACTTTCTGTCGACCTCTCTCTTTCCCTGTTGGTTTCGTTCGTTGTCGTACGCAAATGCACGTCCATTCGTCTTCGTTCGTTCGTTCGAACGACACAAGTGCGAATCCAATTGCCCTCTTCGCCGCCCGCCCGCCTGCCTCTCTTCACTTCGCTCGCTCTCGTCTCGTTTTGTTTTTGTACACGTTCGAAGGGCCGCGATTTCCGGTTTTGTCGACCGTTCGATCCACTCCGTCCTGCACGCGCGCTCGTCGATTCGATTGGAGGGCCGATCGGGGCGGTTTCGATGGCCCCCAATTAGGCGCGCCACTTGGCCACGCTCTCCCGCTTCGAGTGCCGAGTGTTCTCTGCTTCCTCCTCGACTTCTGCACACCCTTGGAGTCCCGTGAACTGCATCAATTTCTGCACACTCCTCTCTCCGTTTCGGTTGTTGTGCGCGCGGATTTGTTTGCATAATCCGCCGCCCGCTCGCCCGCTTGCCCGATCGAGCGGCGCAACCGAACGATCGGCGGCGGGGAAGCCCAAAAAACGCAAATTCGCGCCCGCCCTCCGGCGGCGCCAACGAGCAAACAGAGCGCGTGTGTTCCCGTCGATGGAGCTCGGGGGATCGTGTCAATGCACTCACACCCTACCTCCCTTCCCGCCTTCCGCCCCCGGCTGCCCCCGGCGCCGGCGGGTGCGTGGGAGCCGTTCGCTTCGCTTCGAATTCGCGCCGACTGCTCGCCGGTGTTCCCGCCTCGTCCCGCCCGTTGCGGATGAGCGGAAGACAATGGAACGACCCAATTGGAGGGCAGCGATGTTCGATTTCGATTCAAATCGAAGCCATTTAGCCGATTGCGAAGCGGGCGGGTCGTCCGGTCGCGCGCCTCCCCGCCCTCCCGCCCGCCCGCCCCGCTGCGTGCCGGCGGCGATTGAGCGGCGAGGCGAAGGGGGGGCTTCGCAGCCGAGCCGGGCGGACTTCCCGTTGCGCGCCGATGGGTTTTTAATTGAACTCCGATTCGATGAGTGAGTGATTGGAACGCGGCGTTCCTGCTCGTCGTGTCGATCGGCTGTGCGGGTGGTCGCCCGCTGTTCTCCTCCTTCGGTTTGATCGTGTTCCTGCCCGCGCTATGTTGTCGTTGATCCGCCAATCGGTCGACAATTGATTCCATTCGACAGTCCCCCGCGTGTGATCCGCCGAGTGAATCCCCCCTAAGCGGGCAAAAGAAAGGAGTCGGTCGGCAAAGCGGGCGATTTGAAATCCGCCGCGATCGGACCGCCCGACTTCTCCGTCGACTTCCTTGCAGCCTTCCGCCCCGCCCGCCCGTCCGCACTTCACGAAAAGAACGACCGGCGGCTTCCGTCCGCCTGCACAAACCGAAATCCGCCTCCTTTCTTCCCTCCTCCCCTCCAACCACCCACCTTGGCGCCCTGCAGCCAAAACTTCCGATGGCGATCGCCCGTGCACGCCGAACCCGAAGGAGGAAGTCGGGCGGGCGGCTTTGCGGCTCATCGACGATGCCGCCGGCCGGCCGGCCCGCCTGCACGCGTGCAATTCGGGGCGCCTCTTTGTGGTCGATCGGTCCATCGGTTTTTTACGGCGGCTCTTCAACGTTGAAGGCCGTCCTTTGGGCGGGGCGGCAGCTGCCCTTCATTTGCATAATCCGTGACGGATTGCCCCCATCGAGCGGCCGGCCGACCGACCGATCGGAATTCCGATTGACCGCCGCTCGTTTCGTTCGTTCGGAGAAGTCCGTCCTTCTCGTCCTCGTCCCTCCTGATTCACTCGGCGGCCGCCCGGCTGATTCGACCCGACGGCCCGCCCCGTTCGCCCGTTTCCTCGCTTCTTCCTTCCCTCCTTTCGATTCGGAGATCAAAATTCAGTCAGGATTTGCACTCCGTCAGCCACGACTACAAACCGTCCGCGCGTTCGCCCGTCTGCCTTAAGCTGCGATTTACGGCAGAATCCAGGCGGCTTTGCGTTGATTCACGTGTGGATCGGTGAGCGATAAAAGCAGCTTCCTTTTGTTGTCGCTATCGACGATCAGGTGGGGAGTCTTTTGATCGTCATCCCTCCCGCGATCAATCAAACGATCGCCCGCCCCGCCCGCCTGTCGGAATTCACGACTTCTCCGCTTCCCGCCCGTTCCCCCCCGCCGCCCGCCCGCCTCCATCGACGAGGAGCCGCCGCGAATGACCGGCGGGCGGTTTAAAGACGCGCGTGTTCGCGGGCGGACTCCACACGAAAAAAACGAACATGTCCGCAGCCTCCCGACCGTCTTCCCTCCTCCCGGCTGTCGATTCCCGGGATTCCGTTCGATCGGCGGGACTTCGAAAACATTCGCCCCGTTTGGTCCATTCGCTCGTTCGTTAATCACCGCTGTCCCTCAAGGAAGGGCGTTCTGCCCTCGTGCTCCTCCTGCCCTTCGTGTACGGTAGTCATTCGAATGCGATGGGCAACAAACAAGTGCATTGTGTGTGTTTCGCGTGAATTGCCGGAGAATTTCGAGTGCTCGTTCGTAAATTCGAGTGAATCGTCTCGTTTCTAATTTCTCGCCCTCCTTCAAGTGCACGAAAAACGAACAAGGGAGAACGAGCAGGACGACCTTCGGCCTTCATTTCTTCGATTCGCAACGATGCTGGAGGATTTGTTCGACCGCGCGTGGAGTTGCTTCAACCGGATGGCCCCCGACAAGAAGCCGCCGGACAAAACGCACGAGGATCCCGTGGGCGAAACGCTCAAACGGCGCTCCTCCGTCGCGGGAGTGGCCGCCCTGGACGTCGCCGCCCTCCCCGACGGCCAACAACTCGACCGGGAGTTCAAGCAATTGCTGGTGAGTGCGGCAAATGTCCAGCGAATCACATTCAATGAGTGGTGGATTGCAGGAAGAACTCGACCTGAGCCCGCAAAAGGAGCAGGAACTCAAGGCGCAGTCGGCCGAAAAGAAGTGGCTGATGATCGTGGAGCAGCACGTGCGACAGGTGAGTTCCCCACTCAATTCCCTCATTCACTTCTCTTCTTCAGGACAAGACGAACTCACCGGTGAACGTGGAGGCGGTCGTTCGCCGACTGCAGGATTGGGCCGGCCTACTTTCCGGACAAGTACACCCTCCCGCTGGCCGTCCAGCAGATCGAAGCGTTGGGCGTCGCCCTCCGGACGGAGTCCCTCAGTTTCGTCCAACACTTCATCGACCTCGACGGGATCACCCTCCTTACGCGGATTCTGGCCGAAACGCGCAACGGCGCTGACTGTTTGGCCCTCCCGATCCTCACGTGCTTCAAGGCGCTCTTGAATTCGGCGGTGAGTAATCCTGCCCCCGAATGAAACACAATCCGTTGCCCCGATTTGTGCGAAATTTGCGCCTTCGGAAGCCGCCAAAGCGGAAATTCGCGGCCGCCCGACCCCAACGAGGGCAAACAAGTGGGCGCAAAAGATACCCGCTTTCTTCGGCGGCTGACCGCCGGTCATTCCCGCCGCCGCCGCCGTTTTATGGCGCCTGACGGGGCGAAAATCGCGAACTTCCTCGTCCATTCATCACGCTCAATCCCGCCTGCTTTCAGACGGCCCGCCAGTTCGTCCTCGACCGCTCCGACACGCTCCTCTCGGTGGTGAGCACGCTGGACACGCGCAACCCTCGCTTGTCAAGTAGGAACCAGGAAGAAGGTGCTTTTTAACCCTCCAATTTCGTCTGTTGCTTGTGCTAAACGCTCTCGAGAAGCTTCTTGCCCTTTTCCTTCTTCATGTTTTGATCACTTCACGGCCATCTGTTGAGTCGTAAGTCAATCGGCGGCCTTCTTTTGTTTGCGGCCGCCGTTTGGATTTCGAGGCGGTTCGGCCACTTGTCGGCGGCGGCGGCCTCCAGTGCGCGCTGCCCTTTGAGGATTGATGGGCGCCGATGATCGCGGCCCGGCCACCACTTTGGGCCGTTCCGTTCGAGCGAGCGGGCGGGCGAGATGCGCGGCGCCTCTTGCGACCGCGCCGACCGCGTGCGAAAATTAGCGCCCGTTCGGCCGTCCATTCGGTTGATTGAAACACGCAATCGTTTCTTCTGACGAGTGGAGCTTTCGAACAGATTGGACGAAGACGCGCATCTTCCCACCACTCGGCCGGTTTGGCGTTGACTCACGACCTCATTCCGGCATTAACGACGTTCTTTCCGCTGCTTCCCCTGCTTTCATGTCCAAATGTTGCCGCCCGTGCGAGTGGACCGGAAATGTCGATTGGCAAGGCGGGCCGCTCGTTTGCTCTTCGCTTATCGCCGACCGGCCGCCCGGCTCGTCGCCGCGCACGCCGACAAGCCGAAGAGGTCACGAACCCGCGTCGATTGACCGCCGCCCGCCCGGCTGATTGGGGGGTGGGCGGCTCGAAGCGGCGATTATCGCCGTTCGGGATCGCGTAATCGTTCGTATCGGTCACTTGTTGGCTGGCTGCGGGGGGCATGATTTAGTACGACGAGGCGGTCCTCACCGTTCGTTCCGCGGGCTGATTTCCGGTCGACTTCGAACTCGATTCTTCGCCCACTTTTCGTATCCGCTCGCCCGTTTGGTGGCGATCGTTAACCGAAATCCGGACCGCTTTACAGCCGGCCGCCCGGCGATCACCTTCGAGCCGCCCGCCCCCCAAGTGGAAATCCCGACCGTTTCGCCCGCACCCCCTGCGGCTTCCGCGCGTCTTCTCATTTGCATAAGCGGCGCGCGAAGAAGTCGGGCGATCGGTGGAGGCGGGCGGATTGCGTGAGGATCTCCCGCTGTGCTCCACGAGTAGCCATTCCACAGGTGATCCTGCCGCTTCGGCTCCCACCGATCGATCGATGGCGGGTGACCAGAACTTGCGGGAACGTCCGCCCGTTCTTTGCTGCGCGCGTTCTCGTGTGTTCGTCTATTTTCTTCTCTCCGTTCTGCACGCGAGAAGGACGGTCGGGTGATTGACTGATTTGACGATTTAAAAAGTCGTTAATTCTCGCCGGTTAATGGGGGCGGGCGTCTCCCCTCCGCTGCCCGCTCTGCTGCCGGCGACCACCGAGCAGCCGGCCGGCCGGTCGCTCTGTTTTTCTTGGCGTTCTGATTATCGCCCATCGCGGAACGCCCGACCGTCCGCACGCCCGGCAAGGTCAAGACGACGGTTTTATTGACGCCTTCCTCCATCCGTCGGGTTTACGACGAGCGGCCGCTCCCGGAGGCGACCCACCCGAACGGACTCCATTTTTCTCGTCGTCCGATTGTTGTCGATTGGTTCCTAGCTCTCTGCGCCCATGTTCGCCTTCTTTCTGCTGATCGGCGGCGTGCTCGTCGGCTGCACGCTTACGGTAAGTCTGCCCGTTCTCTTCGGTGTGTCCGGGGCGAGGATGAGCCGCGAACGCTCACTTCTGCCCCCATCGCCGCCCGCTCTTCTCCGTCCGCTCGCCCGCCTTTGAAGCGCGGGGATCCGAACGGATGTTGGCGCCCTCGAAGTCGCCTCCCGCTCGTCGCCAGCTGCCGCTCGGCGTTGCCTTCCGGACGGCGGCACGAACGGCGCGTGAAGAGAGCGTGGGGTGTTGATCCCGGCGAGGAGGATTGGCGTCTGTTGCCGGCTTGTACTCTTCGTTGTCTGCTGTTGCCTCTGGCCACCTTCCTTCCGTTCGCTGTTGCGAAATTCCTGCAAAAGCGGGCAGTCGGTTGGAGAGGAAGTGCGGGAAGTTCCGCCCCGCCCTCCCTCGTCTGCTGGATTTCGCAACGCGGAGCCTTCGCCCCGAGCAGGTGAGCGAGCCGGCGGGGCGGAATCCAACCGTTTTTCCGTTCCATGCATTTCGAAAGCGGCGACGGCGAAGTGTTCGCTTTTTGATGAGAAATCGTGTGGACGTCTTTCGTCGTCGTGTTTGTTTTCGGTTGGCGATTGCTCCAGAAGCCGCGAGGTAGCGGGCGGTTTGCAGGAGTTCCGCTCCTCGCCCGCCCCCGCCCGCCTGACCGGCCGCCCGCCCGCCTTATCGGCCGTCGGATTCCATTCGGTTTGCGTGAACCGAATGACGTTGGGCGGGCGCGGGGGTTCGGCCGATCATCCGGTTTCGCCCCAATTTGATCAAAGAGCGTCCGCTTTTCCCGATTGTTGCGTTCGCTTTCGCAGGCAGCACGAGAAGTGTGCAGCGAGCGACGAGCAACCGAAGGAAAGGAATGCAAACGACACGCGCGAGCAAAAATGATCGATCGATCATGGGTCGCCACACGGAAAAACAAGCGACTTCCGTTTGACCACCGCGCGCGGCAAGACGGCGCGTGCGAGCCCGCTTATTACGCGTGAGGTCGGCGATCGGAATGCGGGCGTTTTGTTTCCGCAAACTCGGATTAGAATCCGATTTGCTCTTTCGGTCACCTTGACCGCCCGCCTCGCCACCTCGCCGCCGAGCCTCGCGGTTTGCGTCGTGAAACGCGGAGCGCTCCGGAGGGGGCGGCGACGGTGGTCGGCTAATTGGAAGGGCGCAGCGTGGATCGTCGCCCGTTGTGCCGTTCGAATGGTGTGAACGGCGCCGGCGTGATGATTCTTTCGTCGCCCTCTCTGCAGCACCGCAAGAGGATTAGCGCGAGTGCGCGGGTGTTTTGTTTGTTTTTGCTCACGTCACTTGCGGCCCGGAACTCCAAAAGAAGCGACGAGGAGGTCGAGCGGACGGACGGCCAATCATCCAGTTTCTTTTCGTTTGTTTGCTTTTCGCTGACGCATTTCGCGCGATCGAAAAAGCGGCAAACGAAAAGCGGCGGCGGCGATAAACGCGGACGCGGAATGCCGAACGCGTGGAATGCGGAGGGCGGCGAGCGACGTTTCGAAACAAACTTTTCGTCTGCTCGAGGAACGCCCGTCCGCTTTCTGCACGCTTCTTTTGCTCGCGAGTCGTTTTGTTTCTTCTTTGGATCAAAGCGGCCGTGATTCACGCAGGAAGGACGTGGAGGACGTGGGGGGATTTGACCGAACGAACGTCATCTTCAGAATTGTGGCCATGAATCAATCACACCATCGAGCTGCACTGCACACGCGCCTCCTTCTCTTCTTTGTCTGTCCTTTCCATTGCTCTCCACTTGTCCACACTCCAACATTAACCATTCTACGTTGCAGATCCTCGCCTTGGAGATCCTCGCCGGGCTCTCGTTGGTTGAAGGCGGCCACTTCGCGGTCCTCAAGGCGCTCACCGACGCGACGACGATTTTGGGCGAGCGGACGCGCTTTCCAGCGGCTCGTCAATGAGCTCCACCGCGAGCACGGAACGCCGCGCGACTCCGAACGCGTCCGCTGCGCGCTGATGGCGCTGATCAACGCCCTGCTGAAGGGCGGGCCCGCGGAGGTGAGTTCCCGCCGTCGACGCCGCGAACTGCGCGTTGTTCCGCTCGCTCGCTTGGAACCAATCGTCCGTTGCAACGTGAAGACGCAAGAGGCGGCGGCGAACAAACAAGGCGGCTCGCGCGGCTTAACGAGATTCCGCCCGCCGGCCGCCTCGGCTGCTCGCATTCTTCGAATTCAAACCGCCCGCCCGTCCGATCGCCGCCTCTCGCATATTCCGTTGGGGTTTGTTTGTGCGAAACGAAGACGGCGACTTCGCGTTCGCCCGCCGCTTTCACGCCTCCGGGCCGCGCGCGAAGCGGAAAAGCCGATCGGCCGGCCGGCGAGTGACCGGCGACTGCGTTCCGCTCGCAGGCGGACGGCCGAACGGCTCGCTTCGCATTCCAGCGAGTGGAACTCACGTTCCGTTCGTCGTTCGTTGATTGCGGGTGGATCTCGCCGATCATCGTCGATCGAACCCCTTGCCGCCTGCAAGCGAGGGGGGGAACGCCCGCCGATCCACGGGAAGCCGAACGAGTTCTGCCGTTCGCCGCGCGCAATGTTTTGATTAAACGATGTTGCGGGCTTCTTTGCTTTTGGTCATTGCGGGCGAACGGGCGGCGATTGAAAGCGAGATTCAATAACGTCCACTCTTCCCATCTTCTTCCTTCTTCGTTTGCATGTTGCGCATCGAGTAGGCGGCCGGCCCAAACGAACGGCCGTCTTCGATTTCACCGCCGAACAATCGCGGCCGATCCGATTTCATTGGCGGCGTGGCGCCTTTGGCCGCACCAAGGCGAGAAGCTCGCAAGAGGCCGAGCTGGGAGTGATGAACGACGACCGGCGATGGTCACGAATGCGCGCTCGCCCTCTTGCGGCCGACCGTTCAAGCGAGCAGCAGCTGCAACGCGAGATTTGTTGCGTTTTTTCCGCAATTGACCACCGAGCAGGCCGGCCGCCGTCTTGAGCGCAAATTCGTGGCCTTGGCGGCGCGCAAAAATCGCCTCCGCCTCCCTCCTCTCGTCTCGCAATCTAATTGAACTGATTGGTCGCATTGCAGAACTCGCTGGACTTCCGCCAACATCTCCGCTATGAGCTGCTCATGCAAGGGATCGGCGAAGTGATCGATGGAATCCGATCGACGCCACGGCCAGGCACTCGAAGACCACTTGGATCTGTTCGAGATGCTGCAGAAGGAGGACGAGCAGGAGTTGGCGTCCCGCTCCTCCCCCACCTCCTCTTCGGGCACGAGCTCCCCGCTGCGGGTGGACTCGCCGACCGCCCTCGCGGAAGCCCTCGCGAAGAAGCTGGAGAACACGGTCGCCTTCCCGCACTTCCTCTCCGCCCTCCAACACATGCTGCTGATCTCCGTGAACGAGCGGCACGTCCACCTGTGGCGCCTCTTCGACTCGATCGTCCAGCAGCTGAGCCTTCAAGTCCAGATGGAGGGCGTGCGGGACGTGGGCAGCGAAGGTGGACGCCGCGTTCGCCGGCCAGGAGCTTCGGGTCGACTTGGAACGGCTGTTCGCGAAGCTCCGCTCCGAAGAGGAGTGCTCGCGGCTGGAGAAGGAGGCGATGGAGAAGGACAAGAAGATCGTCGAGCTGGAGAACCGCCTGAGCGACCTGCAGGACGGCCTCTCGCTCTCCTCCTTCTCGCGCAGCTCCGACCTCTCCTCGCAGCCCTCCGATCCCTGCCACTCGCCCACGCCGACCATCAGCTCGACGAGCTCCCTGCCGCCCGTGAAGCCGCCCTCCACTTCGGCTCCGCCTCGTGAGTGTTCCCTTCAATCCAAGGGTGCGGAAGGGGGGGGGGGGGGGAGGGAGGGGACAGAGAGAAGAGAGAGGGAGGGAGGGGAGAAGGGAGGGGGGGGGGAAGGAGGGGGGCAAGACGGGGAGACCAGAGCTAATCAACGGTTGCAGCGCCCCCACCGCCGCCTCCCTCCGCCTTCCAACTACGCTCGCTGGGCGGCCCGATCCTCAACCCCACGGCTCCGAAGAAGAAGGTGCCGAAGCCGATGGGGCAGGTGAAGTCGGTCAACTGGACGGTCGTCCCGCACACGAAGATCGAGGGCACCGTTTGGCAGAACATTGGCGACGAGAAGCTCTACGACAAGGTCGGCACTTCCCTCCACTCCCCTAACTTCACCTTCGCCCTTTAGCTGGACCTCCAAGACTTGTGCACGAACTTCGCCTCGACGAAGGATCCCCGCCGATCCGGGCACCCTGCAGCGGCGAGTCGTTCGCGCGGCCGAGACCGTTCCCGTCGGTGCTGGAGTTCCGCCGCAGTCAAAACTGCACGATCATGCTGTCGAAGCTGAAGCTCTCGCATCGGGAGATCCGCAACGCGGTGCTGAGCATGGACGAGAAGGGCAAACTGCCGAAGGACATGCTCGATCAGGTAAGGTCATCAAGAGAAGCTCCTCTTACTCCTCGTTTTGTGCGTTCAGATGCTGAAGTTCATTCCGACGAAAGAAGAGTTGGCTTCGCTGGACGCTGTCCTCGCCAAACACAAGAGCCCGTCCGTCCTGCCGCTGGCCGACCGCTTCCTCTTCGAAGTGGGCCAAATCCCGCGCTACGAACAGCGGCTGAAGTGCCTCAACATCATTCGATCGTTCCAAGAACGCGTGGACGGCCTGAAGCCCTTTTTTGCATGTGAGTGAAGAGCAGAAGGGGATCCTCACTAATTGTCTCCTGGTCTTCAGCCGTGATCAAGGCCTCTTCGTCGTTGAGTGGAAGTGGCCGCCTGAAGCAACTGCTCGCCCTCCTGCTTGCCGTCGGCAACTATCCTCAACTACGGGAAGCGGAACGGGAATGCCATGGGTGAGTGCATAAGGGATGAAGGAGGACGAATGAATGCGCGTCTTTCAGGCTTCACAATCCGCTCGCTGCAAGCCGTCCACGACGTGAAGTCGGCCCTCAAAGCCGACCGAACGCTGCTGCACTACGTGGTCGAAGTGATCGAAGAGAAGTTCCCGGACTTGATCAAACTCAAAAAAGAAATGGGGCTGCTCTTCGACGCCACAAAGTTCACGTAAGCTGTCTTCTTCATTCAACCCACTCACCAGCTGGTTTCAGTCGAGCAGAAACCGGAGCAGGAGCTGCAGGATATCCAGGCGGCGCTCCGTTTCGTCTCCGCCGAGTACAACGATCACGTGAGTGCGCAGGCGCAGAAGCGACTCGGCAGCGAGCTCCCGTCCACCAGCGAGGAGGCCGCCAGCGATTCGGGCGTCGAGATCAGCACTCCCGCCTCCACCGAAGCGAAGAGCTCGATGAAGAAGTCGGACAAGTTCGCGCCCGTCATCAAGGCCTTCCTCAACGCGGCCAACAAGCAGATGGGCGAACTGGAGCAGAAGTACGACGAAATGAAGGCCAAATACGCGCAGTGCGCCGCCTTCTTCGCGGAGGACGCGGCGAGCAGCCCGCCCGACGAGTTCTTCCGCCTCTTCACGCGCTTCCTCGGCCAGTTCGCCGACTGCTACGCCCTGGTGTTGAAGGAGCGCGAGGATGTCGAACGCGATAAGCGGCAGACGATCTCCCGCACCCTTCTTTTGCGCAAAGGTGAGCCAATTCGGATTCTTGAGTGAACTCTTCGGTTGCAGGCGGCCGCAAGCAGCGCGAGTCGGGACCGCAAATGTTCAACATGCTCGTCAACGAGCTGCAGCGCGGCGAGCTCTTCCGCGACGACCTCACGCGCCTCTCCCAAAAATACTCGTGGCAGTCGAAGAAGAAGCAGAAGCCGCTGACGGCTGCGCCCGGGCCTGCAGATCCCCGCCTGAGTTCCGTTGATCCCCCCAACCGCTGAAAGCTTTCACTCCGTCGATCCTCATTTCCCGAAGATTTTTATCCCAATCGAGACAAATCCGCTTAATAATCGCTGCCTAATCTCACTCCTTTCCTTCCTTTCCGTTCGTTCGATTTCCTCCGATTGTGTTGCTCAAGTGTCTCCTCCTTCCCTCCAAACATACTCAGCAGTCAGCTTCTTTCCTTTTGTGTGTTCGCTCGAGATGTTTGGTCGTGTGTACATAAGAAGTGACCTCTCTCTACTCAGTCCAATTACATAAACATAACATCTCCAGTCATCGGGCGGCCATAAAAGGAGACGGCACATAAGGAGTACTCGGCTTATTCGTGCAGGCATAAGAACGAAGCGAGATAACAGAGGTGTACAGGGCTGTTTAGAAGACGGCCGTCTACTGCCTGCTCCATCTCACGAAGATTTCCTGTTCGTCCTTGCCGCCAAGCTGAGCCCCAACGGAGTCATTTTAAAAAACGAAAGCGATTGTAATTCCTTTTTTAGTTGCCGTTCTCGAACTCACTGCAGTAATCAACAGCTTCTTTATGTCAGCGGGAAAACGATTCGAACGGACGAAGCAAAAGGCGGGGTCCTTGGGGAGAGTCGCTGTAATTTTGTTTGTTTACCGCTAAGAACTCTTGGCAGCCGGCCGCGCGGCGCACGTGATCGCCCCGTTTTTCGGACGTTGTTTTCCTTCCAGTTGATCATCGGTTACCATCGTGGAAGACGCCCAGAATGGAAGGAATTTCATTTTTGATCGTTCAGACGTTTGGGCGTTTCCTGCCGTCAAACAACAACAAGCGGTCTGGCGGGGTACAAAAGGCGGCGGGCACTCCGGGAATTCCAACGCCCCTTCTCTTTTTTCTAAGGTGAGTGCCCGAGTGTTAAGCGGTTGACTGAGAAGTGCTTTCAGCTCACTACGATGAACTTCCTCCGCCTCCTGCTCGCCGTCGTCCTCGCCGTCTGCCTCGCCGCGCCCGCCGCCGGCCGCTCGGCGCGCGCCGACCGCTCGATCGAGTGGGGCGGCGGCTCGCACGAGGGCTTCCGCGGCGGCTACGGGATGGGCGGCGCCGTCGGCTACCCGGCCGGCGGCGTGATGCCCGTCGCTCCCGTCGTTGTGGGCCGTCGCCGTTGACCCTATGTGGGGGTGCCCCGCACTCTCCCCTTTGTCTCAACTCGATTCTCCATTGCCTGCCCGTTTAATAAACGAATCAATCGCCCGTCTTGTCTGAACTTTCGAATCAAACCGACGCCCGCCGTTCACCCGAACCCGTCGCTCAACCCGTCGGCGAGTGGGGGTTGAAATCAACAGGAAGCAACGAGAAGCAACGGACTGGACGCTGTAACCAAGAGCGCGCTTTACACCACCCCCCGCCCGCTTAAAAGGCGGCCTGGCGGCTTCTTCCAACCAACAGTCGCCAAATGCACTTCTTAAGCTCCTCGTCGCCCTCCTGCTCGTCCTCGGCCTTGCCGCCGTCGCCCACGCCGATCACCACGGCCGGCGCCACTCTCGCGAGCGCCACGACCACGGCCATGGAGGCCGCAACTCGTGAGCACTTCCCGTCTGCCATTAGCTCACTCTTCCGTTCTTTCAGGCACGACCGCTCCGACCGCCACGGCGGCCGCGATCACCACTTTGGCGGCCACCACCGCGTCTGATCCCCGAGCCCGCCCATTCGACCGTCCAAGCCCGAGAATAAACTTCTTCTGCATCCTTCTATCGGATTATTGTCGACGGGCGGCGACTTCGACCAGTCGGCAAGCAAGAAGAAAAAGAACTAGCGGGTTGGATCTTCGTTCTTCTGACGTGCTGAACAGTTGCATGTCACCAGCAGAATCCGCGCGTCGACTCGAACCGCCAGAAGGAGTCCTCGAAGAACAAAAGGAACTACGCGGCTTGTAGTGGACAACACGCATGGAATGATCAGGCAGCGAGTTCAAACGGAGAACCAAGCGGAACGCTCTGCTTATCAACCCGTACGAAGTGATCTTTGCCTCAAGACAGCTGCTTAGCAGGAGGAAGTTCGAACGAAGAGAAGTCGTTCCTTCCATGGCCCACGATCGGCTGAGCAAGGTTCACTTTTTGTACTCCTCAATCGAATATAAAAAGACCATAGCCAAATGATAGCCATTGTATGCCTTCAACCATGTTTGCCTCTGCCCTCTTGCTTTCTGCTCTTTTCCTTCCTTCTCGGTCCGCTGCCCTCCTCGACCCGCTCGTTCTTCCACTGGACTACCAAAGTGAGCAATCGACTCGAAACAAACGATCTCCATTCTTGCAGGCGGCTACACGATCGCCAGCGTGAAACTCGGCACGCCGCCCGGTCGAGTACTCAGTTGGAATCAAAGTGAACGAAATCTACTCGGCTTTCTGGGCGGTAATCAATGAGCAATACGGAAGTTTTCGTAAAGGTAGACGTTTAGCCCAACCTAGCTGAGTACGAGGACAAAACGCCTTACAATGCGAGGTGATTTATTTCTTTTGTCTTCTTACCAACTTCTTTGCTTCTTTAGTCAATCCTCTACTTCGAACTTCACGAAATATGGCTGTGCTGTGGACATGGAGTTTGGAGGTGCGTAAAACGGAGATGAAAAATGAACAGGACCACCTTTCAGAACAACAAACGGGGAACGTTGCCACTGACGTCTTAACGGTGAGTTCGTCTCAAACTACGAACTAGAAATGGTTTCTCGTTTTCAGATCAACGACGTGCAAATCCCGCAGTTTCTCTTCTGCGAAACGAATGGAACTTGGATTTACTTGTGTACGTCTGCCAGCAGGTGGCTCTTAACCCTTCCTTCGATCTTCAGACAACATGAGCGACGTGCCGGTGGACGCGCTCATAAACTTGGGGCCTTCAAACGACCGAATACTTCACAACCGTCCGCCCCTTGCTGCAACAATTCAGCAACCAGATGCTCACTTTTTACTACACAAAGTAACCACCAAAAGAGATCTTTCGTGAACGTGGCTTCTTGCAGGAAAGGCAAAAAACCGCGACACGCTGCAGCAGAACGTCGGCCAGCTGACGCTCGGCGGGACGGACGACCAACACTGCGGCGATTTCCTCACGCTGCCCAACTTCAACGACGAGTTCTGGAGCGTTCAGCTGACTTCGTTCATTCTCTTCTTCAATGAGAAAGGTAATCTCTCGTTCTTTAGGATCACATTCAACAACCAAAAGTACTACCTGTCGAATCAAGGCCTCACTCGCTTCCAAACCTTCCACATCAATTCGGACAGCTTGATGTTGCCCGACAAGCTCCTTCAAGACGTTTACAAGTACTATTACGGTAAAGAATTCGACTAATTCAACAATAAGTGACCGCTCTTGTAGTGCCTGACGAGTGGCACCTAAACGTGAACTGCGATCGAGCGACCGGCGCCTCGTCGATCACGTTCAACACGCCCGGCAAGTCGTTCCAGGTGAAGCCGTCGGATTACGTGGACCGGCTGGACAACGGAACGTGCGTCCTGCGAGTGAAATCGACGGCCTCGTTTGGCGACGAGAGTTACGTCTACATGGTCAGTAAGCACGAACGAGTCCCCCAACCAATCGATTTCTTTCAGTCGGCCGCCGACCTCGGCCTCCCATTCTTCCGCTTCTTTCTGCGTTCAGTTCAACCTCGCGGACATGACCGTCGGCTTCGCTAAGGTCCTTTAATCCCCCTGGTAATCAATCCTCTGTCGATTCAAAGCTCGAAGCTGTTTATTTAACAACAATAAACTCCTCTCCAATCCAGCGGCTTCCACTCGGCGCTCCTCATCGCCGCCGGACGAGCAGCGAGTCCTTGAACTGGGCGAACATTCGGTGGTTGGCCACCCAGTCGGCTCCTCTGAAACGAATCCGTGGCTTCAATTAACGAACGAAAGGAACGCGTGTGCGGGAGAGCGGCAAGCAAAAAGTCAAATTGGGGACTTCCGAGGATGCGCTTTTTGCCGCCAAGGACGGCCGGGGAAAGCGGTGGGATCTCGACACGTCGGCCGCCAGTCGGTCGGTCGGCCCAATTTTCCGCCGGCCCGCCGAGTTTATTGGGCGGCGGAAATCCCCAGTGAAGCGTGTGAGTGGGGCGACGAAACGCGCGCCCCCAAATTGGCCGCTCGCCTTCGAGTCGCGAATTTTGACGGCCGCCGTTTTTTCGCTTCGGTTTCGTCACGATCGCCTCGCTCACCGATCGTTCACTTGATCTCTCGCTGATCATCTAGTTGGACACCCTCGTTCGTGGACCGGCCGACGGGCGGCATGAGCGGACTGCCGCTGCCGTGCGCGAACAAGGAAGGGGAGCCGCGGTTCAAGCTCGAAATCAACCCGCCCGGCCTGATCGCCTTCCGCAGCGATCGGATCAACGCCAAAGAAGTGAAGGCGAACGTGATGATTCGAAACACGAGCGGCAAGCGGCAATCCTTCAAGGTTCGTTGTCCCCTCTCCTTTCTGCCCTCTACTCGTCTTTTGCAGGTGAGAACGACGTCGAACGAGTTCTTCCGCGTGCCGCCCGCCGTTGGGCTTCCTCGACGTGGGCCAAACGATTAACTTGGAGTTCTCCTTCAAATCGAAGACGATCCCCGCCGCTCACAAGCACCTCTTCGTCGTCCAACACGCCGCCTGCTCCCCCAAAGACACGAACGCCGCCAAGTTTTGGACGACCGACGAGGCCGGAGGGCGTCCGCCGACTCGCCGTTTCGTTCGAGTCGAACTGCAGGAGTGATCTATCCGTCCAACGAGAAGCCCACGAAATGCGAACAATGGAACAACCTCCCCTCTCCCCTCGAATCAAGAGGGAACTCACTTTCGATCGATGAATTGCTTCAAGAAACTGGCGCTCTTTGGGCGACATCTGCGGGCTGCCTGCGCCGTCGCCTTCCCACGAGTAGAAGCGTTTCTCGAGGTTCGTGGCGACAGTCGGGCCACCGTCCCAATCGTAGAAGCGTTTGGAGTCGGCGCTCTGAACAGTTCGATTGATCGAATGAGTGACCGGATGACTCACCTTGAAGACGACCGGCTGATCGCCGCCCAGGAGGATCGAGTGGCGGCTGAACGGCGAGCGGGCGGCAGTCGCCAGCGGGACGGCGAGGAGAAGGAGGAGAGCGCCCGGGAGTACGGTGGGGCTTGACGTCGGCATTCTGATCGACGGCGTTTCGAGTGGCGGGCGGGCGGGAGTGAGCGGCGTGGTGCGGCGGACGGCCAACCGGTGGGCGTCTCGCGAATTACCGCCCGTCCGCTCCGATGGATCGCGTTTTATAGCCGGCCGGTCGGCTTTCGCAAACCGTCGGCCGGCGAGCAAATTGGCGGAAGAATCGACCGTCAGGCCCCCGCATGTTTGATCGCTTCGTCGCCGCTGCCGCGAATTCGAGTGGGCCGCCCCGCCGTTTGCTTCGGCTTTCTGCCTTCGAATTCTGACGGAATAGTGGAGGGATTACCATTCAATAGTACGAAACAAAACCCAATCTACAGTTGTTTATACGCAGTAGACAAGCGAAGAGATCATCGAATGGAAAAACGCGGCGGTCCTTCAGCTCAAGCAGTCGCACAAACGAGCGAGAATCAACGGTTCGCAGCCCGCCCGACCGCCGTCGACGTCACGAACAGCCACGGCTCGGCGGTCAGCCGCATGTGGCCGGTCTTCTGGTTGAAGAAGACGCGAGTCCGCAGGCGGGCGGCCACCGGCCGGAGGGCGCGCGTGCGGATCGTGAGGTCGCGTTCGAACTCGACGTCGAAAATCTCGTTCCAGCGGCTCTCGTGCTTCTCGCCAAGATTCAGGCGGTCGATCCACATCTTGGGAAAGCGCGCCCCCGTCCGGGCCATCGGATTCATCGTGCGGAACGTGAAGGCGGTCGGTTGAGAGGACTCGAAGCCGCGAACACACGGCAGGGCGGTGAGCACGCTGCGGATCTTGTCCGTCGACAGTTGGACCATTCGTTGCTGCAAAAGAGAAGGGAATGATCACTCCAATCACTCGCTCGCTGCCCACCTGATCGTGCAGACTCAACTCCATCCGCTCCTTCGTGCAAACACATGCAGTGGTGCTCGGCGATGCGGGCGTCTTCGCACGTGCGGTGGGCGGGCAGCCGGCGGAACAAGCGAGATCCCGACCGGATTGTGCGGCTGCTCGTGGATGCGGAGGACGTCGCGGAACGTTTCGTGCAGGTCGAAGTTCGAAACCAGGCGGTTCTGAGCGGAAATGATCGAGCAGCACGAATATTCTACCCTTACTTTGTTCTCGATCAAATTCCTATACGCTTCGGGATGGGCGGCGCGGAACTTCTGCGGCACATAGATGCCCATGAACGGCATCCGTTCTTCGATTCTTCCCGTGAAGGTCTTCTGGATGTCGTTCTGCAAAGCAGTGGTCAATAAGAGCGAAAAAGCAAAACAACCATTCGTTGCCCGTGATCGCCTGCAATCAACCGTCAATAATCGGCCAAGCGCAGTCATAGCTCACCCATGATGACGAGGAAAGTGTTCTCGAACACGCCGCCCTTCTTCAAGCGCTTGAGGATTCTGTGCAGCGGATCGTCGAAGAGCTCCAGGTTGTTCGGATAATCGTGCGTTATTGTCGTGATGAAATTGAACGAAAGATTCCACTTCTTTGCGTATTTCAGCGCAAAGTTTTCCCACATCCTCAGCCAGCGGTCGATCACGAACTGGCCGTTCAGGCATTGGCTCTTGATCTCCGTCTTTTGGAAGAGGGACTCGTAGTAGGGCCTGCAAACATCTCTCTTTCATTGTTCTTTCTTCCTTCATTTGCTTACCGAAAGTAGTAGTCGGCGGGCGGCGTGTGGTAACCCATGAATTTGTCGTAGTTAAGCAGTCCGAGACCTAGAGAAGAATGGAATGGACGGTGTGGATGAAGGAAGGGACGAACCAGTGTGCATGATTTCGTCGTTGATCATGTTAACGCCGCCGCGGTCCCGCACCTGCTTGATGAGCCACTTGGCGTGCTCCCAGTGGTCTTCGAAGATGGCCGAGTCGTTGAGCACCATCTCCGGTCGGACGAGACCCTCCATTCCGTGCACGCGCGTGTCAAACATCTTGCCCGCAAAGAGCGGCATCAAATTGACTGCCGAGTTGTCGGCGATCTGCCCACAAAAGATGAGAAGCGAATAGTTCGCACTTGCCTTCGTGTAGCCGTGAAGGATCTGAAACTCGTGGTCGCGCATGAACCGGAGGGTGGCGGGCATGTGCCGAAAGAATTGGTTGCGCGAGGTGGAGTCGATTGCGAGGATGCTGAGGCTGTACTTGTCAACGCCCTCCACGGACAAAGTAGCATTTAGTCGGCTCTTCGTCGTGATGTCCGTGAAGTGGTCGAAGAAGACTGAACATCTTTGAGTAAAAAGAAGGAGGAAGGAAACCTCACGCATTCGCTCCTGGCTGTCCAGACACTTCACAACGAACTGGTCCCGTGTGAAGCGAATTCGCTTGTGTTTGGGCAACGGAACCCACTGCTCGGTGAAACGAACTCGCTTGCGGAACGGGCGGAGGCCACCACTCAACGGTCGGCCGAAACACTCGAACTCCGCGGGCAGCGAGGAGAAGGCGGGATTTCCGACCACGATCTCCCCACTCCTCAGCTGGACGACCAGCCGGCGATTGAAGGCGGCCGGGCACTGGACGCCGTGGAAGTGGGCGACGTATTCCGCAGCGTCTGGTTCGTCTGCAAGCAACAAGAGGAGTGATTGAAGCGGGGAAGGGGAGCACCTTTCTCGAGCACCGGAAAGCGGCACGAGTTGTTGAACGGATGGGCGCGCGAGTAATCGATGTCGTACACGTACTCGTCGTCCTCTCGATCGACGAGCGTGAACAGGGACTCCGCCTTTTCGTCCCTTCCTTCGATCCCCGCAGACACGTCGCCTAGATCGAGCTCTTCCGTCCATCGATCCGATCCCCACGACTTCCACAGCAGCTGGACGAGGAACAAAGAGCTGAACGCGATCTAAACAACGACGATCAACACTTGAGCTCGTTGGAATCGAATGTAACGAACCAGAAGCCGCAAACTGCGACGAGCGTAGAATTTCTGCAGCGAAGCAAAAGAAGACCGGAATTTCCGCATTTTGTTCCGCGCATGTGCCGAACCAGACAAATGACTACGGAGAGGAGTGACGAGTAGAATTGAAGTGAAACTTCGAATTGGATTCCGGACGACGAGTTGCGCATTCCGCCACCGCCCTCCAGCCGCGACTTGTGCCCGTCGCGCGGCTTATCGACGCGATCTGCGGGTCAACAAGCGGGCGGCAGACCATCCGACGGGTCGTTTCGGGGGCGAGTAACCACGTCTCCTCACTTTAGGCTTGAAAAACCAGAGAGCAGGCGAACGGCACGGCGAGTCGTTTATTCCCGAAAAGAAACGAGAGGAAGGTGGACGGGCGATCACTTCTTGCGGGCCGGTGCCGAAGGACGCGTCTTTCGTTTGGCTGCAGCACACAAGAAATGAAATGAATGGATTGGGTGGAAAGAACTTACGTGCGACGTCCACCTCGTCCTTGATCAACTCGGCACTGGACATGGAGGAGGGCGACTTCTGGTAGTCCATGATGTAGTACTCGCTCTCGCCGCTCGTGCTCGAACTACGAACGGCCGGCGGGACGAGCGAGACGGAGGGCTCGCGCACCGAACGCGACTCTTCGGGTTGCCCGGGCGTCGCGTAGTACTGGGACGGCGCGTCGGCCACCTCGACCGTCCGCACGAGAGTCAGCGAGTCGCGGGCGACCAGCGGCGTGCTCTCGCATTCGCTCTGATCCTCGCTGGCCGGTGCTTCTAAACGAAGGACGATTGAAGAAAGAATGAGAGAAGAAGAGGAACCTTCGGCTTGGGACTTTTCGATCGTGTCCTCGCGCGTCACCTCGCGCTGGGTGTCCTCCCGCGTGAGCTCCTCCTTGCTCGAGCTCGACGTCGAAGTAGTCGAGGGCCGCTCGCTGGCCGCTGGCTCCTTCGGCTTCGACGATTTGGCTTTCGTTTCGGGCTTCAGCTTCTGAAAGGACGAGATGAAGAGAGGTAGTGAGGGGTGCTCACCTTGTGGACCACCGGCGGCGTCTTGATTCGATTGCCCACGACCTTGACGGGGACCATCAACGAGGCGTCGCTGGAGGACTCCTCCTCCTTGCGCACGTCCAGCTTCTCGTCCTTCTGCCAGCGGAGGCCGAGCATCTTGCGGCCCTTGGAGACGGCCGGGCGGCGGACGCGAACGCGCACGAACTCCGTCTTCTCGTCGTCGGCCACCTTCTTCTTGAACCAGAGCTTACCGCGCGCCTTCTCCGGCTTCTTGTGTTTTCCCGTGACGGCCGGCGAGCTCTTTTGCGGCGGCCGTTCGAATTCGGTTTTGTCCAGCTCTTCGATTGCTGCAAACACGCGAGGGGATTGAAAGAGCAGAGGAGGGAGACTTACAAACGCTCGTCAACGCGGCCGCCTCCTTGCTCGTGCCGGCGATCGCCTTGCCGCTGGACGAACTCGGCGGCGTCGTCTGCCTGAGCGCCTGATGTTTCCCGTCGTTCGCTGCAAGCAGGCGATCAGTTGAAGGGAAGAAAGGAGCCACTCACATGCTTTGTTGCGGCGGATGCGATTGCGGAAGCCGGCCGCGTCGAAAAACTTCCGCCGCGGGCTGTGGGCGGCCGGCCGGTCGACCTTCTCCTTGGACGGCGTCTTGTCGGACATGGGCGGAAGGAAGGCGGGACCGCACCGATCGCAAGTGGCCAACAATGTGGAGTGAGCCGGTGGAAAGAAGCCTCAAGTCGATCCATTTGCTTCTTTTCGATGCAAATTCCGCTCGTTCTGTCTGGCTTGTTTGCGCAACACTCTTGATCGATGGGGATCGTACGGATTTCTTGCGGAGCTCGTGGAATTTCGCGCCCACCCGCTGCTTCCAACGGGCGCGAGTCGTAAACGCGTGGACGTGAACTTCGTTTCGGTTTGCCCCCCGAAGTGTTCGCATTGCGGGTCAAGGGCGCCGCGATTTCGGGGCGAATTCCGCTGACAAACGCGCGAAAACTGAGCCAAACGAGCGAGCGGGCGGAGCGGTGCGGGTGTTGATGTTCGAGTTCGTTCGGGACGTCGAAGGGCGGCCGGGAGAAGCGGGCGGAATGTTCGGAGGAAGTCGGGCGGATTGCATTTCCTCGCCGCTTCGTCCGCGTCGTTCCGCGGGTCGAAATCACGCTGCTTCCGTTGGCCGCTCGGGAACACGCGCCGCCCGCCTTCAAATTCCTCGGCAGCTCGGCGGGTCGTGAACTCCCGATCGTCTTTCGTCCTCTCCACAGTTCCTCCTTACAGGCACGTGCTCGCTTCGATGCAACACAAACATCTGCTTCGCGCCTTCTGTTCGGCTAATTGGACGCGACGTGCACGCAAATTGGCGGCAGTTCGGATGCCCTCGGGCGGTCGGCGGGACGACGCGGTGGCGGCGAGTGGGCGGGCGGGCGGTTGTCCACTTGGGCGATCGGGGCGTCGTCGTGAACGAGCAGCCCGCCCGCCCGCCCACACACTAGCCGAAGGTGTTTGTCCACGAGAAGCCGCGAAATCCTCGCCGCCCGCCCGGATCCTGGGATTGAGTTCCAGACGGGCGGCCCGCTTTCGCGCACCTCTTTGTTTGCTTTCTCGTTCCGATCGGGGCGGCCGGGATCTCGACGGGCGGCCGCGGGGGCCATTCGGGAGGGCGGACGGGCGGGAGTGCGGGATGAAAAGTGATTTGTTTTGTTCGATCGACGTCCCTCTCATTAGTCATCCCCTTTTGTTTGACAGTCGGAAGTGGGAGGATCAATTTGATCTGCTCGTGTTTCGAAACAAGGACGAAGTTCGCGGCTTTCGGCCTCCGGTTTCCGGTTTGTCCTCTCGGGATTTCCGGTTGCGGGCTCGAGTTGTTCGATCGACCTTCTCAAGTGGCCGCCCGCCGACTGCCGAACGAGCGGGCGGGCGGGCGGAAACTCGAAGCCGCCGGTCGGCCGACCAGCCGATCGATCGGTTTGACCTCCGGAAGGCCGTCGGGAGTTCGCGGGATCAAGCAAGCCGAAAGCAAGCGGAATTCCACAGCGCTGATTGCCGCCCGCTGCCCACTCGTTTGTTCGCTGCTTCGCCTTTGTGTAACACGCGCCCGACCGCTCGACTCGTTCGGAATGACCGCCGCCGCCCGCCCGCCTTAACGATCGCCGTTTGTTTTTTTACGAACTTGACTGCCAGGCGGCGAGTGGCGAACGCGAACGGCGGGCAGCGGATTCCAGTTTGCGTCTTCTTTCGTCTTTGCTGCCTTCCGCTCTCCGCACCGCCCGCACTCTCCTTCCCGTTCACTCACTCACTCACACACTCACTTGGGATTACAATCGACGGCGATTAACGTCGTGAACGCGAAGCAAAACAAGATGCCGTTCGAATTTAACACTCGGCAGCCGGGAAGGCGGCTTGCCGACCACGAGCACTCGTTGTAATCCGTCTGAGGAATGGGCACTCGAGAGGGGGATCGTGAAGGGATTGTTTACCGATCGTTAAGGACCGTTGGACGAAAATCCGCCCGTTTCGCCTCCAATTTGTTCGCCCGTCCGCCGTCCCGCGTGTTTTCGGGCGATCGGTGGAGAAATTTGATCGATGGGGGCCGTTCGATCACTCATCCCCCCTCTCGCCCTCCGCCTTCTGCCTCCACTGCACTCCATCTTCCTCTTCTTCCTCTTGTGCTGCTCGAGGCGAACGGAACTCACGGGTTCGTTCGTCAAGAAGCCCGAGTGCTCATGAGAAAGTTCTGCCTTTCGCCCACTTGAATCGATGAGGTCATCCCATTGAGGGCGAGCGGATGAGCGGGCAGAAGACACGCGAACTCGGCTTCTCACGCAATCTGCCCGGTTTCCGCTCGTCCTCTTCGCGGACGGCCGTTCGACCCTCCCGCACTCTCTCCGTCTTTTGCCCACTCATTTGACATTCGATTCGAGTCGCTGGAATCGACGAACATTCCCCTCGTCGGGCGGGTGCAATCGAGGCGACGCGCACGTGTTCCGCCCGGCCGGCCGTCCGCTTTGTTTGTGCCGAAATCCGTGCGAATTCGCGAGTTGAAGGGCGCCGAGCGGCCGGCCGACCGACCGCCAAGCAAATCGAAGACACGCGCGCCCGTTTGGGGCGGCGGGCGGGAAGGGCCGTCCTGCTCCGAAAGGAAGCTTCTTGTTGCTTTCTGCCCCGAATTATCGTCCGTCTTTGATCGAATGCCCGCTCCCATTTGCTCTTTGCGTTCCCGAACGTAAGCTCCCGCACCGAATTCCGCTCGCTCGGATGACGTGCGTCGTGAACCGGACATGCGGCTGGCTGCTGATAAGCCGGTGGGCGACGCCCCTCCGCTTGGTTTCGAACCGGAAGGTCGGCCGGAACCACCGGAATTCGGGGATCTTCGACAGTCGATCGCTCGAACTGATTGATGCTCGGTTATTCTTTCTGCTCTCCTCTAATTAATGAGCTCCTCATTCGCTCCAAAGGTCGTCGCGGAACATCCGCTGCTCGCCGCCGTAAAGTGGGCGACGAGTGCCGCTCGTGGCGACCCGCGGCGAGGTGGGCGCGCGATAATCTGCGCGGGCGATCGATCGATTGACCCCCGGCTGAAATCGGGTCAGCCGGCCGTCCGCCTCGCGCGCTTCTTTCGGTTTCGCACTCGCCGCCGCTCGTTCGCGCTTATGATTTCCGCCCGGGGGATGCCGCCGGTGAGCGGACGTGCCGCCGAGCCGCCCAGCCGCTCGGAGTCGACCGAAAGTCGGAGCGAACCGAACGGATCGGTTGAAAGTTCGTTCCATGTGCGTCATTCTGTTCGTCGCGTTTGCACAGCCGCCGATTCGGGCCGCTGCTTGAGCGGCCTGCGCAAAGCACAGCAGCTGTGGCATGTCGACGGTCGGGGCGTGTGTGTTTGATCTGCCGTCGACCTTTGCGGCCGGAATTCCGCAGCGTCCAACTCCCCGCCCGTCGCCCGCTCGTCCACCTGCAGAACGCGCGCGATTCCAGCGACCGAAAATCCAATTTGTCGTTCGTACGAAAACAAAGTGGATTATCGTTGGAGACGCCGTCGGCGAACGGAACGACCCGACCGCTTGGAGTGTCATCCGCGAAGGCTCGCTCGCACTCCGCGACGACCTCACGCTTGTTTTCGGGCCGCGTGCTTGTCGCCGCTAATCGAAAAGCCGAGGGCTCGAGAGCGGAGGGACGGGCCGGAATAACTGCCGTGGGCACTTACAACTCCTCTTCGTCCCTCCCGCGCCGTGCGCCCTTCGCCGTCGCTCTTCACCACGCGGCGGCGCATCCTCCCGCCTTTCGTTCTGCACTTCGGGACGCGCGCGCGTCGATTCCCGCGAATGCCGGAGGCTTTTTGCCGAAAAAATTTCGCCGTTTTTTGTTTTCGCGTCGGAATTTTCGCGTTTCGTTCGCCCAGCGGCCATCCGCCAATCCGGCGGCTTTGTTTGCAGCCGGCCGACCGAGTGGCGAGGTCGACCGTTCGTTTGACCTTTGACTTCCGCTCCCGCTGGATCGGTCCATGGCGATCGATGTGCGTGCGCTCGATTGACGACATTCGCCGAAACGGCGGGCGAAAGTCTTCGGCGATCAACTTGGTTTCGTAAATCCCGCGAGTAATCAGCCGGCGGATCGATCGATCTGCGCTCGCATTTCGTCACTTCGTTTCATTTCCGACCGATCCGCGGGTCAACGCGCGGAGAAAGTCGGTGGACGCGCATTCGTTTCGTTCGTTCGTTCGTTCTTCGTGTGGACGGGCGGGCGGGCGGCGAGATCGACGAAAAAGGAAGTGGAAATCGTTTGTGTGAACACGAACCGCCCGGCCGGCCGCTGCGGTCATTCGAATCGCGCCCCTCGACCGCCCGTTTCGTCTTTCGCCGTTGTTTACCGTAGCAGTGGATTGTTGACAATGGAACGTGCACGCGGAGATTATCCTCGCAGGGTTGTTATCGGATTAATTTCGCCCATGAACCCTCGTGAGTTCATCCTCCGCGTTCACCTTGCGTACACCTTCTAATTGGCCGCCCCATTGATTTGCTCCACGCATCTGCAAGAGATCTCGCGGTCGTTGACGCAATTCATTTGCCGGATCGGGATCGTCTTTCGAGGTCTTTCGTTAATCCGCCGAGTCCAATCGGTGCGGGTGTTTGCAGGCCGCTGATGATGATTGCGTCCTCGAGCTTGAGTGTTTCCCCGTGCACCTGCAATTCGCGTGTTGCACGTGTCGAAATTCGTAAACTACGCGTGCAAGTTGCCGTGCAAATGGCGGTGCTTCCATTTGAAATTCACACCCAATTACTCACCATCTCACTCACCCACTGCTCCTTGCTGCAAGTGCGAAGTCACCAAACATCTCGCCTTTGCTTACCGTACGCGGCTTTTCGATGGAGTTCCGGTTTGTTTCGCGTCCACTCTCGCGTTCCAATCGCATTATTCCATTTGGGGGAGGCGACGAAGTCGGGATTCCACTTTCGTTTTTCTTCACGTTCGATTTCGTTCGTTCGTTCGGGATGCGCCCACCAGTCGGCGAGCGGGCGGATTTCGTTCGGACGGACGTTGAAAGCATCAACGACGACGACGCGCGGGGAGGTCGGAATCCGGTCGGAAGCCGTCGTCGGACTTCCATTTCGGTCGGTCGGCGGTCATCCTCCAGCCCGCCGTCGCCGCCGCCGCGTCGCTTCCGCCCGCTCCTTCAACTCACTCATTTTGCGGTCGGGTGTTCATTCGATTCGATTCGACTGGCTGCTGGCTGCGCGGGCGGGTGGGCGGTGCGTGCGTTGAGGTTGGATCGGTGGACGTCCATCGACGCGGCGGTGGCGGCGGAAGACGTTCGGCGGAGCGCGTGTTTACATTCGCGCGTCGACTTGCTTCCAGTTTCCGCCCGCCCGCCGACCTCCGCGCGCTAATGTGCACGTCGTTTCGCGGGGCGCGTCGAAATGAACACGAATTCGCCCTCGACGGTTCGTTCGCGTGGTCAACGAGCGGCAGTGACCGCCCGCCTTCTGTTCTGCTCGCCGGGCGGCTCGAATCGAACGGAACTGCTCGCCGCTCGCCGTCGTCCACAGCAACCCGTGGGGCCGCTCATCAAGCCGCAAATCACGAGCATCGCGGCCGCCGCTTTCTCGGCTCCAAATTTGCTTCGTTTCCGCGAACGAGAGCGCCGGTTTGCTCGGCGATTCGTAGTCGACAGAAGTGTGACAATCCGGCCGACCGTTACGGTAATCAACCGTCCACTACAATCGAACGGTGCGTGTGGGATCTTTCGAACGCTCTCGGAGATCGTCGCCGGCGGGCGTAAAGCGATTAGAGCCGCCTGCCCTCGTCGATCATTAGCCGCCAGGCGCGCGGGTCGCAAAACAAGCCGGAAATTGAATTATTTTCCATTGTACTCGCCGCCCGCCTGCTCGTCCGCCCGTCCGCCGCCCTCGTTCGCGCACTCGGCGGCGAGCGGACGAGCGGCAAGTGGCGATTTTCGACGGTCGAATTTTAATTGGCGTGTTCCCAAAAGCGCCCGCCCGCCCGTTCGGCAAACGTCCACTTGTTCCCTCCCCTCGCTCTACCGGCTACTCCTCGCTGCTTATCGTTCGTTCGCCCTCCACACCGCCCGCCCGCCCGCTCACCTCACGGGTCATTTCGTGAATCACGGGGGCGATCGACCGGCCCGCGGTCTGGATTCTTTGGGTCACTTCGAACGCCCGCCGCCCGCCCGTCCACCACTCGATCCGCTCGACAGCCGCCGGCCGCCGAGGTCCGTGAATGTGAGCTTCGCGTCGTTTCAATTGCTCGCGATCCGATTGCTCCGCGTTTCCTCGATTGAAGCCGTGAACTGTACTTTCCGGCTGCTTTCGATTCATACCGCTTACTCATTTCCGTCGTTCCAGTTCTGCTTGTAACGAGAGGTTCGTCGCATTGACCTGACGCCGCCTCTTCGCCCTCTGGTTGGATGCTGAGACATCCGATGGCGACCGACGAGGGCGGCATGCACGAGCTGGGCCATGAGTTCCCCGAAGTGAGTCCTTTGAATCCTTCCATTCGTTCTTGCTTGGCCCCGATTCGAATCCAATTGACCTTTTGGGGAATGCGCAAGCCGAACGCCCGTGCACGACCTCCGTGCGGTGCGGCGGGCGGCAATTTCGATCGAACGCGCGTTTCCGCTTTAGGCGCTTCGGGGTTAAAATCGCGACTTTTGTCGGCGGTCGGCGGCGGCTGTGGGGGTCGCGGAGGTCGGCGGGCGAACGAATGGGGGGCTGTAGGTCAGTCGGGCGGGCGGGCATTCGATTCGCGGAGGCCGCCGCTCCACACGGACGGTGTGGAGCCTGCGGTCGCGCGGGGCGGGCGGGCGGATCGTGGTCGTTGACCCAATTCCGAACGCGCGTACGCGCGGCACAACACACACGCCCGCCAATTTCCACCGAGCGTCGTCGCGCGCGGGCACGTTGCAAACGGCGTCGTCGTGCTCGTCGACGATCGTCCGCGTTTCTGCTGCTTCACGATCAGCCGTTTTCAGCTGCACACCGCCGCCGCCGTCGCCTCTCCGCCGACCGCGTCGTCGTCGCATTCCGCCGCCATCCACACGCCGCCGGCCGCGATGAGCGACGCCGACCAGCAGCCGCCCTCCGCGGGCCTCATGGCCGCAGCGGGTGGCCTCCACAACAACAACTCGATCTGCCAGTCGTTCGGTGCGGGCGGCCTGGAGATGCACGACGAGCTCGGGCACTACGCGGCGGACGCTTCGAACACCTCCGACTTCCTCTCGTCCACCTTCAGCCTCCTCACTTCGGACTCGGTGGCCGCCGACTCCGCGCACGACCAATGGGCCGCCTATTCGGATGAGCAGCAGTCGGTGAAGACCGAGTTCTTCGGCCACGATGCTTCCGGCTACTACTCCCACGAACAAAGGTGAGTCCTTGTTCATTTTCCGTTGTTCATTATCTGCTTTCAGCTACGGAGCCCCTCCTTCCTACTCGCAAATGCCGCACGACGGCGAAATGAGCGGCCACGTGCAAACGATCCCGCAACCGCCGTCGAGGAGTGCGAGCGAGACGGCCGAGGTTCGTCTCTCCATCTTTCCTTCCATTCATTGATTCTGTTGATTGCAGCCGGCCGAGAAGCGAATGAAGAAGAGCAACGGCAGCGGAGCGAACGCAACGCCCCAGACCGCACGGAATTCGCAAGTGGAGTACACGGAGAATTTCAAGCGGTTCATCAACATCCCCGCCTCGACGCCCCAACGCTCCGCCTCGTCGGCCGACTCGGGCGTCCAGTCGCCGGAGAGCGACGAGAACGAGGCCTTCTCGCAGCCGATCAGCTGTCCGGCCTGCAAGAACGTCTACTCGTCGCCGCGCTCGCTGACCGGCCACATCGGGCGGACGGAGAAGTGCCGCGAGCTGATCGGCCGCGATTTCATCGACGAGGTCGCCCGCATGAGCAAAACGAGCGGCGCGCCCGACGCGACGATCACCGGCGACGGCATCAGCCCCGTCTGCCCGCATTGCAATCGCTTCATTTCGCACTACCGAGTGAGCCCTCCGCTTTTCTTCCTTCTCTTCTAATCGATCGGATTGCAGGCGAATGTGCGGCGGCACATCAACTCGTGCAAGAAGGGCCACTCGCGCAAGGAATCCACCGCGTCGGCCGTTGAGGCGGTCGGCAGCGGCGGCAGCAACGCGTCGATGGCGAGCTACGACGTGACGAGCACCCCGGACGACCAACCGTGCTCGTCGGGCGGCATGAAGAAGGAGCTCCAGCTGGAGTACCACCCGGCCGCCCACCACCACGTGCCGCCGATGCACGCCGTCCAGTTCGCCCACTACCCGCCGGAAGAACACCCGCTCCACATGCACCCGCCACACGGGATGCACGGCCACTTGCCGCCGCCCCAAATGACGATCGTCGCCTCTCTCCCGCCCCACCACCCGCACCACCTGCAGGGCCATCCGTCCATGCACCCCGCCTATTCGGGCATGGAGTACGCCGCCGCCGTCTACGAACCGATGCACCACGCGATGCCCCCGATGCCGAACAACTACGAGATCACGTACGTGACGACCCCGGCCGTCGAGAACGTGCAGCAAGCTCCGATTCCTTCCAATGGTTTGTTTCAACAGCAGACTGATGGATTCTATTGTTTTCTTCTTGCAGCGGAAGCGCCCAAAATGCCGAAGCCGCCGAAGCACAACGGAATGGTGAGCGCGGACGATCCCTACTGCTGCCAATGGTGCCCTTTTTCCACCGTATACAAGGGGAACATGAAACGACAGTGAGCGCCCCAATCGAGCGAATGAACTGTTCTGATCGCTCGTATAACTTCAGCTTGATCTCATGTCACAACTGCACCGATGCTCTGCTCCGCGCCCACAACTTCGAGCTGGAGAAGCTGCGAAAGACGGCGCCGAACGCCGTGGGCCCCGAGTCGTTGCCGTTCATCGAAATCAAGCCGCCGCAACCGCCCGGCGCGCGGAGACCGCGGAATCCGCCGAGCACGAAGTCGCTTGGTCGGCCGAAGAAGAGCAGCAGCACGAGCGGCGAGAACGCGCCCATCGATCAGCACTGCCCCACGCAACAGCCGCTCTCCGCCCCGCCCATCCCCACGGGCCACCCGCAGGAGTACCTGCTCGAGGGGCCGATGCATCAGTACCCGCTCCATCTGCCGCACCCGCCGCCCGGCCACCAGCAGATGCCCCAACTGATGGTGGACTACGGCGCCCCGATGCACTTCGTGCCCACGCCCGCCCACCTCGGCCATCCGCCGGCCGGCTCCTACCTCATCAAGGACTGCGGCAACGACAGCGGGCTGGAGATGAGTGTGCAGGAGTACGCGGAGGTCACACTCCACCAAACTCAAGCACTTCCGGGCTACTGACCACGCACGAGAGGTGAGTGTTCGCGGGGATTTGCGGGGATTTCGTTCGTCCACTCGACGAATTTGACCGCCGCTCGTGCATTTCGTAATCCAATTGCCCGCATTCGGATCGTAAAACGAATGAATGGCGGGCGGGCGGCGTTCTCGTCCACTGACCGACTGACCGCTCGAGCGCAAGAAGGTCAATTGGGGCGCCGACCCGCCGGATTGTTTGCCGAACGAAGTGGATCCTTTTTGTTTGTTTGCCGATCGAAAGAATTCAAGCACGTGCTCCGTGCTCGAGCAAACCAGGGAAGGAGGTCTAAAGAACTGCCGTTTGCTTCAATCCAACTGATTTTCGTTCTTCTTTCAGATTTCGCTTTCCACTCGCTCCCATCCGATCGTTGTGCTCCGCAATGCCCCGGAAGCAAACATTCCTTTTTCCGTTGTCTAAATTTGATTAGATTTTTATTCCGAGAACATTCGTCGACCATCAAGTGCAATTCGTCCCCGTTCCCCCCGATTTCAACCCATTTGCCCATCCACCCACTTTCGATTCCAACCCGTTCAGCTTTCCGTTCTTCCGATCGAACCGGTTTCTCTCTCGTTCTTTGTTTCTGTTCCACGTGCCGCCCACTGGTTAGAGATCGCCTAGCAGCCGTTGGATTGAGTGGTAGTCGATGGAAAGTAGTGAGCGTCTCTGGTTATTCCTATTCTTCTTCCACTCTGTACACTCTCTCATTCTTTCTTTCTTGTTGTGCGGAACAATCCCTGTAAACTCCATCCCTTTTGTTCGTTGTAATCGTGTCCTGTCGGGCAGTTAATAAACGAGATTTTATTCACCTTTCATCCAAATCTGACGTCAAGTTGTCGTTTACCCATTGGTTGCTAAGCAGCATGGGAGAGGGGCGAAAGTGACACTCCTTTCGGTCTGTCTGGACTTGTTTTTCGCTCGCCGATTTGATGATAAGACGGACGAAAAAATGGCGGCTAAGTACAAAGTAGAAAGGACGGGGATTGTGTTTGTTGACGGCGACCACGTTTTTCGCGCCTTGCTCCGACCGAAAACAACGTGCTAATTGATTCGCTCCGCCGCTCACTCTTGTGCGTCGCCCCGCCGCTCGCTCTTTCCATTCGGCGTGTTTGGGCGCCGCCCGTCGCGACCACCGCGGTCCGATCGAGCGGCTTTGTGTTCGCACCTCAACCCGCGTGTTCCGCACGCCTCTTTTCGTCTGCAGAGGTCGCCGGTCGGCGGTATAAAAGCGGGCGCGTTTGAGTGATTTTTAGTCTCCCGTCCCCCCAACTCCGCTCTTCCACTCACTCACTCATTCCAGCAATCGAAATGGTTCACTACAAACTCACGTATTTCGCGAAGACGCGCTCCGTTTGCGAGGCGACTCGTCTCGCATTCCACTACGCCGGGCAGGAGTACGAGGAGAACGGCGTCGAGCGGGACCAATGGCCCGAGTTGAAGAAGAGTGAGTTCATTTCTTGCTTTCTTCTTCCAATCGATTTCTTCCGCTTGTAGAAATGTTCTACGGTCATATGCCTCAATTAGAGGTCGAAGGCAAGGGCGTCCTCTACGAGTCGGGAGCAATCGCCCGCTACGTCGGCCGGCAGTTCGGGCTGATGGGCAAGGACGACTGGCAAACCGGGAAAATCGATGAATGCATTGACTTTTTTAAGGTTCGTGTTTGCTCCTTAGACTTCCACTAAAACTCCATCTTGCAGGATCTCTACCACGACTTCGGCGGGTTCGTCTACGTCATGGTCGGCTTCATGCCCGGCGACAAGGTGAGTTTCTTCCTCATCCGAACGATCAATCACTCAACCGGTTGCAGAACGAAAAGAAGGAGTCCGTGGCCAAACCGGCTGCCGAGACGCACTTCCCGAAGCTCTCGCAGATCCTGAAGGAGAACGGGAGCGGCTTCTTGGTCGGCAACTCGCCGACGATCGCCGACTTCTTCCACGCGGACTTCCTCTACACGCTGCTCAAGATGGCGCCCGAGCTGTTCGAGAAGCACGGCGACCTCAAGGAGTACGTGAAGCGTATTCAATCGTTGCCCCAACTCCAGGACTACATCAAATCTCGTCCGGACAGCATCTTCTAATCTCCCCACCCACTTAATCTCCTGCTTTACTCTCGAATAAACTCATGTGTTGACCATCAGGTGGCTCCGCTCACTCGTCGTCAAAAACGAACGGCCCGTGCGGTTCGAAGCGGCCGTCTTTCGGCACGTGCGCGCGACTCGCCTTCCGCAGGCTCAATTCTCCGCGCTCGTTCTCGTCCAACAAGATGTCCACCACTTCGACCGTGCGGATGTCCTGCACTCCGCACAAAGGCCTGCAATCTCCACCGTTCTATCCGTATGCTTCTTCCCCTCCGCTCACTTGCCCGCATGCTCTCCGTAGAAATCGCAGCCGACCGGAGTGCCGACCGCCAGCCGGAGGGCGAGAGAGCGGCCGGGAGGATCGAAGCGAACGGTCGGTTTGAAGTGAAGAATGGCGACGAGCATTTGAGGCCGTTGGTTGGCGCGCTGGTTGAGCAGATTGACCGAGAACTGGGCCAACTCCTGCAATCAAATGAGCTTGGGAGGAAAGAGAAGGACAAGTACTTGAGCTTCCAGGTTGTGACGAGCATCTGGCGAAGGCAGCCGAAGAGAAGCCGCGTGGAAAAGGAGGAAAGAAAGCACCACGACACGCCGCAAATTCATCGTTCTTTCGAAGCGAAAGGAATGCGGAGCAACGTTCTCCGCGAATCCTCGTTTCAAATTCAACTGTCGGTCGTTTGATCAATTCTAATGGCCACTCCGATTTTATTGTCCGTTCTTCACTCCTGCCCATAGCAACATTCGTTTACTCCGCAGCTTGCCGCAGAAATCAGACACGAGAATTGCGAAGAGCGGCGGCAATCGAATCGTTGAAGGCGGCATTGATTTCGGTGCGGATGACCGACGGGCAGCCGCCAAGATCGCCGCTCTCCAGCTTCGCCCGCAATCCGCCAGAGACCATCTCCCACGGCAGAGCAGAGTCGGGTGTCTGCGGAGCGGTCTCCTCGGTCTCTTCGGGCGCGAACTGGAGGCAGAGGCTGGCGTACAGCTGGCTGTCGTGTTCGATGCCCGCCACGAGGTACTCCTGCCCCACGCGCATGTTCGGGACGCCGCACGACGCGCCGCTCGACGAGGTAATGATCGTTTCAATCAGCAAGTCGCTCGAATTGCTCTGCAACATCAAAAATGAGGAGGGAGGAGAGCAAGGGAGACCTTGAAGATGTCCAGGTGCTCAACGGTGAAGTTCAGCTCTCTCCGACCGGCGGTGAACTCCCGCTCGGTCACGTTCACGTGCGAGACTGAAAAAGGTGAATCACTGTCGCCTGCTCGCTCCAGCCGCTCACCCCACTTGGCCCGACAGAAGAGCTCCGCATTCGAGTGGGAGGCGCACGTGCAGGCCAGGCAGACGGTCGTCAGCAGTTGCAAGAGGATCAGTAGACGGAACATTTGGACACGAGCGAAAAGAGCAATAGGAATTGGTGGGCGAAAACAAAAAGCAACAAATCGAAAGTGAACAAAAGCAGAGGAATGGCTCGTCCGAATGGAAGAGCGAGGAATAAACAAACGGAGGGTCGAAAGGTCGTCGGAGTTCTCGCTGGCGTTTGGTCAACAGCAACGAAGCGGGAGTTGGATTGGAGGTGAGTCATCGAAAGAAATAAGGCAGAAGAATTCGAATGAAAGTTAAAAAAACAGTTCGACTCTACACTGTCAATGAAGTCACTCTAGTCTTGGGCTGAAGCCGAGAGAGGAGGTCCAAGACGCCCAACTGCCACAACTCCGCATCGCTGGCCATGACGAGAAGGCCGAAGAAAGCGGGCAGGAACTCTTTGGCCAGCACGCACGAGATCTCAACGGCATCTCGCAGGTGAACGTTCTCGATGGCGTCCACGCGGAGCAAGACGATGTTGGCGGCCGTCCACGTGGCGAACAAAACGAAGATCGCGACCAGGGTTTTCATTTTGGACTCAATGTCTTCGTTTTCTTTCCTGGCTTGCTGCAGGAAGAAGAGAGCGATCAATCCGAAGAGCGTAAAGAGCACCAAGACGAGTGCGGCTATTTGGGATTCGAAGTGAATTTTTAGCTGCAACCAACCGTCATTTCAGACGTTCAACGCTCAGTCGACTAACCAAACGGTCGTCGACCGAAAGCGAGTGGGCCACGCGGAAGAAGGCGATGAACTCGTTCCTTCGCACTTCAATCCGACTGCCGTTCAGCAGGAAGGCGGTCAAACAGGCGCGCGGGATCAAAATGGTCCCGATGGCCGCCACCAGGAACAAGCGAGACCAAACCTAAACGAAGAGCGAGTGATTGAACTCCTTCTATTCGTGCACCTTCTCGTGTTCATTGCGGAAGAACAGAGCAGACAGTCGGTTGAGCACAAGAACCACGGCACACGCGTTGAGTGTGAGCGGGAAGGAGGCCGTCGAGTAGTGAACAAACGAAACGAACCAGTGATCCTGCTCGAAAGAGGGCAGAAAACGGAGAAGCGGTGGCCACGCCGAGTAGTTGAGTTCGAACTGAATGGTCAGCCACAACAGGATGCACTAAACAGCAGTAAGAGGATCGAAAGGAAGAAGGAACGAACGGTTGTGTTGCTCAGGAAGAGAAGCCGGTGGAAGGTCGAGCGGAACACCTTCTTGCTCACAATCAGCACGAAGCCCAGCCGAAGCTCGAGCAGAAAGAAGACGAACTCCAGCCACCATCGCATCAAACAGCCGAGCAGCGGGCTGATCATCCTCTACTCTTCTCGTCACACGTCTCTACCGTCTTCAGTTTGAATGTTCGCCGAAAGAAGTCGTATTAGAACGTCCAGGCGGCTCGTCTTTTGCACCTGGTCGCCTCGTCATTTGAACTCAATCTTGAATTCGCCTTTGACTGTTCTTTCAGTCCCTTTTACTCAAAAGTCACCACGAACAGTTCATTCTGGTGCACGAGAATTGTTTATTAAAAAAAGGACCATGCACGCACTGTTCAATCGATTATTCCTTTGTTTAATTGAATAAGAAAGAGGAGACTCCTTATGCAACGGTAGAGTTCTGTTCACGCGTGATGTCGACCCCAACGGTTGACTCTCGTCTGATGAGCTTCCGTCCTGAAACACAAGAAGCAGTAAGTGAAGGGCGATCACAACGGCTTGCCAGATGTGACTGTCGACGAAATCGAACTCGCCGGTGGGCGGGCGGGGCTCAAAGTTCACGATCACGAGCTTGTTCTCCTTCTGGCCGGTGAGGTCGAAGAAGACGCCCGGAACGAAGAGGGTGCGCTGCAATCGGAAAGGCTTTCTTAACTCTATCCGATCTTTGGGACTCACTTGAGGTCCGGCAGACGGCCAGAAGCGGCCCACGTTGATGTTGTTGAGGTAGAGTTGGCCTGAACGACGAGCATCACCTCAAATTCCTCTGCGCTCCTCAACCTTTGCCCCAGTTCACTCCGTCGAAGAAGGTGTGCAGCCCGATGTCCTCCTTGGCTTCGGCGTGCTGCAGCTTGAAGTCGCTCACGTAGATGCCCAGCTCGTTCGGCGCCTCGGGCGGGGCGAAGGCGGAGGGGCCGTTCGCCTCCACGAGGTCCTCGACCATCTGCGGGATCCGCTCGGTGGCCACGCCGCACTCCTCCCAATCGAGCAGCTCCTTCCAGTCGCCCTGAACGGCCGATCGAATGCCCTGCGAAACGAATGGTTGTCAATGCTCTTATCTCGTCCGCCCACTTTGTAGTCGTTGCCGTGGTTGAAGTTCAGCCGGCCGAGGTTCTCGACCACGATCCGCAGCGGACCGCGAGCCTCTTGGTTCAAACGGAGCTCCCGGTTGGAGCACGTGGTCGTCGTGCAGTTGCCCAGCCATCCCTGCAAGAACACATAGATGGATTGCCCTTAATCTACCTCTAACCTGGTACTCGTCTCCGATGAAGACGTAGGCGAGATCTCGCAGGAATTCGATGAAGAGGTACTTGGGCGGGGTGCCGGACGGGAACTCCGTTGTGCTGAAAGCCTTTCGATTAGCCGCCTTCTCCTCTCAACTCACTAGACGGCGTATCCGTAGGATTGATTGAACTGCTCGAAGACCTCCGGCCGCTCCACCTTCTTGCAGTTCTGCTTCACTTTCAGCAGCAAATCGGGCAGACTTCCGTTCAGGCGGCGGGCGGGCATCTTCGAAAAGGTGAACGTGCTGAAATGAGAGGACCTTTTCTCCAATCCCTCTGCTCACTCGCCTGTGGTTCTTCGGAACGGCGAGCGGTTGGTTCGTCCAGCCGGGAATCTGCTTGATGCGGCGGCGGATGCCGAGGAACTGGTCGGTGATCTGGCCGGCCTCGTCGATCGGCGCGCCGTAGTCGTAGGAAGAGACGATGTACGAATCGACCTCCGCCCCGTTCCAGAAAGCGAAGTTTGTGCCGCCATGCGCCATGTAAAAAGAGAAAGAGGCGTTTCGCTTCAGCATGTACTCCATGGTGTCCACAACGGCTTGTGTCGAAGGAAGTGACGTCCGCCGGTTGTGCCATGCGTCGAACCAGCCCGTGTAGAACTCGGAGTTCACGTGCGGGCCGCACTTGGCCGCCTCCATTTGCTTCTGGAAGTGATCTTCGACGTCGCTCTCCTTCGCGTTCCCGAAGTCGACTGTCGGATCTGAAAGTTCGAGAGAAGTGAGTAGACGCCTGTTGTCCAGCTTACAGGCGCCCTCGGCCACTCCGTTCTTCACGTTCCAGAAGCCGTCGGTCGTGTACGCGAGCGCCTTGTCCATCCCGTACTCCTTCATCGACCGCGTCAGCTCGTTCATGTACTCATGGTCGCTTCCGTAGCTTCCGTACTCGTTCTCAACTTGAGCGAGGATGATCGGACCGTCGGGGTATTGGAGGTCTTTCACTTCCTCGACCAGCCGCTTCATCCACCGCTTGGCCAGGCCGAGGAATCTGAAAAAACAGTGGAAGGCTGTATAAAGGGCACTCACGGTCCTTCCTTCGAACGCAGCTGCATGCCCTCGTAAGCGAGGACCCACCAGGGGAAGCCGCCCTGAAGATTGTAGGATCAGTCCGCATTCTCTTCTCTTTTACTTACTTGTTCCCATTCGGCACATGCGTAGGGACCTGCATTTGTTGTTTACAACGTTAAAATCAAACGGAAACCCACCCATACGAAGGTTGACGTAGAGCCCGTTGGCTTCGGCCAACCGGAGGAACTCCGTCAGGTTCCGGTCACCTTCGAAGTTGTAGCTGAAATCGAAGAGGGATGGACGGGCAGTCAGTTGGAAACTCACACTCCCTCCACCTCCTCGTGCCACTGAAACCGAGCGATGGTGAATGAACCCAGCGCGATCTCTTCTACTCACGTTCCACGCGACGTACACTTGGGCCACGTTCAGCCCCATCGCGCGCATTCGTTGGAGGCGGTCATTCCACAGCTGCCGCGGGATGCGGAAGTAGTGGACTTCGCCGGCGATGTACGAGAAGGGCTTTCCGTCCAACTCGAAGCGATTCTCCTCGCAGTTCACCCGAACGCCTCTCTCCGCTGCCCAAGCAAGAGGGACGAGGAGCAGGAGAAGCGGAAGCAACATTCTTGCGTGTCGAACGAGCAAGTGGACAGCCGGTCGTTTCGCCCAACGGTTTTAATCGACCGCCTGGTCGGTCGGCGGAGCGGGCGGCCGGATGGAAGGCGGAATAAACAAAGGCCACTTGTTCGACGCACGGCCGCTTGATAAGAAGAAGCGGGCGTGGGGGAACGAAGATCAGCGCGACAAGTGGCGGTCGACAAAAATAACAGCTGATTCACGCGGGTTAGAACAAAAGAGATGCCCGCTGGACAATCGCTTTTGTCATGGGTAGACAAAAGACGGTCCCGTTTCGATTGTTCAAAAAACTTGTTGTGGACGTCCAAAACATTCGGTCCACGCGTGGATGTGGAGTCAATTGCTTAAAGCGTAGCCTGTCGATTCAATCGCATTTGTTTGAACGTCTGAGCACGACGGAATTTCAATTACGTCCATTAACGAGGCCATCGTAACGCGTATTTAACTGCTTCGGAGGGAATGTGAAATCAGTTGATGGTGAAATCCAGCAACGTTCATCTCCCATGGAAAAGGACGACGTAAGAGCAATTGAAACAAAAGCAGGAGCAAAAGAGAACGTGAGTGGGTGTCTGCAAGCCGAACCAAAAGAGCGGCTTATCGCCTGCTGACGCAACGGAAGACGGGGGCTGATTGGGAGCGAGATGCTTCGATTCGTGACCCCTCCGCTTGAAGACGAAAGAATTCGAGTAGCAGCATGTTCCGCTCGTCGGTGCTTTTGGTTTCGTTGCTTCTCCCTCGCCTACTCGATGCGAAGTCCACTTACACGCAGCCGTTGGGAATCTCGGGTGAGCTTTTGGCTGATCGTTTTCCCTTCACTTCTTTTTGAAGGACGCCACTTGACCACGTCAATCGGCATCGGAACTACCCGTTTGTTACTCAATTCACAGATTCCTTTCAAGGTTTTTCCGCACTTTCAGCGCAATACTTCGACGTTGCTTTGAACATCAATGACGACAAGTTCTTCCTGTTCGACCGCGCGATCGAGAACCCGGACGTCGACTGGCGATACGATTATGTGAAGCAAACGTTCCAGCCATTGTACGTTCTCCGGTCCACAACAATCACTTTATTCCATTTTCAGCTTCTCACAAACGTCGAACATCACCGATTTTATCTGCCGACTCCGAACGAAAGTGGACGGAAAGCGGAAAGAAGCGTTTGGTGTTTATGTGACGGATTTCTTCACTGTTGGTCCCCCGTTTTCTCTTCTGACTGGTGCTTTCAGTTGGGAATCACGCAGTACGCGCTGCCTGTTCGCGTGTGCGATGTGCAAACGGACCGATCGGCAGCCACTTTCGACGACGATCCGCTGGATTTTGCGATGAAGGAGGCGGTGGACGGCTTCCTCGGGTTGCAGCAAGGCGGCGAGAATCCCGTGGTGAAGGTGCGCAAGCAGACCGGCAACGACCTGATCACTTTGTGGCTGAACAAGTGGGCACTCGATTGATTGAATCGGGTGAATGCTCGTGGCTTCAGAACGGCGGTGGAGAAGGACGAGGCGGGAGAGATCGTGTTCGGCGACGTGAACATCTTCAAATGTCACGAGAAAACCAAGTGGATCCTGCCGGCAGACGACGATCACTGGAATTTTTGGGTGATGCGGCAAGTCTTTAGACGACTGAATAAATGAATGAGTGAGGGAGGGGTTTTCAGAACTCAATTCGAATCAACGACAGTCCGAACGACTGTGAGCGGCAAGTTCGACTTCTCGTCCACTTCTCTCACGCTCCCGCGGACGATCTACTCGGCGATCAAGGAGGCGTACGGGGGCGACATCGAGGAATTCCGCTGCGACGACTACAAACAACGAAAGAACGTGACGATCAACGCGATGGGCGCCTATTTCGACGTGGACCTCCGCTCGTTCATCACTCCCTCCTCCTACTCGCCCGGCTACTGCCAGCTGGAGATCGAGCAGGCGGCTGCTGTGGACGAATTTCAAGTGATCCTGGGCCGACCGTTTCTCTTCCAGTTCTGCCTGACCTTCGACTACGACCAGCAGAGGTTGGGATTCGCCGTCTCGAGGACATGAACGAATTTGTGTGAATAAACGTGACGTAACGGCAAACGACCTCAAGAGAATGGCAGGAGGGATAACCGACCGCTCCAAAGTGAGCGCGCAACGGGAATTTCCAGACGAACGAAACGAGGCGAAAACAATCGCGGCGCGCATTCCTTCTTTCCGCTCGTCGGTCCTCTCGCTCGGTCGTGTGCTTTCCGCGATGTCCGAGTCCGACACCAAACCGTGAGTTCTCGCCCGCCTTCTTTTCTCAACCCACCCGCTCGCTTCTCAGCACTGTGAACGGCGACACGGCCTCCGTGCAGCCGACCGTGCAGCCGACCGCCGGCCCCTCGGACTCCGCGGGCGACGTGGGCGCCGGGCGCGGGACGCTGGACGAGAACGGGCACGTGATCCGCGAGAAGGGCCTCGGCTGGTTCGTTACTGGGTTGATTCTGGTCGGAGAGGTGAGTTCCCCGGCTCTCTTCCACCATCTAACCGCTTCTTCGCTCGTTTCAGCTGGCCGGCGCGGGTTCGATGTCCTTGCCGCACGCGGTCTCCACCCTCGGTTCGTTTTCCTTCCGTTTGGTCGATCGAATGGCGGCCGTTCTCTGCAGCTCGCTGGCCGGGCCTCGCCTTCACGTGCTTCGTCGCCGTCGTCATGAGCACCACCGGGGTGCTGCTCGGACAGTGTTGGTCGATGCTCGTAGGAAATCCCACTCAAAGGGGGCTCTAATCCCTCGTTCAGGTCCAGCGCCACGCCGAGTACCAAATCGGGCACGTGCGCAAGCCCTATCCGGAGATCGGCCGTCGCGCTGCCGGCAAATGGGGGATGTGAGTGACCGTCCGTCCTCTCCTCTTCACTCCTTCTTGTTGCAGGCGCCTTGTGATGACCACACTGTAAGACGAGCAACTTCCAAGCTATATTGCAAAACATTTTGTGCATAGCTACATCAACCAAATCGGGTCCACGTGCATCCTGTTCCTGCTGACTTCGCAGAACCTCAAGAACGCCTTCGACACGTTCCTCAACCACGGAGAGGACGGGCTGAGCTTCTGCTGGTACATCTTGATCGTCGGCGTGACGCTTTGGCCGGTCTTCCAGATGAAATCGCCCAAGAACTTGATGTAAGACTCCTTTCACATCATCCCGCTCATCCGTCCACTTGCAGGATCGTGGTCGTTCTGGCGGCGATCTGCACGTACGCCGCCATCGCTTTCCTGACGGTGGGCGCGGCCTTGGACTGGGCAACCTGCCGGCCGCACGTCGAGACCGCCAAACTGGAGGCCATCCCCGTCCTGAGCTCCGTCGGCTCGATCGTCTTTGCGTACGGCGGCCACTCGGTCTTCCCCTCCATCCAGCAAGACATGAAGCAACCGCACAAGTTCTACCGCTCGGCCATCCTCTGCTTCATCTGCAAGTGCCCGATTCCTCCTCTTCTCGTTCACCCGCTCGCTTCAGCCATCTCCGCCGCCTACGCGCCGCTCGTCCTGATCACCCAGTTCGTCTACGGGAACGCGCTGGCCGATTCGGTGATCAACAGCGTTCAGACGACTTGGATCCAGCAAGCGGCGAACATTTTGATGATGGTGTGTGCAGACGGGCGTTTCGTTGCTAATTATCGAGCTTTCAGCTTCACTGCTACGCGATCGTGCCGCTGCTGGTGCGGAGTCGAAAGCAAGGGAGCCCACAATGATCCCACCTGCTTTCAGATCAACCCGTTCTCGCAGTCGCTGGAGACGCAGCTGGACGTGCCGCAAAGTGCGTCCATCCAGACCGCCTTCACGCCGTCCGTTTGCAGAGTACGGATGGAAGCGCATGGCGTTGCGCACGGGTGTGCTCGGCATCCTGCTGCTCATCTGCGAGTCGATCCCCTCGTTCGGTCCGCTGATGAGCCTCGTGGGCGGCTCTTCGATGGCGATCAATTGCAGTGAGTTCGAAGAAGCAGCTCCATTCTCCTGTTCGTTCAGTCATCCTGCCGGTCGTCTTCTACCTTTCGATCCACGCCCAACACGGCAAGCAGGACGCTGAGCGCGCGGAGGCGGCGCTCGCCGGAACGCCCACTGACGCGAGCGCGCAGACGGAGGTCGAGTTCCGCCGTCCGTCCCTGCAGGAGTGAGTTCCTTCCCTCTTCAATCAAACCAAGCCTCTGCCTGCAGCATCGTGAAGTACAACAACCGCTGGATGGTCGGAATCGGCGCGTTCATCTGCGTCTTCGGCGTGTGCACGGTTGGCATCGTGGCCACGTTTGTTTCTTTTGAAACTGGTTTTTTTTAAATTTTGGATTAAGCTCGGCGATCATCAACCTCTCCGTGGGCCCCAACTTCCAGATGCCCTGCTACCTGCGCACGTTCATCCCCTCGAACAACACCAATTCTGTGGAGTCGATGTGAGTCTTCTTTCCCACTGCAACTTTGATGCCGCTCGCTTCAGGTACTGCTGCGGGCCCGGCCAAAACATCACGTGGCACACGCAGACGAACGCGTGCCCAGCTCCCAAAAAACACTAACGAGTGCGCAGTCGTCCGTCTTGGCCCCCTTTGTCTCCCCCGTGTCATTAGCAGAGAATAAACGCAGATGTGAGAGGAGGCGGTCACTTGTTTGCTCTTCCCACCCGATCGGAACGTTCCCACTCGCTCGTGCAGCCGCCGCTTTGTCCCAACAGAACGGGGCCGCAATTAGAAACAGTGGAGGCGTCGGGCGTTCGTTTTTGTTTGCGCAAACCTGTGAATCAACGGGATGAACCGGATAAAAGGCGGCTAGAGGGCTGAGAGGTCATTGCACTCCACAGTTCTTCCACCTTCCTCCTCTCTTTGAAGTCCAGCAATGAAGTTCCTGTTCGCTCTCATGATCGTCGTTTTTTTCGCTCTTGCAGCCAACGGTGGGTCCACTTCTCTCTTTCACCTTCACATTCCCGCCCTTCAGCCTTCTGGTTGTCGAGCGACCACAGCAGCGAGGAGGACCACGAGGCGGAGGTGGACGAGCGGCGGGAGGGTTGGCGTCGCGGATCGCATCGCAACGCGACGGAAGAGCGGCGCGGGGGCGACGGCCGCTGGCGCAATTGGGAGGCGGAGGGCGCGCATTACAACGACCGACGAGAATCGGCGGCGAACGAGGGCGAATCCGAAGAACGCTTCCGCACGCAAAAGAACACTCACGACCGCGTGCACAAGCGGACGGGCGGCCAGCGACGCAACGCCGAGACGCCGACGAAGGCGGGCGGCCTGTTCGGCTTTGGATGGCTGATGGGATGAGCGTTGGAAGAATTCTGATGCTCTTGTTGTCTGTAAATTGCGTGGAATAAACCGCTTGATTGTTTTGTTCCCGATCATTTCTCATCGTTTGTCGGGCGGAGTGGTCTTTTCGCTCATCATCGTTCGCTCACATGATGACATCAACGCTCCGCCCGGCGGAGTTCCGCAACCCGCCCGCCGGCTGCAAGAACGAGCGGCGGGCGGCCGTTTCGTCGAAAAGCACACCCCCACTCAACCACCCTCTTCGTCGCATGATTAGCGACGAATCGCGATAAAGAAAGTGGTCCCAACTCGTAGTGTCCGGAAGACTCTCGATGGTCTCCATTAATTGGAGTCATGAGAAGGCGGTCAGCATGTGAACCCGCCGACTGCTCGATGGTGGACGGCGAGTAGTGCGGACGGGCGGACGGCCGGGTGCCGCTCGCTGGTCGCTGTTTACGCCGCCCGCTCGCTTTGTTCCTTCCGCCTTCGAGCGGGCGGCCGACCGAACGGGCGGGAAAGAAGGCGGCGGGTGCAAAAAGTGATCGCGCCGAGTGGAAAATTCCCACTGCTCACCGCGATGTTCGTCCGACGGGCGGGCGGGTCATTTGCTTCGTTTCGGCGAGAAAAGAGCAGAACGGGAGCGGCCCGGCTGTTCGTCTTCGCGTGTACTTAAACTGCACTCCTGCTCTCCGCCGCCACCGGCATCCCCTCACGCGAAATGGAAGCCAAGACCGACTACGAGCGCTCGTACACGTGCAGCCTCCACCCGAAGGCCCAGCGACCGCGCGCGGATGTTCTCGGTGAGTGCGTGGGAGGTCGGGCGGGCGGGTAACGCACTTCATTCTCTTTTAAAATCCCCGTTGAATGCTCGGGCAGTTCCCGTTCCTCAACATTCATCCCGGTCTTCTCTTCATTGCTCGCTCGTTTGCAGGCGATTGGGCCAAAGACCAGGACCGCTGCACGAAGGAGCTGATCCTCGAGTACGACCACGAGTTCGATGTCTGCTACGGACGTGAGTTCTTCCCCTTCTTCCTTTTCTTGACCGTCGTTCAGCGCAAAAACTGGACATTTGGTACCCGCACGAGAAGGCGACGCCCGAGCGCGTGGAGGTGTTCACGCACGGCGGCTACTGGCTCGAGTTCACCAAGCGGACGTATTGCTCGATCGCACGGGCGCACTTGGAGTCCGGGGCGATCGTCGTGATGGTCGAGTACACATACGCTTCGGAGAAGCCGCTGGACGAGATCGTGGAGCAGGTGAAGAGCGCCATTAAGGTGATTTCTTTGTTCTTTTGCTCACACTTCAATTGTTTTTCAGTTCACGGCGGACCGCTTCCCCGACGCCGTCATCACGATAAGCGGCCACTCGGCGGGCGGCCACCTCACGGCCAAAGGTTCGTTCTTCCTCCCCACTACCCACTCATTCATTCCTTTGTTGTAGCGCTGGAATCGCCGGAAATCCAGCGAATCGCCAAGGCCGCCATCCTGATGACGCCCGTCTTCGAGGTCACGCCGCTCGTCCAGACGTCCGTCGGGCGGGAGGCCAAGTGAGTCTACCGAAATGGTTGGAGTAAGAAGACGATCATTTGCTTCCAGACTGACGCCCGAACTGGCCCGTCGGATGGACGTCGACTGGGAGAAGGTCGCGCGCTTCCACGGCGACGTCCTGATCGTCGGCGTGGAGCACGACGCGCCCGCCCTCCAGAAACAACTCGTCGACTTCTCCCGCCGCCTGTCCGCTCTGAAGGCGAACGTGCAGACGAAAGTGAGCGGCCGCTTTCCTTTCCCTTCATCCCTCCTTGCTTGCAGCATTTCGACGAGGACCACTTCACGATCGCCCTCAAGATGCACGACGTCGAGTCGGAAATCTCGCAGACGGTCATCGGATTCCTGGACGCCGCCCTCGCCCGCTGAACGCGCAATGAAACGAGTAGTCAATTAGATTCCCCGTCTGTCGTGTACATTTGCCTCGCCCTAACCTCGAATAAACGTTTCTTTCAAATGGAAAGTGGGAAGATTCTGGGAGTTCATGCAAATCTCCGCTTTCTTCTTTGCTTTCGGTCCACCTTCTTTCTGCTCGTTCGGCGCGCATTCCTCGCTTCGTTTCTCCAGAGCTTTCGGTCGGCTCGTCCTTTTGCTCTTCGCTCTCGTCGTTCGAATCGCGATGTCGTCCGTGCTGTCCTTCGAGTCCGCGGACGCGATGCCCGAACTGTCCGTGCAGCCGGGCGAGTGGGAGGAGCTGAGCGACTCCACCGCCCACTCGATCCCGTCCGGTGAGTTCCTCTTTCGATCAATCCACCAACTCGCTCGCCTGCAGACACGTCCGCCTTCACGGCGTTCAATTGGGACGAGCAGGCGCGCTTCGGCTCGCCGCCGTGCACCGAGGACTCGCCCATCCGCGTGACCACCGAGCCGCGCGTTCTGCCCATCGGTTCGTCCTTCTGCTTCCCCCTCCACCCAATCGCTCTTCTGCAGTGCACGACGCGAACTCGACGTCCATCGAGTCGGCGTGGAGCGTCGAGAGCGTGGGCCGCGTGTACGAGGGCGCCGAGGAGGTGCACGACCCGCCCTCCTTCTACCAGGACGTGAGTGAACGACCGCCCCCGCCCACTCATCCCTCCTTTCGTTCAGACCGAAATGAACAAGGGGCCGAGTGAGTTGCATACGGCCTTCCATCATTCGCCCGTTTTCAGTCGACTACACGCCGCGCCTCGTGGAGTCGCCGTCGATGTACGCGGCGCCCGAACTGCGCGACTACTCGGCCTTGCACGCGAACCCGATCCTCCTGAAGGCCGCCATCTCGAAGGTGGACAACGGGCTCACGCAGCCGCCCACCATCTCGAACGCCTTCTCCGTCTACGTGGCCCCGCAGTGAACACACCCGCTTGTTCCCCGTTCTGCTTTCTGTTTGTCGCAATAAACTCCGATGTGGAACGTCCCTTCAAACGAAGAGAAGCGGATAATCTGCACGAGATCCGCTCGAACGAACAGTTGGACTCTCTGCTCGATTTGAACACTCGGAAGCCACTCGCTCGTTTATTCGATTAAAACTCGTCACTCTGCTCCGCTCCGAAGGCCACCGGCTAATTTGTGGGCGAGCGAGTGGATTCGTTTCCTTGGCATTTCGCCGTTCGGCCAACGGTCGACCGTCTTTTTGCGCCCAAACGGGCGGCTTTTTCCACCTGCCGGTCATCCGGACCGCTTTTCTCGCCGTCCGCATTCCATCCCGCTCGCAATGGACTTGAAGCGATCGGACGGCCTCTTCAACTACGTGCATCCGGACGTGTTCGTGCTCAGCAGAATGGTCTTTACGGGCACGTTCGTCCTCTCGTCGCTCCTCTTCCCCACGATGGGCTACTTGAACCTTCGGCACTCGCAGATGATGTCTCGCTACAAGTATTTCCTGTTAAGCAACGTCGTGTGGGCGTACTGCTTTCAACTGATGGTCTTCTTCTTTCGACCCACCTTCCTCTTCCCGTCCCTCTGCGCTCGCTTAGATCCGTTGGTTCGTGTTCCCTACGGTCTGCTCGTCGTGCTCGTCTACTTCACCGTCCTCTCGATGATCAACATGGACCTCTCGATCGTCTGGAGTCTACTATTTCGTTACTCACAGGCAAGCAGAAGAGAAGTGACTACCGTTGAATCCACCGAATTTCCAGGCCTTCCATGGACGAGTGAGCATCTTCGTGGAGCGCTCGAAGGTCGTCTTCGTGGTGCTCGGCCTCGTGCACGCGGTCATTTGCGTCGTCTACGCGGTCACTTCTTCGGGCGGCGTGCCGAGAAGCGAAGCGGAACTCCGTCGTCTCTTCCTCGCGTACAATCCGGACATGGGCGGCCACGTGGACGACGCGAAGTTCTGTTTCATTCGAATGCCGGACACCGCGCAATACACACTGGCAATCGTGGCCGTCTTTTCGGTCGGCTTCTTCGGGCTGGTCGCCGTCTACGCCCACTTGTTCTACCGAATGGTTTACGCGAAGCACAACTCGACCGTCGAGACGACCTTCAAGCTGCACCTGATGCTCTTCAAGGCGTTCTCCGCTCAGCTTCTCGCCGGGATCGTGTGCATCCTGCTGCCCGCCGGCATCGTCTGCTTCTTCGTCTTCGCGGAACACCCGCACTCGGCGAAGGTCGGGAATGCGGTCTTTCTGTTGATGTGCTTCCATTCGCTCTTCGACTACGCCCTCATGCTCTATTTTATCTCGCCCTACCGCCGCGCCCTCCTCCGCTGGATCCACTTGCGGCACAGCCCCGAAGCTTTTTGGGTCCTCCAGTCCACCACGCAGAACTCCAACCCCACACTCGTCTGATCCTATCCGTTTTTATTTCCGCTTTTGTTGAATGACATCGGAGCGAGGCGAGCAGAAGAAAGATTTGAGCCGAAGAACTCACGGAAGACACGAAGAGAAAGAAAGAAAAGTCTAAACGTTCGTCCACAACATGCGGACGAACACACGAGAAGACAACCAATGGACCTGAGCATGAGGTAAACGGGGGTGAATGCGGGAGAGGAAAGAAGGCAGTTGAAAGAACAACGGGATCGCGCGAAGGTCAGGAGGGCAGGGCGACGAAGGCGCCCCGATCGGAGGGTTGATGCCGGCCAAACATGAACGCGTCTTGCACGGCCAAGTTGTTCTGCGCACTGATGCTGTGCGGAATGCGGGCAGAGGAGGGCGGCTGGTTGGGGTTGAGAATGTTGAGGTGACCCGTCTGTTGCGTGTTCTGCATCTGTTGGGCGTAGTAGCGAAGAACTCGCGTGTGTACTCGCGCGGCGTGAGGGTGCGCGCCGTGGAGCAGCGGCTGGTGTTCAGATCCAACGACTCCATCGACGCCAACACGCGCTCCGAAGCGAAGCTCAGCGTGCGCGGGTGTTCAATCCATTTGAAGTAGTAGATGTCGGGCGGGACGAACGGCCGCCCACCGACCCAGTTCTGAACACCCGGATTGCAACTGATTGTTGAAGAAGGAACGCACCAAATCAGGCTGCTTTCCGTTGATCATGCAGTCCAGCAGGTACTCCTCGGGCAGTTGAGCAAGCTTGTCGAGCTGGTCGGGCGTGAGGCCGTAGTTCTTTTGCAGGAACGCAACGTATGAGAACACCTCGCCCAAGTGCACGACCTTGCCGCCGATCGTCAGGAACGAGCGGCCCAAACTGCGGCCATAAAAGTGGATGTCGCGGATATACTCGCTACCCACCAGGTCTGAACGAAAGAGTGAACTAAACAGAAGGAACAGAGCGCTTACCGATGCACATCGTCGTGATAATCAAGCCGATCACGATGTAGGCCAGCGTTGCCCACAGAAAGTCCCCGTTCTGCGGAACGATGTCGCCGAATCCTTCAAATGGACGAGAGGGTGATTGAAAGAGAAAGAAGAGCTTACCGATCGTTGTGACGGTGACGGCACAAAAGTAGAAGGCGTCCACGAAGTTCCACGGCTCCCACAGCTGCATCAAACACGCGCCGCCGGCCGTGTAGCCTGCAAACAGTGAAGTGAGTGAGAGAAGGAAGAAGCGACGATACCGAGCATAATGAACAGAATGAAGAGGACGGAGACCCGCTTTTCCGGCTGCAGTCCCTCCAGATCGTCCAGTTCGTCTGCTCGCGCGTGCGTGTCCTCGCTACTCGTGCCCTCTTGCGTGGGGATCTCCGAGAACGTCTATACGCGGCGGGCTCTAATGAACGAAAAAAGAAGGAGAGGGCACTAACCTTCGAAGGTGCCCGCATCGGAGACGTTATCCGCCGCGGCCGTCTGCGCTCGATTGCGCGAGAAGCCGCGGTGATTCCCGACGTGATTTTGCGTCGGCCGCAGCGTGCCGCCGCCGTTGCTCACGGGCGGCTGCGTCTTCTTGGCGGAGTTCGGCCGTTTCCTCCGCATTCGGCAGCAAAAGAAGATCCGCCGAAAGCAGCCGCCTATCCGCTTGTAGCAGCCCTTGCGGAACGTGAGGAAGGCGTTGTGGATCCAAATGATGCCGCCCGAAAGGAAGCGGCCCATGTCGGCGATCGTGACCAAAATGAGCGGGATCCCGAACAGCGCGTACATCAAACACGTGAATTCGACCCCACAGCGTCCGGGGCACTAAACAGCCGTAGACAAAATAGAAAAGATTGTCAGGTACTCACCAATGTGCCCGTAGCCGATGGTCGAGATGGCGGTGAGCGAGAAGAAGATGGACGAGCCGAAAGACCACTTGTTTACCCCCGTTCCGTTGATCACGTCCTCCACCGTCAGGTAGTTCTTTGTGAAGTCGAAGAAGACGTCTTGGATTGATCGAGTTCATCCTGAAGCAAGCGGGTAAACAGGGGAGAAGCCTGAAGAGTGAACGTGCCCTGCATTGGCCACCTCGGACCACTGAAGAAAGGCCTCCATCGAAGAGGAAGGGTGTTGATATGCGTGAGGCGGGAGGCCGACCGTCGTCCCATTCGTCGTCGTCGTGAAGTTGCGCGGAACGAAGGTGAAATCCGAAGGGGATTCGTGGGCGAGCGTCCACAGCTGAGCGATTATTCGATTCTTTAGGAGTTGAACCCGAGTGGCGGTGAGATTTCTGATTTTGAGCTCGTTCGGCGCCTCCATCTGAACGGAGAAAAGAAATGACTACTTCGTCGAAGGAGAACTCACGTGATTGAAGAGAACGGCCCCGACGAGCGTGTAGGCGGCGGAGAGAAGGAACGAGGCCCACATGTGGGAGGATTATTCGCAGGTTCTAAACAAAGTGTGCCCTCATTGAACCCAATGCAGAACGGAGAACTACCTGCTTGAACTTCTCCCTCGGGGTCTTGGGCTCGTCGCGAAAGGTGACGCCCGGCACGTCGTCGTCGGTGGGGTCGAGGCCATCCGTCCGGTCGACGTACAAATTCAGCCGTTCGGCACTGCAAAAGCGGCGAGTTAGCGGGGAAAAGCATGCATTGAGGTTCATCCAATTGATTAGTTTGAAGTCCCCTGCAAGTTTGCCCCCCACTAAACACCAACAACAAGACGAAGCGGCGTACAGCAGCGGCAGTCGGCGCGCGGATCGAATCGCTTCGTCCCAGCGCACGACCAGACAACGAGAAGAAGCGGAGGAGGAAGAAGCGGAAGGAGGTGAGTGACCTGAGTTCGGAGATGTCCGCATGGAGGTCCCGCGCGTACGACTGCGATCGACTCCGCGGCGGCGTGAAGGAGGGCGGGTCGATGAGCGACCGGCGGGGGAATTCCACATGGAGCATCACGGCCGGCGATCCCCGTTGCTACGTGACCATTCCGCGACCTGTTCGACTAATTGGGCCCGCCAGCAGGCGGCAATCGAGGAATCAAATGCAGCGAGCAGGACCTACGAACCGGCCACCTTCCGAATCTGCAGTTCGAACATGAAGAGCGCGCGAAGATGGGCGCGAATCAGCGGCAAAAGACCGGAGTTTCTTCTTTTGTCTACGAGAAAGCCGAAAGAAGTGCAATTGACATGCCGGCGGAACGAAGAACGAAGCGGGCGCCAAATGCGGAAGACGGGAGAGTGAAGAGCCAGAAGAGGATTGTTGCATAAAATGCGCGCATTTACGATCGTTTGGCAGCGATCTCGTCATTCGGATCGTTCGGCTGCAATAATAGCCGCGCAATCTCTTCGGTCGGTGGACACTTCCGTCCCGTCCGAACGCGCTCTTCTTTCGTCTTCTTCTTCATAACGCCCGTCCCCTCGACGGGCGCCCGACATCCACGACGTCCGACTGCAAACCGCAATGCGGCCGTTAATTTTAGTACGCATCGATGTTCTCGCGGGACCCGCCGTTCAGAAGCCAAAAGAAGAGGAAGAGGACGAAAAGCGGGGATCTCGCGGTCGTTCGCAAAAACGCTCGAATTCGTCGAGTTCGCAAACGTCCGTTCCGTCTGTTCGATCGCAATTAGAAGCCCCGGGTAACGCGCGGGCTAAATGAAAGAAGAAGGGTAGCTAATGACAAAGAAGCGCTGCACCTTCCTCGTGTTCCCAAGTCTTTCAAGCTTCAAGAGGAACAAAGAAGTGGAAAGTCCTTCTTGTTTCGACGACTTTGAAGTCGACGATTACGGGAATCCTTGATGAGTGCGCAAGAGAAGTGAGAGGCAGGGGTGAAAGCGGAAAGAATGTGGAATATCCGATGATTTCGAGTGGATGGTCGTCGTTTGAAGCACGCGTGGGAAATGCCTTCTCGTTGGTCGCTTTTAATGCTCGAGCTCGTCCGGCTTACCACGAGCTCAAACGAGCAAGAAGGAAGCGGCGGCAAATCAAAACAAGAGACTGCCTCCTTGATCCGAAACGAGGCGTTTGTTTTCATTCGGGAGCTCATTAAACGGCGGACATCAAACGGTCGTTAAATGCGGGCACTGCGGCCTTCCGGTCGAAATCAAAGCCGGAGATCAGCCGGCAGAAGAAACAAATGGAAAGGCGGAGGAACGCGTGGAATGGCGAGCGGCAATCGACGTAGTCGGGCGGTCGGACGGAGCGGCCGGTCGATTCGCCCGCAACCGAGTAGGGCGTTTTGCGGAGCGGCGGCGGCGCGAAGTGCGGATTTTTGCCTTCGCTTTCTGATGAACGGCCCCCGGGGAGCGGCCGATGCGGGCGGCCGAACTTCGACTTTCGCCTCCCGTCCGCGACGGGACGTGCGCTCGAATCGGCGCCCGAACGTTGCGAATCGGGCGGTCGAGAAGCCAAGAAGAAGAGCAACGAAAAGAAGGGAAAACGGCGGAGATGGAGGCCGAAATTGGAACAAATCCGCACATCCGCGCCGTCTTCCGCCTCCGACCGACCGCCTCGACAGTCGCCGCAGCCAAAATAACAACAAAAGGCAACAGTTTGGGCGGCCGCAAAAGGAATAAAATCCTCTTTCGACTTATGTTTTTATTGTGCCCACTCTCCGATGACTCCCGACCGGAGGGCAGAGAAGGGAGCCGCCGAGATTCCTTCGACATCCCCTTCCAACGACGCCACCTTCCATTCGTACAGTCGAACGGCCCTCGTCGGCCATCACTTACCCGTGCAGATTCCAGAGATCAAAGGTTGGATTCACGAAGAAACTCGGCCGCGTGGCCCGCCTCATCGGAACCTCCATGCCGGCGCTCAATTAACGCCGACCGCCGAACGAGAGGAGCGGCCGAATGGACGGCGGAAGTGGCCGTTTCGGTCACTTCCGTCGCCGCGGGAACAAAGGCGCGAATTATAAACGAACTCAAGATGCTGCCAATTCAAAAGAACGGAACATTCGGGCCGCCAATTCATAAAAAGAAGCCCCGAACAAGAGCGCAGACGAACAGCGAGCGCAGAAATAAACAACGAGGAACAGAAATGGAAAGAAGTTGCCAATTGAATCGAAGAACAACGAATTCGTTCTGCTGTGTTCATAAAGAGAAGGTAAAGAACAGGTTGGTTGCTGCCAGTCAAGGCTCGGATGCAAACCACCATCCAGATGTCCCGTCTGGAAATCAAAGAGCAGAAACCAGCAGAAATCCACGTGTTTCATTCGTTCGCATAAATCCGATCTCTTCCACGACCTCTCTGAGGAACACGCAAAAAGCCGGCCACGAGCTGGAAGGGAGCGGCAGAAGAAAGAAAGGTCGCGTATTACTCGCCCCGTCCAAAATTTAACCAAATTATCCCGCCGACTCGTCTCTTCGTCATTCCGGGCGACTAAGAAGTGGGGGGATTCCCCCTCGCAATGAAAAAAGAAGTGATTACCGGTATATTCGACGAGCAAAGCGGACCTTCGAGAACATCCGAGCAGCCGCCGCTTCCCAGCGAACATCAGCTCATTCGGACGAGCGGTGAGCACTTGAAACAACTCCTTAAGCTCGAATTAACGACTTCAAGCTCGCAAATCGAACGACGAAATCTGTTGCCAGGAGTTCTCAATCGTCGTGAGCAAGCGGAGCTCAAGACCACCCGTTCGGTTGGGCGGCGTGAAAGTGACGACGAAACGAAAGCAGGGGCGAAAGAGCGGGTATCCAATTTCGAGTCCAAACTTCACACTTCCCGGGGGTTCAAAAAGAAGACCACCGGATTGGAAGGCGTGTTCTGCACGTTCCCTCGGCCCGCGAATGCCCGGCTGTCTTCAATTATTCACTCGGAAGTCTGCGGAAATCCGAGAAGAGAAACAAATTGGAGATCGCATTCCCCCGCTTCTCCTTTGTTCCCTCCCCGAATGCCCACCGAAATGCAATCCTCTCGCGTTCCCTCCGGGCGATCAGCGAGCAAACGGAACGAAAACAACTGCGTTCCCTCCGGCTTGCGAAAAACTCGGAGGTCGTCGACGCCGGAAGATCCGAAGCCGACGGCCGGCCGGCCGCAAAGAAGATTGGAGTCTCGTCCGGACGAAATTGCGGCGTCCCGTGGAGCACCTTCGCGTCGTCGACCGGCCGCGAGAATCGTCGCCTTTCGACAAGCGCGCTTCCTTGCAGCAAGGCATTAGAACGATCTCTTGAATGCAAGACGAGAGCGAAACAATTGATACAGGAAGTTGAAGGTGTTCAAAGTAGGAGCGTACGTATTGGATCAAAAGGGGCTGAGACGAATGGACCATAGATGAATTGCAGGCGGTCCATTTACTTCAACATTCCAATCACATCCGTTTCAAACTCACTTCCGCAATGAGGCACTCGTCCAATGGGCCGAAATGAAAGACGATCGCATAGAAATCGACGAAAGAAATCAATAGAAAGCGGTTGGCGGCCAAAAGTGAACGAGCGACCGGCGAAAAGCGCGAAGCAGAAGGCGGAAATCCCACGGACTGCCCGCCCGCCCGCATTGTTCTAAACAAGCGGGGCGCGAGCAATTCGCTGGACAACAAAGAAGGCAACCTATGGACCAAAGAAAGCGGGGAAAAAGCAACAGATTGCAAGAAGAAATGTGATCGAATCCTCCTCAATCAGATCAAAGAACTCACCTGGCCTGGGAGGGGAGGAAGGAGTACGCACTGCCGCTCCTGCCGGTCATCGAGCGACTCGTCTGGCGCAAGCAGCTCTTCGGCGGAGGCGGTGGAGGCGCGAGAGCTGGCGGTCCCGTCGGCTTCCCACTGAATAGCAGTCGATTCAAATGGAAACGAAGGAAAGAACGAACCTGGTGGTCGGTGGCGCCTCCCGGCTGTTCATTCGGGCGGTGCTGAGATTCGCGCTGTCCGCAAGCGACATCCGACTGATCGCGCCGGGAATGCGCCGCCCGCTGGCCGAGTGCCGATTCAACGTGAAGTGGCCGCGCATTTGGACGAGCGGCACGAAGGTCTCCAGGCCGCCGCCCGCCCGCCGCTCGGCCCCCCGTCCGCGGCTCCGCGTTGTTGTTTTGATCCATCCGGCCACTACTTTCTGGGTGATCATCGCAGACGGCCAGGAGGAGCGAAAGGAAGAGTGCTCGCTGACGATCATCCACTCACATTCGAAACTGTAGGCCTCCGTTTAAAGGGGGCATGATGATGCTGCAAAGAGTCAGGTAGTCATCACTCGATTTAGAAGCCGCGTGGAAGCGGAAATGAGCGCGTGCCGAGAGTTCCCCACGACTTCCCGCCGAGTTCATTCGACCACGCGGAAAAGCGAGAACGGCGGGAAAGCACGGAGCGGAAAGAGGTTAGAAGTCGCCAAACAAACAAAAGAAGGAATGCACTGCTCGGCAGTAGGTAAGAGCTGTCTATCACTTGCACTTCATTAACCGTTCGAAGCAACAAGTGAATCGGCTAGTCAATGGTTAGTCTACCCATTCGTCGGGCAGTCAATCAACGATCATCTCCGCGAATGGACACGACGCGCAATGCTGAAGAAAAACTAGCTACTTGTCAGGAAATCAACCGAAAAAACAATCCCGCCGATTGTTGATGTTCGAGACGCCAGCCGGCCGGCCGCCGCGTTTACTCGGCCGGTCGTCAACCCGGGGGCGTCGCGAAGATCGGCGGGGTCGGCGGGTCGCTTTGTCCCCAATTCTTCTTTCTTTACGAGCCGGAAGAACAAAAAGACTGGGGCGAGGAGGAGGGAAGGCGCGAAAGCGGATTCCACACACACGACTTAACGGTCTCCCGAATCGGCAAACTCGGCGGCCGCCATTGCCGCAGGCGAAGGCGAGCGCGGGATGTCGCCGTTTGGAGTCGAATATCTGCGGGGTCAATCTCCGCACTGCTCCAGCTCGCCTTCTTCTTTTGTTTCTTCGGCCAACAGACGGCGCGATTCGGTGGGCGAAAAAAGCGGGCAGGATTGTCACCCTCCAGCGGGGGGATTCTCGCCGACCACCCCGCCCGCCGGTCATTCGTTTCTTTTGACCACGGGGAAGACGGTGGGAATCCCGCGCTGCAGACTTCTTTTATCTCCCGATGATCGCCAACGGAAATTGGTTTCGGTTGTTCCTTCCGGGCATTAAGACAGGCCGAGCTTCCCGCGAGGATTCAATTTCCGCCCACTTTTAACACGAAAAACGGCTGTGGTTTCGATTAAACCGACTGCAGGCGGGTGGGGGGAAACACAAAGAAAGAAGTCGAGCGGCCTTAATGCCCGGCCGGCCGGCCGCAGACATCCGGTCGCCCCCTCGATGACCGGCGGGCGCGTTGGAGCGTCGACAAACCGAGTCGAGTCGAGAGTCGCTTATTGTGTTACCGCGTTTGGAGTAGAATGGCGCCCGAAACAATCCGATTTTGCTCGCGATTTGTGAACAAAAGGAACGAGCGGTGATTCCACGCACGGAAATTCCATTCCACACCGCTGTTTACGTTCATTTCTATGGTGATTCCAATTTGAAGGAACGTAAGGTGGACATTAAACGAGGAAACAGGAAAGCAAGAACGGAAGACTGAATTGGAAGAGAAGTCAAAAGATCGTGAACCAAAACGGAAATGAGTGAGACGTCTTTCGAAGCAGCAGTCAGAACACAAAAGAAGGCGGCAGGAGTGAGGAAAGCGGGCGGCAAGTGGCAGAAATCACGTCTGCTCCTGTTACCAACCAACTTCTTTTCGGAGGCCCCAACAAACGAAAAGCCAGACGAAGCGGGTCGGTTGCAGAAAGCGAAAAGAAACAAGCGAGTGACTAAAAAGGTCACCTTGCCTGCCGTCTTGTTGTTCGAATTAAACTTTGACGAAAGCAAACAAGCCGCAAGCGAGGAGGAAGAGCGACAAGTGCGGGAGTCGAGCCCCTTCCGCCTAATCGACCGACCGGCCCCGCCCGCTGCGCACAATGGCCGACCGAAATCAACGGGATTCCGCCCAAATTGTCCGCCGCCCGTCGTTGGAGGTCGCCAGGAAGCCGAAAGAAGCGAAGAAGGCGGAAGGTGGGGGCAGTCCAAAGAGGAATTCTCTACTGAATCCACTCGTTGCATTGCTTATGATCTCAAGCCACTGCCCTTTGTTTGCTCGTGATGCAAATTCCCCTCCACTTGCTCATCTGTTCGCCGGCTCGTTGCCGTTCATTCCGCCTAATCGTCTTCCCAGCGGTTCGTTCGTTCGGTGCGCCGCGATCGCCGCTCTGATGGACTTCTGGACGTTCGTGCTCGTTTGTTGCGTGGGCTTCGTGGTCGGCTGCTACCACCGGAAAGAACGCGCCGCCGGCCGCCGCCGGGGTCGCCATCTTCGGGGTTCGTTCTCCTCCTTTTGTGCCCCCTCATCCTGCCGCTGCTTGCAGCCCGTCTTCGTCGACACGGTCTGCTCGTGGTTCAGCGATTTCCAGCAGCAGGACGGGCGCGAAGTGGATCAATGGTTGGAGCAACACGTGAATGTGAGTCCTTACTCTCGCTTCTTCCCCTTTCATCCCTTTTCCCGTTCAGCACCACGAGGAAGAAGCGCGCCGCTCGTCCCGACGCATCCGTTGAGCCCGTTCTTTCGGTTGGAGTGGCGGTGATTCGAGAATAAACGAAGTTCACTTCTTTTCGGTTGGCTTTCGGTCCCCCGGCGAGTCACTCGCGTGCGTCGAGCGAACAACCCCCGCATTCGTCCCACGAATCACAACCTTTCCGCCAGCAGCGAGCAGGTGAACCGGGCGGCCGGCTTCGCGAAGGTCCCGGGCGTGTGTTTCCACCGGCTTGCGGCCGAAATCCACGAATTTCGGATTCGTAGCGTCCATCCAAAAATACCCGTTTCGTGCGGTATTTCGGCGGCTGGATGCACTTTTGTCGTTAGCAGAAGCACGAAGCGGTACGGTAGCCGGTGATCAGGCGAGTGGTGGGCGAACGATCGACCACGAGGGGGGGTTGAAAACAAACCGGTGGCCCTCATCAAAGATCGCTCCTTGATCGCTCGAATTTCGCAACACCGCCCGCAAAACACTCCAAATGCTCGACGAACGGGGAGGATTTCCGCCGGATGCCCGACCTTTGCACCGAGGTGACGATCGCTGGACTTCGAATCCACGAGCAACTCGCCGGTTACTCACTCAATCCTGCCCTCGCCCGTTCACTCCTGCTTGCGATGAAACAAGAAGGAATGAATTCGGAAATAGCCGAAAAAAGTACCGGCTGGACTCGATGGAAGGAGAGTTCATCCGTCGAGGGCTGAATCACCGGGCAGAAGTTTTTCTTGTGTTGTGCTCCACTTCCCGTTCCTTCCTCTCTACTGTTTCCGTAGTGCCTGGGTGGATGACTGGTTTGTTTTCGACCTACAGGCCAACGGTCAGTTGCGAAAGACGGTGGGCAGTTCGGAAGTTCCCTCCTCCTCGTCTTTTGCATTCCTTTTTGTTTACTCTTCGGATTGGAGCAGCTGCTCGTCGTGGAAATGCCGCCGCACACGAATTCTGCAGCAAAACGAAACATTCGGCGGCCAAAAGCGGCGCTCAGCTGCAGCAAGCAGGCGGCAAAGGACTCATTAATTTTGCCCGCTTCCAGCAAATCACGTAACTCCGCTTCGAACTGCAGTCAGAAGAAAATGAAGCTAAAGAAAGGCTAGCAGAATGACCTCTTCGACAGTCCTGTCAAAGGGGGAAGTTGAACCGAGAGGGCGAATGTCTCAGCGTGTTTACAAAACGGAACGAAACGAGAAATCAGCGGTCGGGCGTCGCAAGCGGGAAGTCGGCGGGAGAACGCGGAAATGTCGCACGAAGTCCCGATTCGACGCCCCGTTCACCTGCCCGACCATCCGCGCCCACTCATCCGCCGTCTTTCTACCGTAGGGCCGGCCGGGTGGACTCTTATTCGAATCCACCTCGCTCGCTCGTTCACGCCCCGCCGCTCGCGCATTCCCCAAACGGTGACATCAGGCGGGCACGCGTGGAGGCGAGCTGAAGGTCGAAAACACGAAGAACGCTCCAATTTGCAACCGAATTGACCGCCGGCCCACCGCAAATAGCCGCGAATGTCGGCGAGTCGGTGGACCGCGAAGGCGATCCGTCAACTCGCGTCGGCTTCCGCTCGCTCGGCGTCGCCGGTCGGCCGTTCGAACGCGCGGTCGGCGGATGACAAGCGGGATGAAATCATGATGAACTCGCCGCATTCAATAGAAGGCGGTTGTTTACGACCAACACGCATCTGTTTATCCACTTGATTCTATCGCTTGGGTGGCCTCGAGCTCCAGTTCATGCGTTCGTTTAGAGCGCCCACTCACTCACTCACACGTGTACGTGCTCCGCCTTCGACTCCGTGCTGTCCGTCCTGCTTCCTGCTTGTTTCTCGTGCTGAGCTCACCAACGACCGGTGCAATCGTGAACGAATTATTGACGTAACGACGAGGATTTCCGCCCGCTTCGTGTAGGTCACTCACCCGCTCTGATTTCCGCCTTCTTCCGTGCACTCCTCGCGTGCACTCTGTCGTCTAGTGCACCCGCCCACTCCAACTGCACACGTCAATTGGAGACGTTTGCGATTTGTCACTCGCCGTGGGCAACAAAGAAGGAGGGGGCGGTCGGCTGATTAAAATTTCAATTAAACGCGCAAAGCAGCCGGCAGCCCGCCGAACTTTTGCCACTTGTTTTCGGCGGGGCGTCGTTTCATGTCTGCCGTTCGCGTGAATAATTCAGGCGGTGCAGTGCGACGAAACCCCCCGTCCTTTCGGAAAACAAGCGCCAATCCCCGGCGCTCACCTGCCGTCCCGCCGTTTCCATTCGATTGTGCTTACGGTGGGCAGCCGGCCGGGCCCCGGCTGCTTGTGGGGAGGAGGGGGAAGAAGTGAGTAATCGGTGGAAAACAATCCAAATTCGTCCCTTTTTCTCTGCAATCCACCACTTGTTTGTCGAGCTCAAAGGCTCAAGGAACGTCGCAATTACCGGCTCGATTGTGCGAGCGAGCGAGTGGGTTGTGTGGGGGGATAATCCCGGCTGTCTGATGAACACAATCAACGAGGAAAACAACAAATGAGCGAACAATCGGCTCCCTTCTTTTGAGTGACGACCGGCAAATCGAACGCCCAATCCGGCCGCCATTTCGAACACAATGGAAGGGATAACAAGTGATTTCTTCACACGTGTGTTGTGGTCGATGACATTCACGACTTCCACACGAACTTCCGTTTGGTTTGTGACTTTTGCTCGGCCGACTGCAAATCCCGCCGGCTGGATAGGCGTCACGAAACGGCGACGGCGACGGCGGGATGAGTAATGAACGAATGAAACGGGCGGGTGATCCCCGCTAATCCGCGTTCTTTTCACTCGCTTCCGGCCTGTTCAATGAGCACCGGCGGCGTCATGACGAGAATGCAGTCAGTCGGAAGGGAGGAAGGCGGGGATCGTTCATTAACCTTTTGCTTGGCTTCCTCCCGTTCGGTTGCGCACTTCTGCAGCTTCCGCAAGGGGATGAGTCGTGCGAGGAAGAGGGCGGGATTCTGACCGCTCGCCATTGACACAAAAAAACAACTTCGCGTCGTCGATGAAAACAGCGCCGTTTTCAGCTGCCGGCCGCCCATCCACGCAAAGGGCGCGGCCGGCCGGCCGGACGGCGGATCCACCTGCTCGCCGCTTGGCAACGTGAATCACCGGTCGAAAGGGGCGGGATCGTGCGGCCCCGGCAATCACGGCCGTCCTCTCGACTCCACGCGAGTATTTAACCTTCGTTTCGTGTGCCGAGAATCGAATTCGTGTTCCTCCCGTCGGCCTCACTTTTTTCCTCTTCTTTTTTGTTCCACTCGAATAACTTCGGCTTTGTTGCAGCTCGCCTCGCCTACTCGCCCACCCACCCACTCGCTTCACTTGCACGCGGTAGTTGCCTGCGGGTATCCAACGAACACTTCGATCGATCTTCTTCCCTCGAATCCAATTGCAATGCACCTCAACCCTTCGCTCAACTTTTCTCTCTCCTCCTCCTCCCTCCGCCGGGATGATCGGCTCCGGCACGGGCGTATTACGGTAGGCGAAGATTCTGTAACGAAACCATCTAAGCAGATTGTTTAGTGCTGGCCCGCTACGACGAGGCCTCGCTGAGGGGGTGGGCGGACAACATTCGGAGTGCGTACGAGCAGAACGAAGAAGCCGCCGCCGCCTCGGCAGCCGCCAACGTGATGAGCCGCGAGCGTCGAGTGAGTTCCCGATCAAACAGCAGCAAAATGGGGAGACTCGTCACTCGTTTTGCACTTCGACCTCGCAGTCGGCGGGGTTTCCGGCGGGCGGCAGGTGCAATCCGAGCGGTGACGGTCGAACATTCGCGACGAACTCGACAGTCGGGGATCGAAAACACAAAAGTCGGAGTGCAACATTCAAAAATTCTCACGTTCACCGGCGAACCGGAAGCTAATCGTTGGCCTCTTTGCAGCGCGTCCAGGAGAAACGATCGGCGGCGGGCGTGAAGCCGCTGGCGTCCCACGAAGACGTGTGCGAAATGAAAATTCCGCGCCAACTACCAGCCGAAGTTCGGCCACGGTAAGCGGCTTCAATCAATGGCTCCTCATCATATCTCTTCTTTGTTCAGAACAAAACGGAACGCGCGTCGAAATCCAGCAGGATTCCCACCGCGAGTTCCGCGCGACGTTCGTCGAGTGCCAAGAGAGCCGCTCGCCCTGCAACGGGATCGACGACGGCTTCACCTCCGAGTGTGTGACGATTTACGGCATGATGCCGGCGGGCATCCGCCCGGAGGGCAGCGACCAGCCCTTCAGCGAGGGCCTCATCAAGATCCCCGTCTCGTGCAGCTGCCGACTGCGGCGGAAACTCGGCCTTCTCGTAGAGGAGTGAACGCCGGGCAGTCATTTCGCTTCCCAACTTCGATCTCTACCATTTTGTTCTCCGCCTGTTGATCTCAACCTTCGTTTATTTATTCCTTTCAATCGATTCCCACTTCCCTCTCTTATTTCGCTTACATCCCGCGTGCCCGCTAGTCGCCCGAAATCGTCGAACGTTGACAATAAACACATCAATCACTTCAACCAGAAGAAAGTTCCATCGAAGGACGCAGAAGAAGTTTATTCTCGGGCTTGAAGGATCGAATAGGAGGCTCGCGGATCAGACGCGGTGGTGGCCGCCAAAGTGGTGGTCGCGGCCGCCATGACGGTCGGAGCGGTCGTGCCTGAACGACGCGGAAGAGTGAGGGTTACGGATATAGTCGCCGGGCAACTCACGAGTGACGGCCTCCGTGGCCGTGGTGCTCCCGACTGCGGTCGTGACGCTCGCGCGGGGAGTGGCCGCCGTGGTGCCAGTCGGTCAGCCGACGCGACGGCGGCGAGGCCGAGGACGAAGAGGAGGGCGACGAGGAGCTTCAAGAAGAACATTCTGGCGACTGTTGGTCGGCAGAAGCCGACGGTCGCCTTTTAAACGGGCGGGCCGGCGGTGTAAAGCGCGCTGTTGATTTACAGCGCCCCGTCCGTTGCTTCTCGCTTGCTTCGTTTGATTTCAACCCACTCGCTCCCAAACGGGTTTGGGCGGCGGGTGGTGAACGGCGGGCGGCGGTTTCATTCGAAAGTTCAGACAAGACGGGCGAATGATTCGTTTATTAAACAGCAGGCAAGGAGATCGAGTTCAACGGCGACGACGGCCCACAACGACGGGAGCCCGACAGGGCATCACGCCGCCGGCCGGGTAGCCACGCGCCGCCCATGCCGTAGCCGCCGCGGAAGCCCTCGTGCGAGCCGTCGCCCCACTCGATCGAGCGGTCGGCGCGCGCCGAGCGGCCGGCGGCGGGCGCGGCGAGGCAGACGGCGAGGACGACGGCGAGCAGGAGGCGCAGGAAGTTCATCGCTCAGCTGAAAGCACTTTTCAATCAACCGCTTAACACTCAAGGGCACTCACCAGTGAAAGAAGAAGAGGGCGTTGGGATTCCCAAAGTGCCCCCGCCTTTTGTACCCGCCCGCCCGTTTGCTTGTTGTGTTGACGGCGAAACGCCCTGAACCGATTAGGAATGAAACTTCCTTCCCATCCTTCGCGTCGTCCTTAATGGTCGACGATCAACTGTCCGGAAAAACAATGTCTAAAAGCGGGGCGATCACGTGCGTCGCCGCGGCAAGCTGCCAACGATCGCGGCTCAACAAAACAGGCACTTCTTCTTCGGCAGCCAACGGTTACCCCGCTGAAATTTATTGCAGGACGTGTTCAAGCATTAACGCAGCTGACTCTTTCTTCTATTTTCAACTATACCCACGACTCCTCCCAATTCGCAGTTTAACACAACTGGACGCGAATCAAAGGGGAAACAGGAACACAAGTCGTCCAGGCGGAAGATCGGGCACGGTGCCCGGCTGACCCACGGCTCGACGATCATTGGAAGCAAGTCGGGCAGCTGGCGGTTGAATTGGAAGCGAAAGACGACGCTCATCCGCGAGCTCGCCGTCGAGCTGACGGGACGAAAGGCGGACGTCCACGCGGTACTCGAGTTCGACGATCTCGCGCAGGATGTCCGCGCCCGTTCGGGTTGGCGGCCAGCCGTTGGGTCCACTGCTCCAGGTAGCGGGGGCCGTAGCGCACGAGGGGGGTCACCCCGAACACACCGCTCCAGCGGGCGGGCATCTCGAAATCCCAACCGGCGACACACGCGATGTTCAGCTTCGATTGGAGATGGGCCGGCGATCGCGGTGGAGGCGGCCGACTGAAAGCCACTTCTTTTCCACCTTCTTCTCGCTTCCAACCTCACTTGAATCGCCCGGGTGTGCTCCAAATCGTTCAGCGGCTCCATGCAAACGCAGAAGTTCGAGGGCACTTTGGCGTCGGCACAGCCGCGTTCCGTCGGGATCGGCGCGAAAAGCGAAGTGCCCACTCGCTCGCGCTTCTTCCCGCCGGTCGGCTCGCTTCCGTCCAGCCGGAAGTCGACGAGATCCCGCAGTGTTTCGTGCAGATCGAAAGGTCGACGTGAAGCGGTTCGTGTTTTCCGCAAGGCGCCGCCCCCACTCCGGCCGCACCGCGCGCACCTTCGGCGGCACGAAGACGGCGGCCAGCGGCATTCGCTTCCTCCACTTTGCCGTAGTACGAGTGTTTGATCGGGTGCTTCAGTCGGAGATCAATGAGACCTCTTCTTCCCTCCCAGAACTCACGAATTCGCTGTCCCATGATCGCCCATGATCAGAAGGACGGTGTTCTCCAGCACTCCCGTTCGTTCCATCCGCTCCAGCGCGTCCCGCAGCGGCTCGTCGTAGAGCTCCAGATTGTTGCCGTTGGCGTGCGTGAAGAACGAAAGGTGGTTGAAGGAGAAGTGGCAGCGGTCTTTGTAGACGGTGGAGAACCTGCAGCAAACAGAGGTGAGTGGATGGACGGGAGTGGATCGCTTGCCGCTCCCACAACCGCAACCACTTGGAGATCATGAACTCGCCGTTCACGCACACCGACTGCGCGTTCAGGTATTTGTACAAATACGTGTAGTACGGCCTAGGGGACTCATTGGTTGAACAAAGGAGAAGGGGACGAACCGAAAGTAGAAGTCGGTGGGCACTCGGCGGAAATCCCGGTGAACGCCTGGTAGTGAAAGAGGCCGCCGTCCGGCTTCCCAGGATCGTCGTTCCACATCGTTGCGCATCCGTCTTCTGCAACAAGCAGATGGAAGTTGAGTAGCCGCTAATCCCACTCTGCATCTTCCGAAAGACGAAATCCACGTGCTTGAAGACGTCGTACCCTCGTTTGGTTTTCGCTCAGGAACTGCCCCTCTTTGAGGAACCCGTCCAGGCCCCGGTATTCCAACTCGAAGCCCATGCCGCCGAGCAAAGCGAGCGTGTTGATCGCCGAGTTGTCTCCCCACCTGCGATTCACCCGTGTACCCCCGAAGAACTTGAAATCCCGTCCGGTTCATGAACTCCAACGTGCGGGGCATGTGCCGATAGAATTGATTGCGCGAAGTGGAGTCGATTTGGAGGATCGCAACGTTCAGGCGGTTGAAAGCCGGCGGCGGGCGCACTTCTTTCTTCTCCCGAATATTCGCGAAGGCGTTGTGGTAAACTAAAACACGTGGGAAGAAGTTAGTGGATGAATTCCTTCGTGATCAACGTCCACCCAATCGTTGCGTCTGCTTGTGCCAACACTTGACCGCAAACGAGTCCTTTTCGACGAACAGGCGGCGATTCAACGGCAACTGGAAGCACACGAATGAATGGAGGGGAAGAAAGAAAGAACGGCCTTCTTCCACGACCCCACGAAGGTCGGCTGGTCAATTGCCGGCCACAACGCCCCGCCGAGCTCGCGGTAGAAGCAGTCGACCAGCGTGTTCTGGAGGGCGCCCTTGAAGGGCCGGCCGGCGAGCAGCTCGCCCGTCCGGCTTTGCGTGACAATCGCCTCGAATTCGGCCGGCGAACACTGGAATCCTCGGCGATGTTTCACGTGCCGCTCTATGCTGGGGTCTTCTGCAAACGAAGGCATGGGTTGATTGAAGTGAATTAAAAGAAAACCGACCGCTCTGCAGGTTCGGGAAGCGACACGACGCTTCGAACGGGTGGGAGAAGCGGAGGTCGAACGGGAAGACGGCCGAGTGGTTCGCGAACACGACCTCCGCTTCGTCCACCGCCTCCACGCGGTCGAAATCCTCGGCATCGCCCGAAACGACTCGTCAAGTCGCTCAAATTCCACAGCAGGAGGAGGAGGACGGCGGCGAACGGGAGCCACCGAGCGACTGCGAACACCCGGCTCCAACAGATTTGTTTCTGCTTCTGATCGACGAGTGCGCTTGATGGAATTAACGAGAGGAAACTCACCAATCCGTAGGCCAATTGCTTGATGAAACCGACCCGGAAGAGCCTGGAACAAGTGGGCGTTTGTTTCAGCAAGCGGGACGGCCATCAAAAAGCAGAAGACAGAAGTGTTGGAGCCGCTCCTGCTTGACGTGATCTCCTCGAATTTATTGGCAAAACATCCACCTCCGTTCCCCCACGAACTCCTTTCAAATCAAAGTACGGGATGGAAGGCAACAAGGAAGAGACGCCGAAAGGACGGGCCCACCCACCCACTCGCCGAATCATCCCCCGTCCTTTCACTCGTTCTGCCGAAGAAACTCACTTGAATTCGCCCGTTTGATCTTCCATCCCCAACTACAGGAAGAAGTGAGCTCTGCCCCTTACCAAATCAACCTGATCGCCCAGACAAAAGTGAAATCGACCTTCCGCTCGGCTCGCGCCTCCAGCCGGAGATCCTCGACCGCCCGTTTGATCGGAGGGCAGGCGATAAGCCGCGAGGATTTCGCCTTCGATCACTCCCCCGCGGATTGGCGGCCCACTTCCCCACTCGCCAGCCTCCTCCCGAGGTCATCCCGCCTCGTAATCAACCGAAGGGATCGAAGGAACGAGCGGGAGGAAGGAACAAGTGTTTATTCAACTGAGTCGATGCACGAGGCACAAACCAACGAATAAGTTAGCAGGGGGGCGAGAGTTGGAGAATACTGAGAGACGGAGGGGGGACGGACCGAAGCGATCGAAGTGGAAGGCGGGTGGGGGACGGACAGGCGACAGGTGGGTGGGTGGATCGGTTCGGTGCGCGCCGGCGGCCTCCGCTCAGTTGTCCTTAAATTTGGTCATCAGGGACTGGAGGATCTCGTTGTGCGAGATCTCCGACTCGTCCGAAGCCTGAAAGCAGCGAGCGGAAGGAAAGAATGAGCGGAATGGAAGGGGAACTCACTTGAATTTGGAGGAACTTGCCCGTTCCGAGCGCCGTCTTGATCGCCGACGCCGACGACGCGTAGACCATCTTCTTCTTGATGGAGGCGCCGTCCGGGCACAGCTGCAAGCAAACAGACGAGTAAGAGGAAGAAGGAAGGAGGAAAGAAGCTTGCCTGAATGAAGATGATCTTGTCCATCTTTGGAGACGCCGGCGCCCGGGCGCGGACACGTGAACTTGAAGTCGAAGACGGCGTAGCGGCAGTCGGCGTAGTCCTGGGTGCGCTCCTTGAGGTCGCGCACGAAGTGCTCGTAGGCGGTCTTCGAGTTCTCGTCGTGGTCGTCCGACGTGACGCCCACCTGCAAACCACGAGGAAATCAACGAAGAAGAGGGGGCACTCACGTCGGCCGGCGAGACGGCCGCCTCGACGACCACGTCCTTCTCCTCGATCTTGTAGATGATGTAGCGAAGAGTGCGTTTGCCCTCGGACAGCTGCTGGAATGTTGACTGACAGTCGGCGTGAACGTTGACTCCGGAGCTCATCGTTGGGCGGGCGGCGGGTGGGCGGCGGGTGGGTGGATGAAACTGAAACGAACGGCGGCGATGAGAACGAGCACTCGAACGAAAGAGCGGGCAAACACGCGAGAATGCGCGATCGGCCCCCGCAGCTCGCCGCCCAACGGCGAGCAGGCGGCCGGGCGGGGGCCGAAAGGCGGCCGCGAGAAAGAAAGGAGAAACGCGGCCGTTCTTCCACGCACACGCTCCGAGTGACTCATCGGACGTCGACGTCGAGCGGGGCCGCGAGGAGCCGCCTGTTCGTCCGCCAACCGAAAGAAATGCCCGCCGACGACCACGACGCGACGAAAGCGGCCGCCGTTTTGTACGCCGCGCCGGCTGGACGCCAAGCGACAGACGCCGAGCGGAACGCCGCCGCCGCCAACCCGGCCGCGCGAGGAAACAATCCGCGCGGGAGGCTCGTCGGCCGTCTCTTGCGAGAAGAAAGAAAGCTCGTGGGCGTCGTGATCGAAAGAATCAATCGGTCGGCCGCCCACTTCTTTTAGGCCACTTCCCGCCCGCCCGCGCCGCCCCACGAGCAGAAAAAAGCGTCGTGAATCACGCAGACCGCCCGACAAGATCGCCTTTTGATCGTCGAAAACAAGGCGGACGGCGTCGTCAAAAGAAAGCTTGTCGAGAATCCCACGGAAGAAGGCCGAATTGCAACGTCGATTGTTTGTTGCGTGGAGGAAAAGAAGCCACGCCGATCGATAAGAAAGAACGCCAACCGTTCGCCCGCCTCCCCCGACTTTTCGGCGCCTTTTTCGATTCGAACGCCGGGCCGCCGCGAGAAGAGCGCGCTCTGCGGAAAAACAAGTGGATTTTCGAATTTTGCGGCGCGTCAGTCGAATTGGGTCGCCGCACCTCGCCGGACGGACGGACGGGCGAGAGCGAACGGGAGCAGAAAATTTCGATGAAGTTCGCCGCCCTCCGCTCGCCCCCGTTCGTCCACTCGCCCGCCCTTCGCCCCCCAAACAAAATCGAGAAAAGGCCGCGCGAACGGGCGAATAAACAAAGCGGGCGGCAGTTCGAACACGAGCGAGAGGACGGAGGGCGAGCGGCGAGGAAGCGCGGCGATCGACGAAGACGGGGCGGCGGCGAGCGGCGAGGGGCCGATTGCTCACGACGCGCCCTGCCGCCCGCCCCGACAGTCCGCCGCGCTCTCTTGCGGTCTGTCGGACGCGTTCGCCGCGCCTCGCATTCGACGAGCCCCCCGACTGCCCGCCGATCCAAAAGCGAACGCAGGCGGCGGCGCGAACGCACGAGAAGCAAGCAGGCGGGCGGCGAGGGGAGGGAGGGGCAGCGAGGAGAGAGCGAACGGCGAGGCGGAAAGGGGCCGCTTGGTGGTGATTCACGCTCGCCGACCGATCGGAAATCGGCGGCGTCGTTGTCGTGAGTTCATCATCAACGGAAGCATCGATTATGCAAGGAACTTCCGTCCGCCTTTCGTAACCACCGGCCGATCTCGTGCCCGTTTCGAAAGGCGAGGAGCAAAACGAGCGGGGCGGTCGAGCGGCCACTTCCGTCCGTCCCCGTCCCCCGTCCATCTGCCGCCTTTCCTTTCGGACCTTCGGCGGCCCCGACGGCCACTCGCGTCTGCGCGCTCTCCGCCCCGCTCGTCCACCCGCCCGTTCGTCCCGCGAACGAGGAGGCCGCCCGTCGGGGACCGTCGAACGAGCAAGCAGGCGAAATTCGTTTCGAAACGCCCCAACCAGCTTTCCCCTGCTGTCAACGGAGCACGGACGAATGCGTTTATGACCGGTTTAAGCGAACGAAGGCCTCAATCGAGCGAGCGAGTGCAGGAGAAGGCGGGAATGTTCTAATGGGAATCCCGCATGCGGTGCGTAAGTGCGTAAATCGAGACAACAATCGGCAATCAGACGAATAAATTAACAACAGCAAACAATCATCGATGTACAAAAGAAGAAGGCGGCAAGAGACGCGTGTCCAATCCACGATCCCCTCAATACTTCTCCGTCCACTCGAACTTCTGCAGCGGATCGTCGGCATTGCAGGCGACTTGGAGCAAATCGGAGGAGCCGGCGTCCTCGCTGACCGCCAGGCACAAGTCGCGGTGCTGGTCGTGGATCTGCTTCGTCGACTGAAAGCACACAAACGAGGGGATTCAAATCAAATGAAGAGGACAAACCTTGTCGTACTTGTAGGGCCCGTCCACCGTTCCTTTGTGGCAGTGGTTGGTCATCAGGTGTTGGCCCTGTGGCGAGATGCACCACTCGCCCTGCGCCATCTGACCGGCCTTGTTCAAGCGGACCACCTGCAAGTCAAACGAATAGAACGGAAGGAACTAAGAGGAGGACTCGCCTGATTGCCGCCGTAGCCGTGGCAGCGCGTAGCGCCGACGATGCCCGGGCACGGGGTTGCCCATCGTGTCGATGCACTTGCTCGCTGGCCGGGTTCTTCGCCTCGCCCCACACGTCGTTGTCGGGCAGCAGCGGGTAGCTCTTGGGCACGTCGTACGCCACGTACTTCATGAACCAACTGAAGGGCTTGCAGTTCAGCCGCTTCCGCAGCGCCAACTGCTCGCTGATGTCGCCCGGGTCGCGTTTGATGGCGGCCGGCTCGCGAATGAAGTAGTAGCGATCATACTCGTCCATCCACGTCTTGATCACGCGCAGCATGTTCTAAAGCCTATCGGTTAGTGAAGAGAACCCGCCTGTCTGCTCACCGTCGAGATCACGGGCTTTCCCGCTCAGCTTGCCGAAGCCGTACGGCATGTGGTTGCTGCAAAGGGCGGGTTTCTTTGGTGAATCTCAAGCGGAGAACCGACCGGTAAACGTGGCCGACGTGCGAGCACGGAACGAAGAGGATCCCGCCACCACACTGCCAGATTTTGAAGGACAACTCGTACTGCTCGCCTAAAAGCAGGGAAATCGAAAGAACATGCACGAAAATTCGTCCACCTACCGCCCCAAATTTGCAGGCCCGGATCGTAGAAGCTGCAATCAATTAAGCGTCCTTATTTTTGCAATCCTTTCCATCGAAACGAACCCCAACTCCTCGAACCACGCCTTGTCAATGGCGAACAGGCCGCCGGCGTGCGTGGGCGAGCGGAACGGTTCGGAGTTGAACTTCCGACGCGCCTTCTCTTCGGGCGAGATCTCCGTTTCCTGCAGTCAATGAAGAGGAAATGAATGAACAAAGAGGAACGAACCTTGTAGAGCAGCCCCCACTCGAAGATGCCGCGGAAGTGGCGGTCGGCGTCTCCCGTACACGCGGCTAAACGAAAGGAAATGAGAAAGAAGAGGAGGAATCGTGTGCTCACCGATACTCCCACGTGTTCATGTCGATCCCATCGATGACGGGCACGGTCATCACCTTTCGGTTGTAGCGGATGGGGGCGAGCAGCGGCACGAGCCAGTTGTAGTTCACCTCGCAGTGCGCGTCCAGGAAGATCACCACCTCGCCGGTGGCCGCCTTCGCGCCGATCGTCCGCGTGCGGATCAAACCCTCCCGTTCGGCGTTGCGGATCAACCGCACCTTTCCCGTCGAACTGCTTGATGTACTCCTCGAGGCGGGAGCGCAAGTGATCTGAACACACCAGTCAGAAGGATGAATAGAACGAGAGGAAAGAGGGGACGAACCTTTGTTGCTGAAATCATCCACCATGATCACCTCCTCCAGCAGGTGGTTGGGCGAGCGGTTCAGGACGGAGTGAACGGTCCGAAGCAGCGGCGACCAGCCCTCGTTGTGGAAGGCGATCACCACCGAGGCGGTCGGCAGATCCACCGGGTACTGCCAGTATTTGCACCTGCAATCCGATCATCGAATTTCTTTCATCCGTTCGGCCCACTCACTCCTCCATGCGGACGTCCGGGAATGGAGCGGTTCATGGAGATCATGTCCGAGACGAACGTGTTGAAGCCGAACTCGTTCATCGCCCGCTGCACCTCCGGCCGGTTGGCGTCTGCGTACACGGGCTGCCCGTAGTCGCCCGGCTCGTCCGTCTTCGGCGGCATCGGCGGCTCGAAGTTGCCGAGTTGGCCCTTGATCATCATCGTGCGCGGGTCCGCCTCGCCGGGCAGCACGTCCTGCGCGCCCCACGAGTCCGCGGCTCGGTTGCCGATCGAGCGGACCGCCTGCTCATTCGTCTTCTGCAAGCAACGACGAGTTAAACGACGAAAGAAGAGGGTTACCTGGCCCAAATCAGTCACAGTATTCAAATACGTGATGAACGTCAAAAAGCCGAGGATGAGCACGACGCCCACGATCGTCCTGAACACACCGAATTCAATCCAAACACGAGGATGGAAGGGAGAACTCACTGGTGCCGAAAGTAGCGCCGGAATTCGAGGCATTTCCGCTTGAGGGACATCGCGGGACGTGAACGCGAACTGCGGACACGTGGATCACGACGAAGCCGTTCGGTTTGTTCGCCTGAAATCGCAGGAAGTGAGCGGGCGGAAACGAAGAGCCGATCGAACACGACCGATCCCCACGATCGAACGCACCCCAGTTTGCCAACGCGAAAGAAGGACGGAGGCGAGCAGACATGACCCGCCGCTGGTCAAGTGTCTTCGACAACTTGTCGGCTCAATTGTTCTGCAGTTGGAGAACGGTAACGACAGAGAAAAATGTCTTTCAAAGCATCGACACATAGTTCCAACAGCTGCCAAGAACGAAGTGCTTGAACGGCAAACTTCGAACTACAATGGAATTCAACAAGTAAACAATAAAAATCATTCATTCTCGGCCTGGTTTCAAAGTTCGTCTTCTACCTTCTAATTGTGGAACGGGCTGATTCATCCAGAACGCAATTGTTGTTCCAAGCGGCAGACGGCGGAATTCCCGCTCACTCATCTCCGTTCTTTCCGACCGTCGGAATCAAAACATTTGCGTTGGATTCGCTCATGACGGCGGCGGGCGGCCGATCGTTGGGGGCCGAAAATCACGGCTCTTCCGTCATTTCGGCCGCCCGAATGTCCGCCGGCTGCCGGGCGGCCGAAACGAGCCGCGCCGCTTTCGCCTCGAATTCGAGCGACTCGTTCGGAATGTCCGGCCGGCGGGTCAAACGGCGGCGCTCGGCGGGTGGGCCGAAATGCGAGCGCCCGTTTGCCGCCGACTTCCGCGAGCCCCGCCGCATTTAAGCCGGGCGGCCACAAGTCATGACTCACTCCTCAGAACGCTTTTACTCCTTCTTCCTGGAGCTTTGATCATAACTTTGTTCATCCCTCGACTTTTGAACTCGAATTCGTTGCTGGACCATTCTCGGCTGGCTGTTGCGTGATTCACGGACACTTTTGTTTGTTCAACTCGGCCGTCCGCCGGCCCAAACAGGAAAATAAATCGGCCGAGCCGGCCGCTTCTCGCGCCTTCCGAGAGGACGGATTTCCGTTCCCTTTCCACACAAGCTTCAATTATTTCGCTCATTTCGTTCTGCGTGGTGTTCGCTCGCCGTTCGTCCACCAACACGTGCAGCCAGCTATTCAATGGATCCACCGATGACTCATTGTCAGAAGTGTTTCGCAAAGATTTCGACGATTTCGGTCCGTCGGGCGCGCAATTCGAGCGGCCAGCTGGCGCCCCTTTTGCCGCCATACGAGCTCGGGCGGGCGGGCGGGCGAGTGGACAAACCGCTCGGCCCTCCCGCCTCCCCGCCCGCCGTTGCCCAACCGGAGGGAAGCCGGCGGTTTCCATGAAGATTCCCGCACCGGCCGGCCGGCCCGCATTCGTTTGGACACGCAATCCTCAAATTGGATTCCGTTGGGTTCACGCCGCCGAAAGGTCGTCCTTTGGATTATTCCTTTGTGAATGGCTTTCTTTTCTCCTTCGTTACCCTTTCTTTCCCTTTCGCTCCGTTCTGCAAGTCAAACGAGTGAGTTGGCCGGCCGCCAGCACGACCCAACTGTTTGTTTGCGGCCGCCTAATCGGCCAAAAGCGCGCGGTTTCGCTCCGTTTCGATCGACTCGGTGGACGACGCTCCGCTTGCCCGCTTGCAGCCGCCGATTGCTCGTCCGCCTGTTTCCCAGGGACGGCGGCAGAGTAGGACTCCTTGCTGCACGGTCTAATGGAGGCGGGTGGAGATTTCGAAATGGTCCATTGCGCTAGGGCAGACGACTTGCTTGAGCAAAGGAAAGGCTGATGGACTTGTTTTGCAGAAGAAATGCGCAATTCTCGTTTCTTTCCGCTTTTTGTCATCCCCGACGCTTATCAGCCGTCTTTTCTTCGTTTTTCCGTTGCTCCAGACCGCCCGAGTCGATCGGACGGCCGGCCGCCGGAAGAGTGCGGGCGGGCGGGTGTCCAGCATGCGTGTTCTCTTCAACGACAACAACATCTTGGATTGCAGGAGATGCCCGCTCCCGAACGAGATCGACTGCTGAGTCGATCGGAGGAGCCGACGGCCGCTTCGAGCGCCGCCGAGTCCGCGCCGCTCCTGCCGACCGCCCAGCCGGACGCTCCGCGCCGCAACTCGTCCAACACCCGCTTCCACGTACGTTCTTCCTTCCATTTCCATTGCTTTCCGTTCGAAGGTGTTTGTGACTTTTGGAAGTCATAAACGAGGCGCTCCACCGGCCCCTTTCGATAAGAAGCCGCCCGTTTTAATTGGTTTCGATCGAAGAGGCGGGCGCCGAAACGTCAATCCGGTCGGTCGGGGCGGCCGTTCGGTTCGGTTTGGAACTCAAATTTCGGCCCACCGGGGCCGCTGGAGGCGGGCAGGAGGGGGGGCGATCAATTTTGCACATTCGGAATTGATAAAACAAAGAACGGAAGCGAGAAGCAAGCGGGCGGGCGGGCAAGCAGGGAGCATCCCGCGTGTTTGTTTGAATTAGCGGGAGCGGGAGATTCCGCTGGAGCGAGCGGATGGCCGCCAATTCGTTTGCGGCCGCCCCGCTTGTCCGCTCGTTTCGGGATTTTAATTCGTCAATTGACGCGCGCGAGATTGCTTCCATTTTCGCTTCTTTTCGCGTCTAAACCGCCTCCTTCTTCGCTTCCGGTCGTCGAGGGCGCGGCGGCACAAAAGTGATGTCAAGCTCGGCACCGAATCAACTCGGGCGGCGGGATGCCGTCGGGCCGTCAGTCATTCCGGCCATCCGCTTTGTGGTTGGTCGAGTCCTTTGCTTCCATTCTTTCTTCTTATCATTCCGTCGTTCGTTCCTCACCTGTTGCTTCAGGTGACGCCATCGACCTCCAACATCACGACGCTGGACGAGAACGGCGGCGAGACGGGCGGCCTGAACGCGGCGGCGTACGCGAACGCGCGGAAGGGCTCCGCGCCGGCCGGCGGCGGGATGCTCGAGGGCGCGCCGCCCGCTCGGCAGCCGCACGGCGGAAGTTCGCCGGCGATCCCCGAGCTGGGCTCCCCGGACTCCCAGCGCGCCGTTCAGTTCAACGTGGGCGAGGAGGACGAGAGCCGCGAGAACACGAGTGCCGCCGACAACACGATCACAGCGAACTTCAAGAGCTGGAGGCGAGTTGAACACAACGTCTCGTCGTCTAACGTCGTTTGATTTCAGACACATGCAAACGATCGACCATCCCCCGCTGATGGACTTCTACCGCAACTCCACGGACGCGGAGGGCGGCGCTGCCCAACGGCCGTCGATGCTCGAGCTGCTGCACGGCGGCAAGCAGACGGATTTCGACGAGTTTCGGGTTCGTTTCATTCACAACTCCCTCCAATCAACCAGTGGGTTGCAGGAGCAGAACGTGGAGCTCGTGGATCAGCAGATCGAGAACGAGAACAAACTCTCCGGGCGGCAGGCCAAGGGCTCGCGGCTGGAGTCGCTGATCTCCGCCGTACTGCCCGACGGGAAGGAATCCTCCGCTTCCGCTCCGGCGGCCTCGAACGGACCCTCGCCGGTCAAGATCGCGATCAACCCGCCCGCAACGCCACGCAAGAAGTTCGGCTGGATCGAGGGCGTTTTCTTTCGTTGCGTTCTCAACATTTTCGGCGTAATTTTGTACCTTCGAGTGTCTTGGGTCACGGGCCAAGCGGGGATCCTCATGGGCAACCTGATCGTTCTGGTTCGTTCCTCTCCATTCCCTCTTCAATGCACTCACTTCCTTCCTTGCAGTTGGCCTCTCTTGTGACGACGATCACCGCGCTGAGTACATGCGCCATTTGCACCAACGGCGACGTGAAAGGAGGCGGCGCGTACTTCCTGGTTCGTTTTATTCGAAAGAAGATCGAAAGAATTCTTGCTTGCAGATCAGCCGCTCGCTCGGCCCCAACTTCGGCGGCTCCATCGGCCTCATCTTCTCGGTGGCGAACGCGGTGGGCGCCTCGATGTACGTCGTGGGGTTTGCCGAGACGGTCCGCGATCTCCTCGTTGAAAAGGGGATCGTCCTCATCGACGGAGGGCTGAACGACGTCCGAGTGATCGGAGTGCTCACCTGCATCGTTCTCTTCTGCATCGTTCTGATCGGGACGGGCTTCGAGTCGAAGATGCAGGTCGGTCTGCTCGTCATCCTCCTGCTCTCGATCGTCGACTACTTCGTGGGCACCTTCTTTCCGCCCAGCGACGAGATGCGACGGCGGGGACTGACCGGCTATTCGAGTGGGTCCACTCGATTCTCAATGCCACCTACTCCTCTTTGTTTGCAGTGAACACTTTCAAAGAAAATCTCATGCCCGAGTTCCGCGACGGCAACTTCTTCGAGATCTTCTCCATCTACTTCCCCGCGGCCACTGGGATCATGGCCGGCGCGAACATCAGCGGCGATCTCGCAAACGCGCAGAAAGCGATCCCCAAGGGCACACTCATCGCCATCCTCTTCACGACGCTCGTCTACTTGCTTCTCGTGACCGTGACGGGCAGCACGTGCCTGCGGGACGCGGACGGCCTCCATTTGCCCACTCTGCTGACCGAAGTGTGGAACACGACGGTTGACGCGAGCCCGCCGAGTGTCCCGAGCACGCCGTTCGCCGCCTACTGGCAGCCGCACTGCGTGAACAACGGGACGTGCCCCTACGGCCTCATGAACTACTTCCAAGTGATCGAAATCACGTCGTTGTGGGGACCTCTGATCCTCACGGGGATCTTCGCCGCTTCCCTCTCTTCCGCTCTCGCCTCAATGGTCTCCGCTCCGAAGATCTTCCAAGTGAGTTCTCCCGGCAGCTCCTCTCCTTTCAACTCCTTTCTGCAGGCCGTGGCCAAGGACAAGCTCTTCCCGGGCATCTCCTACTTTGCGAAGGAGTACGGGCGAGATGGGGATCCTCGGCGGGCGTACTTCCTCGCCTTTGTGGTCGCCCTCCTCATCACTCTGGTCGGAGACCTCAATGCCATCGCTCCGATCATCTCGAACTTCTTCCTCGGCTCCTACGCGCTGGTGAACTTTGCCTGCTTCGACAACGGTGAGCTCACTTGCCATGTTTGTTTGTAATCGAGTGTTCGCTGCAGACTTCGCCCAATCGCCGGGCTGGCGGCCGTCCTTCCGCTTCTACAACCAGTGGGTGTCGCTGCTCGGGGCAATCCTCTGCGTGTTCGTGATGTTCGTCGTCTCGTGGTTCACCGCCCTCCTGTCGATGGCCTGCTTCATGGCGCTCTTCTTCTACCTCTCGCATCGGAAGCCAGACGTCAACTGGGGCTCTTCGATCCAATCCCACAACTATCGACAGGCCCTCCACTCGGTGATGCGGCTGGAGCACACGGACGAGCACGTCAAGAACTACCGGCCGCAAATCCTCGTTTTGACGGGCAACCCAGCGGCTCGCCCGTCGCTCGTCGACTTTTGCGCGAACATCTGCAAGGACAACTCGCTGCTCACGTGCGGCTACGTGAGTTCTTTCCATCTGTTCCTCTTATCCATGCTCGAGCTTTTTGCAGGTGGTGCCCTACTCGCCGTCGGACCAGGTCTTTGCGATGATCTCGAAGATGAACGAGCAGCTGCGCGCGTGGCTGAAGAAGCGGCACATCAAGGCCTTCCACGTTTCCATCGCGAATCCCTCACTGCGTGCGGGCGTCCAGTCGTTGATCCAATCGAGCGGCCTCGGGCGCCTCCGCCCGAACGTCCTCGCGCTCGGCTTCAAGCAGGACTGGACGACCTCCGACCGGCAGTCCGTCCTCGAGTACTTCGGGATCATCCAGTGAGTTCTTTTTCGTTTATTCAGTTTCGTGATCCACTCGCTGCAGAGACGCCTTTGATCGGAACCTCGGAGTGATCATCCTGCGCACGAATTCGGGCGGTTTGGACTACTCGGAGATGATGAAGTGAGTTCTTTTTTCATCAAATGCACTCATCACTTGCTGTTTGCAGGGCCCACAACGTCGGCGACACGCGAAAGCTGAACCTGAAGCTGCCCGAACTGCGGCACAACCAATCGGAGCACTCGTTGACCGGAGCAGCGGCGGCTGCAGCGGCCGCTCCTTCGGCCAAGGCAATGGAAGTGACTCCGAGCGGCGTGATGAACCTCCTGCCGAAGGACAGCGCGCGCTCGAACGGCGAGCTCAAGGACAACGGGAGTCTTGCGGCCGTGAGTGCCGCCTCCTCCGAGTCGCGATGTTTGGACTCGAATCGAGGTGAGCGGAAGGGCGCGAAGGGCACTAAACTCGTCCTCTTCTTCTTCTGCAGGCTCGCTGCCCGGCAGCCACACCGACCGGCCCGACCTGGACGAGGAGGATCAAACGGAGACGGAGGAGCACGTCTCGGACAACGAGGAGGTGGTCGAAGAGGACGAGGAGCTCACCGGAGCAGCCGGACGGCGACAAGCGGCGCGTCAACTTCTACTACGAGGAGGGCGGCGATGCGGAGGCCGCCATCCTGCAGGAGAAGCGGAAACTCGTCGTTCGCAGAAGGTAAGTGGGCATGGAGCGGATGGGCGAACGCAAGCAGAAAGGACGAACGAATGAAATGCGGGTCTTTAGAAAGAACAAAAGCAACTTTTCGCTTCTGAGGTTAGCCAGCAATCTTGAGTGTCGTTGAGTGTTTCGTGAAAGTAGCAGGGTGTTGTTGAGTGCTCGTGTTAGTGGTCGTGCATAACCGAGAGTGTGTGTAATCGGCAGGTATTGTGCTTGTGATCGCTGTAGTGGAAAACTCACTCCCCTTTTGTCCCTGTCCACCACTAACCGTTGATCTTTCAGCTCCCGCCGGATGACCGCCGCCCAACGCGAACTCCTCTCGTCGATCAACCGCTTCCAACGGCGAATCAAGAGGTGCGTCAACCAACCACTCATCCCTTTTCATCCTTCGTGCTTGCAGGCATCATCGACGTTTGGTGGCTGTACGATGATGGAGGCCTCACTCTCCTCATCCCCTACCTCCTCTCGCAACCCCGCTCGTACCTGCAGGACGCGAAGCTCCGAGTGTTCACGATCTCCACCTCCTCATCGGGCTTGGAAGCGGAGCATCGGAACATGGCCGCCCTGCTGTCGAAGTTCCGCATTTCCTTCTCGGACATCACGATCGTCAGCGACATTGGCCGCAAGCCGAAGAAAGAGACGTACGCTTTCTTCCATCAATCCCGTAGCTCACTCGTTCGTTCGTTCGTTCGTTCAGGATCGACAAATTCCACCACCTGATTGAACCGTTCCGCGGCGACGAGGACGGGCAGATCTCCGACGCGGACCTCAACAGCCAGCGCGACCGCACGTACCGGCAGCTGCGAGTGAGCGAACTCCTCCGACAGCACTCCACGGAAGCCGATCTCATCGTCTCTGTACGCTCACCGCTCTTTCCGCTCACTTTCAATGCTCGCTTCAGGTCGATGCCGATCCCGCGCAAGGGCATCACGAAGGCGCCGTTGTACTTGGCCTGGTTGGACTTCATGACGCGCGACGACCTGCCGCCCGTCCTCATGGTCCGTGGCAATCAAACGAGCGTCCTCACTTTCTACTCGTGACCTCCTCCTTCCACTGCTCTTCTTCGATGTTCTCAATCACGTGCATATTCCTGCGAACATTTCATTCCTCTTTCGTCTTTTGCTCCAAGTGCCTTCTTTCTGTTCTTCTGTTCGGTTGATCGGTGAATGAAGAGAGTTCTTTCCCCCGGAGACTAATGAGTGCGGTCATGAAAACAAGCCGCCGCTTCTTCGCCGGCCAAACGAAAGGAGAACAGCCGCGTGTGATCGGGCGGGCGGCGGGGACACGCCGGCCGGTTGTTAATTGCACTCATCAAACGGCCGAATGCTCGGCCATGTCAAGCGGGCGGGCGGCGGGCAGGAGGAAAGGGAAATGAGAGAGTGAACGCGGCCGGCCAAGCATTGTTCTCGGACACGCCCATCGTTCGTTGCTTGTGGATTTGTTCTGGCTGCCCACGGCTGGCGGGCTGATCGATGCGGCCGCTCGTCAAACGGCGGCCGGATTGCTTGTTCGAATTCGTGTTTCGATCCGCCCAACCATTTGCGGCCGATCGACCGCCCTGCTGCTTTGTTTTCCTTTGATTATTTTGTGAGTTTCAAGGCCGTAAAGGCCGTGATTTTTGTGAGAGGATTCCAATGAAGCGGCGGAGGTGAGCGGCGGTTTGGATTTCGGCGGTCGAGCGGCAGGTGCAACGTCCCGAGTTTTCTTTTCGTCTTCTTTCGTTCGTTTCTTTCCTGCTTGAGCTCATGAATCGGTCGGCATGAGGCCCACGGCAGGAAAGAAGCAGGGATGCGGTTTGTACTCTGCGTTTCACGTGCCTCCTTTCGACTTCGATCCTCTCGGTTTTCTCGGCTGCCGTCGGCCATCGGTATTTCCATTTGTATCCTGCGGCGAGAAGTCGGCAGTCAGCAGGCCGGCGGGCAGGTCGTCCGTCCATCCGCTTATTGTTCGCGAGCATTCGGGCATGAGCGAAGGCGGGCGAGAGAATCGAATCTATTGGCCACTTCTTTGTCCTCCGAACTCGCCGACTCCGCCGACTCTTGCCTTTTCATGAATATTCAAACGAAGGTCAACGGAGAAGTTTTGATTTTGGCCGTCGAGATTGAAACGGGGGGCATCGTTTCGTTCTCGGTTTACTGTTGGGGTTGCTACGAGCTTGTGCGGCTCGTGCTCCGGCCGGTCACTCCGCTCGGAGCGAGCGGAACGATCAGATAAACGAGGCGGCTCGTCTGTTCGTTCGGTTCGTTGCCGTCGCCGAAAGGAGGGGCGACAAATGCGGGGATTATGAGCGGCGAGTGGGGCGGCCGGAAGAAAACTTCTGCGAACAAACGGGCCGCCCGGATTTCTCCCCGGGGGGGCCGCCGGTTTGCTCGTCGTCAATCATCTCCCGCGCCCACCCGCGAAACACACTCGCTGACACTTCGGAAGGCGGTTGGCAGGCCGTCGAAGTTCCTTCCGGACGGTCGGCGGGCCGGCCGGCGTGTTGTTCGTCGTGAATGGGAAATGAAATGAGCGGCCGGGGGACATCGGCCGGCCCGCCTTCCGCGTGGTCGTTGTACGAATCGAAGTTTATCGTCTGGGAATCTGCAGCCGGCCAGCAGTCAAAAGGCGTTTGGCTTAATTTCCGCCCCCTTTGGGCCTTTCATCGCGTGTCCACTTCTTCCTCGCTTCTTTCTTCGTGGTTGTTTCTTCTGCGTATTCGTGATGATGAATGCGATCGACCGCTGTCTCGTTCGGCTTCTCGTCCGCTGGCCGCCTAAAAGCCATCTGCCGACCAACCGGCCGTCCTTTCGTTCCATTGATCCCCCTGCCCGCCGGCAAGGTCCATTTGTCATCGAGCATGAAGGCGGAAAGGCCACTCGACTCCATTGGACTCCACTCGCTTCTCTTCGGAACTTTCGGCTGCTTTTGGCCGCTCGTGGTAATCGGCGGGGGACTCGCGCACTTGCCGGTGGGCTGATGGGCGGCGGACGGCGTCCAAATTCAATTGGACTTCCGCTGCGCGTCCGCCAATTGTCCGCTCCGAGCGCGCAAAGTGGTGGACATCGGCGCCCGCCCGCTCGCTCGTCGGCCGGTCGGTCGCGCCGTCGGAATTCCGCCCGAAAGTTCGCCGCGCATCCCGCTGGCCGTCCGGCCGAATCGCCCGCAGTTCCGTTGGATGGGCGGTTCGAGGCGGGTGTTTGCCCTCGAGGCGGGAAGTTTGTTTGTTGGCACGACGCCTCGCCCCGTCCACCTCGTCTGCTCGTTAGTCGCCTGCCGGCCTTCACCTTCCCGCGGCTTCCCCTCCGTCCGTCGGAAACGCATCCCGCCACTCGCCGGAGGGAAAACCGGCGGGAAAGTGGCGACATCGACGGCTATTTCCGGCAATTTTCGCCCACCTCCCGCCTTTTCTTCTTCGCCCCCTCGATGGTGGGCCACTGGCCGCCTGCTTCGCTTTCGGCAACTTTCCAATCAGGAAGCCGCCGCCTCGTTTAATTCGCCCTCGTTCCGTCCAACTGGGGCGGAGATTCGCGAGAATTCGGACGAGCGTTAGTCGCCGCAAGCCGAAGAAGAAGACAAACAGAACGGCCCCGCTTTTAATTTAATCAGCGGCCTCTTTGGGCCCTCGAATTCGCGCCCTCCTTCTTCTGCCCTCCACCCAACGGAATGACGTCCGCTAATCAGGAGCGAGCGGGGAAATCGGCCGGGTTCTCCGAGCTTCCAGCCAGTCGAGGGCGGCAGATTAATTAAAAACCGAATGGGTTTCTTTCGCCATGTTTCGTTGTCCGCGTGCGTGTACGAGGAATTCCCTGCAGTTTGGTCGGGAGTGTGCTCTTGCTCGCCTGCACGCCCATCGACCTCCCTCACTCGCAGTCGGGCGGTAACGGATATACCGGCCCCGGTTCATCCGCTTGCGGAATCCCGCGGCTTCTCCGGCTGCAAACTTCTGCGAATTTCGCCACCGGCCGCCGCCCAACCGGTCGACGAAACGAGTTTACGCGAACGAAAGGCGAACAAATTGGATCCAACCTCTCGCCTGCTTTCATGTGGACGATCGCGTGTCCATCCGCCCGTCCGTCCGACTGGCTGGCCGTTTGGTCGCTGCGAAACGCGCCTCGTTTTATGGCCAGTCGGCTCGCTCGCTTGTGAGAACAATGGCCGGCCGTCCGTGCAGGCCCCAATTTCCCGCGTTCATTCCAGGTGGATGGATCCGCCAGTTCGATGCATTCCACTCTCTCTTCTCTTTGTGGTTAACAGTTGACAGTTGACTGTTGAACGGAACAATCAGCCGCCATTCTTCCACTTCCTTCCGTTCGATCCTCGTTTGTCGTCCATTCGCCAACTTGTTCGCTCAATTGGGCGTCCAAATGCGTCGATCGAAGGCGGCGGCGGGAACAAAGCGGCTCTTCGGGCAGCGGGGTCCCCGACGGCCAAACCGCATTAACGAAGCCGCGAATCCGGCGGTCTTCATTTCGGCGCCCGTTCGGGCCGCTCTTCTCGCCCGCCGTCTTCCGCCTCGTTCCCGTCGGCCGCCGATCCTCCAATTCGCGCATTTTTGATGACTCCCGCACATCCCGCCGCCCTCCGCCTCTTCTGTCCAGAGGTTCCCGCGTTTGCATCAGCGAGGGAAGCCGGCCACTTTGTGCGGGAATCCCCACAATCCCGCATTGATCTCCTTGTTATTCGCTCGCTCTTTCATTAACGTGCGGGCACTTGTTTACATTCTAGCGGAAGATAACAGCTTGTTGTTCAGCACTGCCCCAACTCCAATGCGGGCATGCGGTTGGAATGGAGCCCTCGTGTTTGGCTCCCGCACCTCTTCTTGTCGCTCCTCTTGATCGAAGACGTTCGGGCGTATATCTCCTGCTACTCCTGTGCCAATGACTTCGTCGTTTGGGTGAGTGATCGTTGAAGAAGAGAGGGTTCAACCGATCGTTTAGAACTGGAGACACTACTTCCTGAAACGCAACTACCACATTTCGCAGGGCGAGAACTCGTGCGCCCACCGGACGGCGTTTCCCGAGAGCGCCACTAAGTGCAGCACCTCCTGCTTCCTGCTGTTCATCAACGGGACGGACAAGACGACCGGCCTGACGCTCACGCTCGGCGTGGCGCGCGGATGTTCGGGCTCCTTTCTCACGGACGAGCAGTACGTGAGCCGCCACCTGGGCGTCCAGAGTCGACCTTCCGCTTCCGCCGACTACCTCCCGCGTTCCTACGATAAGGTGGGCAACAGAAGAAAGTCCTTCAATCGATTGTTTCTTCCAGTACGACATCTCCGAGCACTGGTGCTTCTGTGCGTCCGACTACTGCAACGTGAACTCGTGCTTCGACGAGTGGCGCTACTCGAATGCCTACGGCTACGCGCCGCTGAACACACAGCGCAGGTACCAGCCGGCCAGCGGTCATGATCGGCGAAGAGAAAGCGACTATTACAACGAATATTGGCATCATTTCTACAACGCCGCCCATCCGACAAGGGCAGACTTCTTCGGCTTTCTCTCTATCCGTTTTGTTCCTTCTTTTTGTTGCCCGTTGATCCCTCCCGCAGCCATTCGTTCGTTCGTTTCACTCGCTTCCTCTCGGTCCACTCAAAGAAAACGGGGTACTTCTTTCTTCGTAGTCTTCAGCTTCCTTCTTTCCTATTAGATCCAGCACCCTCCTTCTCCACAGATATATTGGTTGAAATGAGTGTTCTTTCTTATTAAACGCGTGAGATCAAACGAACAGAAACGAGCGAAACGGAGGACGAGGAGAGATGAGGGAAGAGAAGAGACAAGGCCAATGGGACGCTGTGGAATTCGAGGAGGAGAACAACAAAGAGAAGGAGGCGAAAGGAGGATGAAAGCCCTTGCTTTGGGGTCCGATTTGTGTGCGGAACCGGGAGTTTCGAGTTGATTTGCATGAGCGCAACGGAAGTGGATCAATGGAGAGGGGAGAGGAAGAGTACCCATTCGGCGAGCAGTCAACAACGAGGAAGAGGAGTGTGCAGAAGAAGGTTGGGACGGCCACCAATCGGTCGATGCCTATGGCCGTCGGATTTCGGGCGGCGACTCGTCGGGGATGGGCGGCGGCAGGATGCGGCCGCTTTCCGGCTCGATGTGAATGAGCGGTAGGTGGCCGCCCGAAGTGATCGGAGTCCTGCCCACGGCGTCGTAGCCGCTCGCAATCGTGATGTCGTCGTCCACAAAGTGCGTGAGCGACTCCATCGAAAGGTTGAGCGGCGGCACGACCGCCGTCCGCGTGGGCGTGAGCGGCGCGTGGGGCAGCGGCGGCGGAACGGGCGGCGGCAGACCTGCAGCGACCGTTTGGGCGTGAGTGGTGGCCACGGTGAACGAGGGGAAATTGCAAGGCGAGCAATCACCAATGTGCGAGTACGAATCGATTGGAAGGGTTGACGGGGTTGCACCTACGAACGAACCAGAATGATCACCGTAACCGAGCGGGGGGCGAGGAGGAGCACACGAGCAATCGGAAAGGAAAAAGCCGAAGAAGTGAAAGGAAGCACAACACAAAGCTTTTCCTCCAAAATTACAGGCTTTTGCTCGAAAGTCGGGGATTAAACGAGTGGTTCGAAGGGTTAGTCCAAAGAAAAAGAAAGCCGAAAGTACCTTGTGCGAGGCGCCCGCTCCCACGTTCACGAACCACACCACTTAGAGACAATACTCAAGCTCGTCCTCCAACTCAATGACCGGCGGCGAGTCGTGCGGTCGCTCACCTCCGGTGCGCTGATTGTGCAGACTCGTGAGGAGGCGCTCGATGTTCGCGAGGCGGCTCTCCAGCGACTCCGACGCGCCCGCACCCGCACGCTCTCGGCGGGATTGGGAGGAGGCGGACTAAACGGACAGCAATCAATCGATTGATTGCTTCGGAAGCTCACTCGATAGTGCGGAGCTTCCTGGACGAGCAACGTCGTGCCGTGGGTCGACTGGCCGTCCGGCTGTCCGAACGCACTCCCGCCGCCACTCGCCGCGCCGTACTCCCGCACGCGGGCACTTCGAGTGGCCGCGTCTTCGTCAAACGTCTTCCCGCGAACCATCGAGCGTCGTCGGTCGGCCGCACTCGGCGATCGCGGGCGCGGCGGCGATTGGGTGCTGTAGCGATGGTTGGGGATCGCAACCACGGCGTTCTGCTGCGTCTCGTCCACCATCGTGATCGAGTGCGTCGAGTTCGAGTTGGGGACCATTCGGCCGGGGCCCTAAACGAAGGAGGCGGTCGGAAGAACACTTTGTGGATCACCCACCCGCTCGATGTCCGTCGCCCCGGTGGGCGGATTGACGAGCCGCGTTCCGTGCCGCTCGCGCATTCGCATGAGAAGTTTGCGGATGGGGTGGTCGTTCGAAATGTCGAGCTTCTCGTTCTTGCGCCGCTCGTCCAGCTCCTTCTCTCGCTTCACGTCCACCACCTTGCGGAATTTGAGCTGAAAGCCGGCGATGAATGAATGGGCGGAAAAAAGAGGGAACGCACTCGATTGGTCAAGTTGTAGGTGAGGACAAGGTTGCGGGCGAACGAGTTGGCGAACGCCTTGTAGAAGTTGAGCACCTCCATCAGTTTGTCCTGCTTGATCATGTGCAGATCGGTGTAGGTGAGTGCGCGGACGTTGGCCGCCGACTGGCCCGTCCGGTGGTTCTTCCAGAACTCGTCGCCGAACACGTCGCCCTTGCCGAGGATCGCCACCACCTCCTCGTCCTGGATCACCTCCAGCGAGCCCGAAACGACGAACCACAGGGCGTCCACCGACTCGCCGGTGTGGTAGAGAAGGTCGCCGGGAGCCGCGTGATTGCTCTGCAGTGAGGAGATGAAGAGAGGGGGTGGAAGGGAGCACTCACTTCGAGGTACATGGCCAACGACCGCAAACACCCGTCAGATGCCAACCGGAAGCACGAATGCTCGTTGAAGACCTTCCGGTTCAAGTGGACGCAAATCTGAACAAGTGGATTCCTTTCACCCTCTCCTTTCCTCTCGCTTACGTCCGCCTTCATGTCCTTGGGGCAGTAGCCGAGCACTCGATTCGTGTCGATTCCCTTGGTCATCGCCCACGTGCTCACCTGCAAACAACGACGAGTGGCTAGAAAAAGCAAGAGGAGAGAACGAACGACGTAGTCGGTGACCCGATCGGCCAACTCGCGCGGCACCTCCTGCAGTTTGATGAACTCGCGGATGTCGCTGATCATCTGGTGGTAGCGGACGGTCGAGGAGGTCATTTGCTGAAAGAACGCGGGTTAAATAAACGCTAGAATGTTTCTCTGATCGCTCGAAGTACCTGCACGATGCCCGTCATGTGACTAAACAAAAGGAATGACTACTGATTACCAATCGATGGGCGCCTACCCGAAGATGGCGGCGTAGAGAAGGGCGGAGATGACCATCAGGAAAACGCCGAAGCACTTCTCGCCGAAGGTCGTGCTCGCGATATTTCCGAAGCCAACCGTCGACATGCAGCTCATCGTGAAGTAGAGGGCCGAAATGTACGAGTGCGCCTTGTCCGGCCCGCCGATCAGCTTCGTGTCCGTCGAGGCGGTTAGCTGCAAGAAGACGAGTGAATGATAGACGAGTGAAGAGAAAGACGAACATTGAAGGGCATCTTTAGATCGTTGCTCAATTTCATCAGCCAGCCGTCGGGCCGACCGGGATCCAACACCTAAACGAAAGAAGTAGACTCTCTTTTTCTATCTGGTGAGACCTGCTCACCCTTAGCCTCATCTCGTACTCTCCGATGCCGTACCTGCAATTCAAAGCAATGCGTTAGACACGTTATAATGGGAGAAAGTGATAGAACTTGCCAAACACACGCCATCCTGCAATCAAACCGATAGAAAGTGCGAAGTCAACGAGAACTCACCAATGGGCGACCAAAATGAAGGCACAAAGAAGAAGCAGCAGCGTTGCAGCACCGTATTCCAAGTAGTTGTCCAACTTTCTCGCGACTGCAACGAGCAAGCATTCCTTCACTCCTCCCGGCTCTCCACCCACCTCTCCCGAGCCGGAGCAGTCGGACCACTTTGAGCGCACTGAACAGCGATCCTATTCGTTCGTCGTCGTGTTTGAACATGCTGCAAACAAATGAATAAACAAAGAGAGATTGAGAGGAGAAAACGCACTAGAAGATGTCGTACGGGAGACACGACAGCAAATCAATGACGAACCACGACTTTAGGTAATTCCTTCGTATGATTGAAGGTTCTATTACGACCTAAACAATCAATAAGGTCAAATACAATGGTTGCTTATTGTTTGCACTGACTTCTCCGCCCGGACCAACGAAAGTGGTGTGAAAGTTTAGTCTGAAATAAAGGGGTGAATAGTCGTGGTCATACGGCCGTTTGTTCACAGAATGTCCGCAAAGAAAGATCACGTCCACTATGGAGTCCATCAGAGCAACGTAGTCGATGAAGCCGCTCGGCGGAGGGTCGCGGTTCTTGAAGGCGATGTTGAAGGGGACCATAAAGGCGGTGTAGAAGGTGAGGGCGAGGATGGACCAATCCCACACCGTCTTGAAGCCCGAGTAGTGGAGGATGATGTGCGGCGAGGTCTTCGGGGTTTCCTGTCTGCAACCGAAGAGTTTCATCCGCCCATTCGGTTGATCGCCCACCTGTACTGCGGGAGGAGTTCACCGGCCAGGCTCAGATTCGACAGAAGCTGCTGATAAACGATGTAAAACGGATGAATAACACGGCGGGGAAAGGGGACGGCCGGACGACGAGCAACGTCGCTTTCACGCACACCGAGCGGTGTCAATCGAGAGCTCTCCAGTGAGTTCTCTTTTGCAAGGCCTCGCTGAAAGCTCTCGACCGACGGCCGCACACAAGGGAGAGACGGAGGGGCGCACTCGAAAGGACGAAGCACGAGGACGACGGGCAAGTCGACACGAGCGGAACGAACGACGTCACCGCCTACCTGGTTGAAGTTCGAAGTGATGCCCGTGCTGGACTTGTGCAGGTCTTTTGTTTCAATCTGATTAAACTGCTGTCTTGACTTGGCAATGCGGGCGATCTGCAGGATGCGGCTGAGGCCGAGAACTGAACGAGCGCAACCGTTTAATGGAGGTCCTTCCTTCCTTCCTGAAGTGCTTACCCTTGTTGTTCTCGTCGTCCAACGGTTGTTTCAGCGGGGTGATGTCTTTGAATTGACACAAATAGAGGACAACGCGGCTCTTATCGTCCTTGATGGGCGCAGTGTTCGTCAGCAGCCAGATTTGTGTCTCTGGAAGCAGGAGCAATGAACAAGAGGTCATCCAAACCGGTGCTCACTGTTCTTCTTCAACAACCCCAACTCCGCCTGCTCGGGCCGGGCGTTCTCGAACGCGTTTTGCAGTCGTTGGATCACCTGAGGGTCCGTGTGCTCGCCATACATGAACGAAAGACTGAACGAAGGGATTGAAGAAGCGGAGCGAAGGGGGAGAACCCACTTGCACGGCTTCTGCATGATCTCCGCCCGCGAATACCCGATCATCTTCGAGAACCCGTCATTGCAGTAGACGATCGGGAAGTCCACGATCTGCGCATTCGCCAGAATGAAGCTGCAGTCTGCAAGCGGACCGGATCGGGAGTGAATAACGTGCAATCGATCGATTGAATGCAAGAAAAAATGCCACAATGATCACCCGAAGGCCCCACCCACGAACCACCGATAGAGCACGGCAATCAAACCTTTTCGCTCACCCGTGTTGTTGCAGCGGCGAATGACGTTCTCGAGGAACGTGTTCTGAACACAAACGAATGAACGAGGACTCCCCACTGCTAGGACTCACCTGCGGGGCGACGAGCCCGCGCTTGGCCACGACCATCTCGCGGCGTTAGGGGTGCCGCGGGGGACGCGCGCGGAGTCGCCGAGTGCGCACCCCCGAGAGGCAGCCGGCCGTTCGACCTCAGCGGCGACCGACCGCTTTGCCGCCGTTTGTGTCGAGGGCGGCGGGCGCGCGAGTCAACGGCGGCGGCAATCGGCGGCGAGCGAGCGGAGGCGCGCGGTGCGGCGACCCGAATCATTCACACGAACTCGCCGCTCGCTCTCCACCGGTGAACGAAGGGGAAAGGGGAGGAATGTGCAGCGACCAGCGGCCGGCCGACCCGCGAGACGTCCGCGAAGCGCTCAGTTGGGCAGCACGAAGCAGATTGGAGCGCCGAATGCAGCCGTGAATGTCGCGTTGTGTCATCATGACGTGCACGTGCAAAAGCGACGGACGAAAGCTGAAAATCTGCCAACTAATTAGTGGTCTCGTCGCCAGCTATTTTGGGCCAACGGGACGAAGAGTGAAGAACACGGACGGAGTGGACGCACGGGAGGCTCATGGGAAAAGAAGGTGGGCAGGCGGGTCGCCCACCCACCCACTCATACGTGGACGGAAAGCAACTCGGTCGTTTGGGCGCATTCATTTCGACCGAAAATTGGCAACCGACGAGGCCAAACGCCACTAATTGGCCGCACTTTTGATTCCTCCGCACAATCCTCTCGCTCTCCTTAAGAAGACGGAGATGTGCGAAGAACAAAACGGATTACCGCCCCGACCACGAAATTGCACCTTCGCGCCCGCACTTTTGGAATCAAATCGGCCGCAAAACATCGCTCTTCTGCCCGCCGCTCGTCTATTTCCGTCCGTCCGTGTTGCCCGTAAAATCGGGGCGGATGAAAGCGCTGGCCGGCCACATGCCGCCAGCCGTCCAGCGATGACGCAAACCCCCCACCGGTCGGCCGGCCGGCTGCGGTCGAGTGCCGCCTTTAACGATCGGGATCGCACGTCATCGACCGCTCGCTCCAATCACAACACTCGCTGCGGTTCGATTAAACGACGAGGAAGTGCGGGAGGTCAAAGCGAAGGCTACAAGTAAAGGAGAGGAAGTGGGCAGTTTGGAGTGAACCGCAAGACTTCAATGGCAAGACAGGAAAAGAAAGCGGACGAGCAGGTGGAATCGACGACGAAACGGCCGCCTTGTTTTCTTCGCGATTTCGGCCGAAAATTCGCGCCGCACGCGTATCGAATGGGAATTTCTGATCACTCCGCAGTGCGAAGTGCGGGAAGGCGGGAGGCGATCGATTTCCGTCGAGCTCCCGCGAAGTCCTCGCCGAGTTCGATTCAAACCGCCGCTTCCCGCCGCTCATTTGCGATTCCCTTCGGGGGGAAACGCGTGAGAAAGGCGGCAGCAAACACCGTCGACGTAACGAACCGCTTCGCGCCGACAAGTGGGCAGAAGACACTTCCGAACGAAAGATCTGAGCCAAAAAAATGGAGAATAAGGTGGGAAGAAGGGAAGAAACAAAAGGTGGAGTAGAAGTTGGAAAGCACGTGAATGACTGCAAGCTGCAATTGAAGCTGCAGTCACTCCACTCGCTTCCACACGACCGCCCCTTGCAAGCAAAGAACGTCGTCGGCGTGATCCAGGCGACCGAATTCGAAATTCATGGGCGCGAAAGCCGGTCGGAGTCGTAAGTTCGAAGAGGAATGTGCACGAAAGCCGCCGGCCGGTTGGTCGTCGTCGCCGGCTTCTCATTTCTTCGCGTTTGTTTCGGGCGACGAACGAGCGGAAGTTGTCGCCGTGTGGACGAAGCGGAGGCGGCGGGCGACCAAATATTCATTTTCTCATTTCGGCCGTCGCCGACACGTTCGAACGTCGCCGCTCGCGCTCCCGCTCGGTTCATTGAGCGCCGAACCAAAAGGGGAAGAGCAGACGAACGGGAGTGCAACACAAGCCTCCGATTCGAGGCATCTTCGCCGTCCTCTCCGCGGATTCCAGCAACTCGCTTGTCCGGCGATGAGTGGGGATTCCCCTCAAGGAAGCGGAAGATGGCCGAGCGGCAGATTAAACGAACGACGTAATCAGGAAAAAGCAAGGAAGCAGGATGACTAAACGGAAGTGTCGACGGAACGCCCGTCGTCCTCCGCAATCCCCCCTCACACCCACCCTCGGCGGTTTCTTTGCGGACGAAAGCGGGAGACGAAAGCAGACCTGCCGCGTATGACTATACCGCCGAGGTCCGACCGCTTACCGCTAAACCTGGCGGTATGCGGTATGGCACCGCCGCGGGACACCGCCCGCATGGTAGACGAGGGGGGGGGGACGAAAGGGGCCGACCCAACCGCTCTCACGACCCCGACGGACGTGTTTGACCTTTCTAGACCCTGCTTTCTTCGTCGTTCGGGACATAATATATTTCCACTGGCGGGAGCGTACGGAAGGGTTGGGGTGGGGTGGGTACCGCCTTTTTGGGTGTGGGGGTAGCGCGATTTTACCGTCGGCGTGCTGCCGGTCACCGGTCCTGGCGGTCCGCGGTCCCCGGAGGGGACGAAAGGGGCGGTCCTGCCCACCAACCGGCGGCATTCGACGGGCGGCCGGCCGTGCGGGCGCGAAGTGAACTCATGAATTTTTCACGCGCAAGACGCGACAATCGCGGGGCCGCGCGACCGAACCGGGCCGGCCGGCTTCGCTTCGCTTCGCGTGACCCCGCCGGCCGTGACGAAACGAAGCCGAGAAGTCGCGAACGTGACGCAATCGACCGTTCGGCCGCATTGTCCGCCCCGACCTCGAAGACAAAAGGAGGACAGCCGAATGTCCAGATTAAGGCCGAGAAGGCAACACACAAGAGGACGAAGACGTCCGTAAGCTTTCCGGTCGAAATGCCCCGCCGGTCGGGCGGCGGGGACGTTCGCGTACCAGCGGGGCGAAGACAAACGAGCGAGCAATCAGCCGGGCGGGCGGTTCGCCCTTGATCCCCGGAACAATGGCGGGAGGGGGGGCGGAGCAACGGCATCCATTCTGACCGCCCGAAACGGGCGGCCGCTCCTCGCAAATTCACGGCGAAAAGCCGGCCGCCCTCCGGTTTGCAAACGATTAGCCGTCCGGCCGGCGAGCCGACGAGCGGAGGTGGTCGTTGCTAAGAAACTCTCGAGGGCAATCCGCTGAATGGGATCGTCGTCCGGCCGTCATCACATCCGCGAGCATCCAATTCTTCTTCGATGAATGGCCGCCGAGGGGTCGAAGACAAACGAGCACGCGCCCCGCCCGCTCCACATCGACCAAACGGAAAGTGCACGACCGAAATTAATCAACTCGGAGCGTTGCACCTGTCGGCCAGTCCACCGGTTGCACGGATTTGCGCGGATGGAAGTGCAAAGTGGGCGGCGAAATTCGAGCAGCAGCGAGCTGCAAATTCGCGCCCACCGCCCGGCCGACGACGAAAGCGGCGGCCGGCCGACCGGGCGCCAATTCGCCGAAACACACGTGTGCTCCCACCTGGCCGCCGCTTCCCGTAATGAGGAGCTCCATTGGTGACGCGCACTCCTCCTTTGGCGACACGCGTGTAAACCAATCCCTCGGCCGTCTTCAAACAACGAGCAGCCGCCGGGTTTGGATTCGCGCGTACGTGTGCTTTCGCCCACTTGGGCGCCGCCCGCCCGCTCGCTCGACCGCTGGATTCACGCCTCAACACCCGCCGCCCTTGGGGCGCTTCGAATCACGACCGGGCGGCCGAAAGCGGCGGCCGGGGCGACCGAAACGGTCGACCTCCGGATTGCTTTGATGTCATCCGTGAAAATCAAAAGGGCGTGAACTGGACGACGAATTGGCGCGAAGAAAGCGGGCGTCAAAGTCGCCCATCTCACGCCAACCGACCGGCCGACCCGCAAGGCGTGGATTTTCTGCTCCAACAGTCGACCGCCCGCCTTCCTGCGGCTAATCCAACCGGCCGGCTTAAGTGCGGCCTTTCGTCGGATGCGGATTGCCTTGAAGATTAAGACGATCGATGTCCCGAACGAGAGTGAACTGGCCGGTATTTGAGTGAGGGTGCGAGAAGTGCCCGTTTCTCTCGCTCTTTCCACGGCTAATCACTTCACTTCAAAAAACGAGAAGGAAGAAGGTGGAGGGAAGGTGATTTACCAGCGGCCACTAATCAGTTCGCTCTCTTGCCGGATTACTCGCAAGGAGGTCCCACAGTCAAGTAAGTGAGTGAGTGAGTGAGTAAGTGGTGGCCCAAAGAACGACCAACGAGAAACGAAAGACGATTATTGACCTGTGCGAGCGAGTGCAATGGCCGGAAGGGCGGCCGGCAGCCGGCAGACAGCCGAATGGCCGTCGGCATTGTCACGAAAGGGCGAGGTCACGAACGAAAAGCCGCAAGGTGTGAAGAAATTCGAAGAAGACAAGGACGGAAAACAAATGTGTCTGTCGCTCCATCGACCGGCCGTCTGCCCACCTCCAGCAATCAGTCGACGAACAAAAGAAAGAAGGCGGAAGGAAGGAGGCGAGTGGACGGCCGGGTGGGTCGAAGTGGCCGGAGGGCAAACGGGAAGAAATTAACGAGCGCCCGCCAAACGGCGCCCGCCCGCCGGCCGGTGGGGGCGATCGTGACGTCATGGTGGATCGAAAGCGAGAGGAATCAGCGGCGGCCGAGCGGGCATTCCTTTCGACCTCAACCGCCTCGCTTTTGCACGAAATTCGAGCACGACGGGGCAGACAGAATGCGCGGCTGCCTCCTCCTCGACGTCTTTTCGGTTTTGAACCCGAGCGGGCCGGTCGGCGCGGCCGTCGAGCGAACGACGACGGCGAGCCGGCCGGAAATCGTTTCGAAAAGAAGACGGCGCGCCCGTCACGACGCCCAAGCGGCGGCGGCGAGTTCTTAATTGGCCGTGACCTCACCGCCGGCTGGCTAGTCGGTCGGTTGCTTTCGAAACCGGGGAGTGATCAGCGAGCAGCGACGAGAAGAAACGGGAGAACGTTTGCGTTGCGTAAAGCAAACAAAGAAATTCATTAATCTCCGAGTCCAGCGAGAAGCTGTGAGGGAGTTCATGAGCACGGATATCGAAGATCAATGGACTAAAGCACGATCCCCAAGCACAAACACGAACGAGTTGCCCTGCCCGGCAGCATGCACCCAGTCGAGTGGGTGCGATGCCCACCGAGAGAAGAAAGGAGCTCCTCAATTGAGTGCCCGCAAAAATCCCGCTCATTTCGAGCGGCCCGCCAAACCCACCGGCCGCCCTCGTCGTTTGCTTTTTGGCGCCGTTCACTACAAAAAAGCGGAGAGACGCCCAGCCCCCCGGTCGGCCGGTGACGTTGTGCCTCGAGGCATCCCCGCGAAAAACCGTTGAACTCCGACCGGCACCGTCGGCGCCGTTTAAAAGCGGCGCCCCGAAACGAAGCCCACCAGCCGGCCCGCCGTCTCGTCTCGCGTCCGGCCGGCTTGTCGGGACGCCCGGCCGCGCGAGTGGTCTGCTCGTTGCTGCAGGTGTGCGCTGGCCGGCCGGCCGACCGCCCGTGGGGGTCGGCGAATAATTCCGCACATTCGGGCGTCCGTTTCGCACATTTCGGCGCGATGAGGCCGCCGGCCGCTCGCGTTCGAACGGCACGTCGACGAGAAGCCGCCCGCCCGGCCGGTCGGGACGGTCACTCGCCTCTCCCCGCCCGCTCCTCCCTACGCTCGATTACGACCTTCGATCTTCGGGTATCGAATTGGAGGCCACAGAGGTGAGTTCATTCCATCGATCCTTTGTAGTCCTTTTCGAAGGTCGGGAGTACCGAGAATCCCAAGAGAGGAAAGAACGTGAGTTCTCGCGAGATCACGTCCAATTAGGCGGCGGGTCAACAGCCGGCGGATGTCCGCAGGCGGCGGCCAACACGTGGACCCGCCGGCCGGCCGCGCGGTCGTCATGACAACAGCCGCCCGCTCGGCGCTCCTCCAATCATCCCGACGGCCGGGCGGGAGTTCGAACGACAAACAAGCGACCTCATTAATTTCCCGTCAATTCGAACCACTCGAAACAAGCAAGAAGAAAGAAAGAAGGTAGAGGAAGATAGAAGAAAGAAGGAAGAAGATGGAGCGAAAGAAAACAGACGAAAGATTGTCGCCGGCCATTCGCAAATCCAAACCAATTGGCGCGCCGATCACTCCGCCGCGTCATAACCCGGCCGCCGGGGGATCGCCGCCCGCCAAACCGCCGGCCGCCGGTGATCCGGCCGGAAACGTCTGCAGGCGATCAGCGGCAGGCCGCCAGGCGGTCGGTCGGGTGCTTGATCGGCCCGCCGCCTCGCTTTCGGCGGCCGCGGATGTCCGGCAGAGGTCGGTCGGCCGGCGGGAAGAAGGCGAGACGGCGGTCCCGGCCGATCGGAGTGCGAAACCCGCCGGCCGCCGCCATCTGGCCGCCGATCCACCTTCGAAAGTCGCTTCCTCGTCGCCCCCCCGCAAACGAGCACGTGGAAGTCGAGATGCTTGCAGTCGGGGGAACGTGCCGCCCATCCGTCCGGGACACTCGAATCGTCCATCCGTCGAGTTCAAACCGAAGCGCCGACGCGGAGGCCGAAGCGAAATGGAGCGGCGTCTCGGCCGCCGGTTTCTGTTTGGCCAAACCGAAGGCGGCAGGAAGCGGCCGGCCGGCCGCCGAGAGGATCTTCAAGTTGGGAGTTCGCGGGACGAAAATGAGCGGAATGAAGTGAATTTCGGGCGGGAATCCGATTCGTCGAGAGACGCGCCGCCCGGCCGGCCGGCCGCGTGCTTCGCCGGCCGCTCCTCCTTTCCCGCACTTCGTGGAGGACGCCGGCGGCCACCCAAAGCCGATTTTGTCGAACTCGCCGCCGCTTTCTGTACGAAAATCCCCTCCGAACTGCAAGCCGGAAGAACGAGCACCCAGCAACCGAATTAGAGCTGCAAACCAACGGGCGGACGAGGAAGTGGACGAACGTTCGGTCGAAGTTCGGGGCATAAACGGTGATCTCGCAAAGAACACTCATCAATCGGAGAAGAAAAGCGATTGAAACGACCAGCAGGCACGCCACCATTCATTCATTCATTCGAGCGACCACGACGAACTCCTCACTTCTTTCTGTTTTGCACGTCGAGAGCGGTCGGATCGTCCGGAGATCATGAGCTCGCTGAAGGTTTTCCCGGCCGCAACCCTCCCGGACGAGGAGGACCAACAATAAGAACGGACTGCGCTTGACCTCTTCGGCGAGTCCTGCCTTCTCTCCTAGCCACCATCACTTTCCGTTTGCAGCCGAACAACAAGACAGCTACGTGGGCCCCACCGGCGGCATCGTCTTCTTCTTGCTGCTGGCGGTCGAGGTGAGCGCAGCCGGAGGATCCCCATGACCTTCCTTTTTTCCCCTGGTTCCAGCTCCTCATTTTCTTCGGCTTCTGGCAGCTCGTGCGGAGCGGGGCGCTGGACTCGCTGCTCTCGCAGGCCTCCTTCTTCTCCTTCCCGCAGCTCTCCGTTGGGTTGTTCGACGAGGGCGAGATCCTCGTGAACAGCGAGGAGAACTCGGCCATGGAGGCGCTGCCCTCGTGCAAGGTCGACCCCAAAGAGTGAGTTCTTCCTGTCCGTTCAATCCACATGTTTCTCTTTCAGCTTGACTCTCCGCACGTGCCACGAGACGGGTTCGTTCCCCCCGTTCTCTGCTCTCTCACTCCTCCATTTCGTTTGTTTCAGACCAAGAGCTGCAGAAGGAGGCGGCCGAGAAGTCGCACATCGTTGTCGACGGGGGCCACGGCAAGTCCGTCATGCTCAAGGTTCTTTTCACTTCCTTCCTGCTTCTGTTTACCCCTCCTCGTTGCAGACGACGACCATCGGAAGCCCCGATCACGGCCCGTCGGCTCGGCGCCGCACCGACCGCACGCCCTCCACCAATTCGGAGCAGTCGCCCTTTCGGAAGCGAGCACCCCTGATGCCCGATGGAATAAACGAACGAATGGTTGAACACTTGGGCTCTTCGTCCAGCACGTGCCCTCGAACGAACAAACGAATTGGTCTCGTGATTCGGCGGGAATCGGAGCAATGCGGACGGGCGGGCGACCCGAAACGGAACGTTCCCACCGACCGGCCGGCCGCCCACCTCGGGGGAATTCCAGTCGGGCCGCCTGTTCTCAGTTGTTTTTCGATTTGATTAGCCGGCCGGTTCCCGCGGTCGCCGTCGCTTCTTTGGGTTCGAATTCGTTCCGAAATTGGACCCCAATGTTTCCCGCCGGCCGCCCGCCGCTCATGTGATTGGTTGATTGTTTATCGCTTGAATGAAGAGGATTAAACGAACTGCTGGAGTCGCGGAGAGAAGATCGATTGCACGTGGCATTGGGGGAGAAGCTAAACGGTTGTGAGTAGGAGACGAAGCGAGTTGTGGAGGATAGCGAGAGGAGTTAGAGGCTGGACCGGGTGTTGAAGGTGTTCAAATTCCGCTTCTCGATGATCCCGATGGCCTTCTTGATGCAGAAGAGTGCACGCGGGACGAGCGGGAAGTCCGCGGGCACCGCCCGGCCCTCCTGATTGCAGGCCATCGAGAAAGATACCCAAGAAGACGACGATGAAGCCCAGCTGCTGGCAGAGGGCCAATTCGAAAAGCTCCAGGCCCTGCAATCGACGGAGGAGATGAACAGATGGTTGTTGAGGGGGAACGAGGACGGACCTGCTCGTAGGTGAACGGCGGCTTCGTTCCCCTCCTTCTTGTGCAGCAACGACGAGCTTAAGGTAGTAGGCGGCGAACGCCTTCCGGTCGGCCTCCTCGCGCACCTCGCCGTTCACCGAGAACGTGAGGAAGCGGGCCAAATCGAAAAGGGCGTTCCCGTTGAACTGAAGAAGAAGGGAGTGAGTGGGCGTCCTTTGAGGGGACCTCACCACGAGCTGCCAGTCGATGAACGCGGCCACTTCGGCGGTCAACTCCCGCTTCTCGCCGTGCTTGAAGATGATGTTGTTGGGTTGCGTGTCGCCGTGGCAGAAGGCGAGACCGCCGAGTTCTTTCGGCCGATCCAGCAGGCAGAAGTAGCTGAACGCTTGGTCGAAGACCACTTTGATCTTCGGCAGGAACGCGTGGATCTCTGGAGCAGGTCGGAATGATTGGTAGCACTGAAAGAAGGAAGGTCACTTACGCGGAAAGTTCGCGAGCTCGTTCATGACCTCTTCGCTGGCGTAGTTCGTGATGATCTCCTCCAAGTGGATGCTCACGCGCAACGTTCTCATCCTGCAACGAACAAGCACTGAACGAATCAGTGAAGGCCATAACAAGAGAAGACCGAACCATCGCTCGAATTCCGGATGATTTTCGGCCCAAAACTGGAGCTTTCGCGATGCTCTCGGCGACGCTCTTCGTTTGCTCGGCGTTGGCGGTGCGGTAGAAACCGAGCGGTTCGCCGAGTTCGCTCAAGTCCTGCATCGCCAGGAGGCCGCTGGACTGACCGGGCACGATCTTCTCGAAGGCGCGTAGGCCTCGGCAATCGGAAGTCCTTTAATTCGATTGGCGAGTGTGTAGAAGTCGACTTCGTTCGAGTGCCCATCGACCACGATCTGGTCGACCACGTTCTGCAAGGCGGCGATCAAGAGGGGAGAGAAAGCACCCACCTCCTCGCCGTTGGCCTTTCCCTTCTCGATCACCTGTTGCAGGCCGGCGGCAATCGGGAGCTTCAGGATGAACGAGTAGGCCGGGCGGCGGGCGTCTTCGAAGGAGGCGACCACTTTGAACACCTGTGAGAGGAATCCCTTCCCTTCAGAGATGCACAGGGCTTTCAGCTGCAAGAAGGAGTCATTAGAGAGTTGAAATCAGGTGGGATGCTAACCGCCTTCACCTTCCGAATCGCCTTTGGCGGCGTGGAAGGCGGGAATCGAGTGGAGGATCGCGAAGATGCGCCCTTCCGTGAGGCCGGTGGTGCCGACCAGCGAGTCGGCGTTCAGCTTCATCTCTTGATTTGTGATCACTGGCATCAGTCAGCAAACAGACGGCCGCAAGAGTGCAAGAGCAGCGGGAGGAAGTGGAAGACGATCGTCTGCTTGATATTCGAGAACAAACTGGCCGTTCGGCTCCCGACTTCGCACGTCCCCCAGCGTCGTTCTTTATACTCCCGCAGCATCGTGTGTGGTCCGAAAGTCCCGATTCGCCGACCACACACGCCGACCGGTCCGGCCGCTACAAAACGCCACGAGTTCTTCCGTTCCTCCGTTCGTTTCGTTCGTATTTTGTTCCGAGAAGACGGCCGGTCGTTCGGGGCGGCGGGCGGGAACTTGAGTTCGCTAATTTCTTCCGTCCGTCTTTTGATGATTTGCCCTCCATTTGGCACACGACCGCCGACCGGGCCGACCGTAACGCCGAGCACAGCAGACACTCGCTCGCTCGCTAATCAAAACAAGTCGTGCAGCAACCACGCAGTGAGTGATGTTTGATTTGGAGTGAAGAAAGAAATGCACGAGCGACTGCGGTCGCTAATTGAACGCCCAACCGGCCGCTCATCCAATTTGGCGCCCGCGGGACGTCATCCCCGCCGTTCGTGGGCGAACGAGTGGGAGTTCAGGTGTTTTTTGCTTCGTTGGAATGGGAGCTGGCGGACCGGCCGGTGGGATTTTCGAAGGCGGAAGTTCTCGAACGGCCGACCGGCGCGTTCGCGGAAGCGATCAGCCGGACGTCAAACGAAGCCGCCCGCTTTGTTTGGGGAAAACAGGCGGAGGTTCCCGGAAGCCGGCCACGATCGTCCGCTGTTTACTCTTCTCCTCAACGATTATGATCTACCTTGAAAACAAACAGAGACCGGAAGTCGATTAACAGAAGGCGACCGTTAGGTTCAAAGGTCAACTGACAAACGGCCGATGGAACACGGTCGGTTGAAAGCTGTGGAATGGCGGTGGCGGGAACGCGGGCTGCTTCGAAGCGGATTGAAAGGCCTATTTAAGAAAGCAAATGTTCTTCCACTTGTTCCCGTAGGAACGGCCGAGAGGTTCCTTCAAGGACTAAGCGGGTCCACAGCGGTTTCTGGTTGAGCGTGTTGCCAATGAACGGAAATCCAATTAGTCGTGCTGGCAGAGAAACACCTGCCCGAAAGCGAGCAGAAGTAAAAGAGGCAAAGCCGAAAGGCTGCGGACTACCCACAGCCTCTCTTGCGGACTCGCCACTTCACTCTTGGATCTCCGGATGGCCGACGACGCGTTCAGCCCGCAAGAAGTCGAAGATTTCATTCGTCTTTCGAACATCCTCGGCGTCTTCTCGCTTCTGTCGGGTCTCTTCGCAATCTTCGTCATTCTCCGCTACACCACCCAATCAATGAGCGACTACAAGTTCCATTTGTTGAATATTGCCGGAACGATCCTGATTTCAGACATTTGCTTCACATTCTTGTGCCAACCACACGCGATCTTTCCCGGTAGCTGGAGTGGTGGCTACCGGCTGGTTGAATCCCCTTTTCTCGTCCATCGAACCAGGCACAAGGACGTACATCATAGCGGTAACAGCGGGCTTAGAGCGAATACTCATCTCTCTTCATTGCAGGGAATCCAAGTATTCTTCACCATTTTTTCGATGTCCTCGATCGGTCGCCACTTTGCATCGCTACCTGTCCGTCTCGAAGGCCCTCCTCCGCCCATTGCCGCCACTCTTGGAATCGAAACTCGTGCCCGCCTTCATGCTTTTCCTGCAATGCGGGTGGCCGCTGCTCGCCATCCTGCTGTTGGCTTCGGGATTGAAATGCGGCCGGCGGCGATGGTTCGACGGAACACCGAGGCAAGCCACCCATTTACCGTTATGATCAGATTGACTTCTTTGCAGCTGTACCCGCAAATCATGGAACGGATTCGTGGACAACCGTGTTTGCTGTTCGCTACCGACTTTCTGGAGACCGGCGAAACAAACTGTTCTACGCGTCGCCGTTGATCCTGCAGATCCTCTGTTCGTTCTTCCTTACCTTTGCTCTCCTGTTTGCCGCCTGGCGGGACGGAGGCCATCCAGCGAGGGGACGCTCACGGAAGAACTCATACCCTCCACAAACATCTGCTCTTTTCGTTGGCCGTTCAGGTATCCCTTTCTCCTTTATGCGTCGCTTGATTATGGTGTTCAGACGATCGTCCCAAACGTTTTATTCTTTTCGTGCGCGGGAATAATTAGCCGGTTCTATTTTTATGGAAAATTCCCGAATAAGTGAGCGAACACTCGTCTTCTGCTCTCACGAATCGTTCAGAAATGGCCGGCCACATTGGCGCTGCATGATCGCCAGTTGCCACTCGTTCATCAACCTCGTTCATCATGCTCTCGACGATCTCCCGCCTACAGCAAGGCGTTGAGGAAGGATCTCCGCAGAATTCTGCCCGGAAAGTTTGACGACGAGCGCCGGACGACGATCATCGCCTTCACGAATGTCCAACAACCTTGCGAGAATTCAAGTGAAATGACGACAGTTGAATCGATTAAACGACGGGCGTTATGCACCTGCTCCTTTTGAAGCGTTCACACACTAACGGCAAACAGAAAGATACCTAGCCCGCTAAATCAAGCAAGAAGTTCTTGCGAGACGTCCTTCTCTCTTTTCGCCCGCCGGGGGTTCAATCGGGCTTGATGCACGAGGAACACTGTCGACTATTAGAAATATTTTATGACCAACAACCGACAACGACAGTCAACAATCAATACACGTGGTCCACGAACACAACTCGAGGAGCAATCAACCGTAGATCAATGAAATCGTTTCTGCTTCACAGGATCACAAAGCGGGCGGAGTTCAGGTGCAGAATCGAGGCGTCTGAAAGCAGGAGGGATTGAAGGATTGCTTCAAGAGGGAATCCTTCCAACTCACGATCCTCCTCGTCGGCGAGCACCAGAGCCGAGCTGAAATTCGGGTGGCCCATCCAGTGGATGAGCCCGACGAACGAGGCCGCCGGTCCGACGGCGCGCTCGGCGAGACATTGGCCGCGGACTTGGAGCCTCTTCGGTTTGGCCACGCACAAGAACGGAGCCCGCGCGGTCGGCCAGCGAGAAGCGGAACATGTGGAGACGTTTGTCGCCTTCGAACTTGCCCTCCCACTCGGGCGGCGGCGAGCGGAGCAGCAGGAGGGCCGAGTTCTCCGCGCCCAGCCATTCGCCCACCGGCATCGACTTCCAGTAGCTCGGAGAGCTGCAAGCGAAAGGAGAGATTGAAAAGGAAGAGAGGGGGGGGGAACTCACGCGCTCGTGGTCGTAGTAGACGACCTCCGGGTGGCGCTCCAGCGCCTTCCCCTCAAGTGGCCATCGATCCACACGAACTCGGCGGCCGGCGTGAAGCGGCGGAGGGAGCGCGGGCGGGGCGGCGACCGGCACAAACACGATCTCCGGCAGCTGCTCTTGGGCCTCGCTGGGGTCGAGCACGATGGCGAACGGGCGCCAGGCGGCACCACTCGGGCGCGGGTCATCGCCAGCGAGACGTAGGCGCCGTCCTGAACCTCGGCGAAGTTCCGGCCCACGCTCTTCAAGTGGTGCCACTTCATCCTGAACGAAAGAGAGGAGTGAGCAGGCGGAACGAGGGGCGCCCACCCGCGGGATCTATGATCGCAAATTTGCGGTGTCTGTCGGCGTCCGCGTCGCTGATGGGCGTGTACTAGCTCCTTCGTCGATGCGTGTTTCGCTGGCTCCAGTTCTTCTTCAACGCGCCGCACACGCTGCACTCGAAGCCGACGAAGCGGCGCGGGTAGACGGACGCGTGGCGGAACGGGCGGAATCGGGGCGACGGCCACTTGCTGAACGTTCGGCGGCGCGATCGGGGCGGCCGGTGGGTGGACGAACGGATTCGCGCCGACGTTCGAGAGCGCCTGCTGGAATTGCGCCCGGGCGGCCTGAAATCAGCGGTCGATTTGTGGGCCAAATCTCTGCGCAAAAGAACTCACGTGCGAAGTGGGAGCGCCGTTCCGAATTGGCGATCGATCCCGCCCCTCCTCCGATCGACGAAATCGCGCCCGTTCACGACGAGAGCATCGCGGAAAGAAAGCGGCCGGAAAGAACGCAAGCGAAAAGCCGAAAATGAAAGACGGACCGAAATTCAGCGGCGTACGGGCGGTCGATTTCGGGCGATCGGCCGCGAGTCGCCGGCTGCCGCCGTCCGCCTGCCCGGAAAAGAGCGGGCGGTCGGGTCGTCTTTCTTTTCTTGTCGGGACCCGCCGTCGACCGGCTCGCTCTTTGCATTCATGCGGTTTTGAAAGACCTCCATCTCTTGACGGCTGAATTGCCTGTGATCCTCTACTTCTGCTGTGATCTCCAAAAACGGACGCTGTAACAAGAGAGCGCCTGCATGGGAGATTCCTTCGTACCACCACCAGAATCGTCGAGATTTGCCGAGGGACTTCCCCTCAAATTCCACGTTCTATTCGATTGACACCCTTCTATCACTTTTGAATTGCTTTCTTTGATGACCGACAAACACGACGCCGGGGGTGAACGGTGCTTGAGCTTACGGGCTGCTCATCAGCTCCGTTCTCTTCACCGTTCTGTTCGACTGTCGCTTACTCGAAGGGGTGGTCCTAACCTTCTCCCGGGCAGTCCCTCCACTGGCATTTTATCGGCTCTCTCCCTCGTGCTTCTGGTTCGTCCTAGGAGTACTCTCGCTATCACCCGACTCGGCCTTTAGCTTCACGGCCGGCGGGTTCATCAGTCCAGTGGGAAGAACTGAAAGTAGGAAGAGGGGATTTGATGGGCGATAGTCCACCGATTAGAAACGACACTTTCTGCAGCAAGAAACGATTACAGACGTCAATCAAGCGGAAGGATGGGCTCAAGAATCAGTGTTATTTCTTCTTCCTCTCGCAATGTTCAATTCTTTTTATCCTGCGGTTATCTTTTTGGCAGTTGCACTTACGAGGTCGTTGTCCATCTCACAACGACCGGGAAATGAGCAGACTCTATGAATACAGCAGGTGAAAAAGTCAGAGGCCTGGATCAAACGAGGAAGATGCTGTTGGAAACGAATCACCGCCTAATCATCGCGATAATCGAATGAATGGCGGAGAACGGTTAGTCATCCCCGATGTTGGTTGGTCGGTCGTTTTTGTGGCGGACATGAAAGAGAAGGTTCAAAAATGAATAAGCCCCTTCTTCAAGCCCTCCAAATACTAGTTAGCCTGGTAAACAAAAAACAAGCAGCTGGATTGCAATCGTGTTTCTACTCATTGCGAGCTGATCTTCACGTTGTTTCTTCTGCTTGTTGCGTTTTTTTTTCCTCAATCAAGAACTACAGGCAGTACGTTGGATCCCCACTCTCACTTGCTGCTCTTGTTTTGCTCCCGACTTGCGAAACGAAAGGGGAGCGCCGGCGGGTCGATTTCCACGAGCTCCCGGCGGGCGGGCGGGCGGGCGGCAGATTAACGCGGAGAACCGCCCGGCGTTCGCGTGTCGACCGGTGCCACTCGACGGGAACCGTTCGGCGGGGCGGCGAACGGACCGGTTTTCCACGTCCGCCGTTCCCGAGCGTCCCGCCGCTCGCTCGCTCGCCCTCGGTCGACCACGAGGTCGCGCGGCGCAGCTGATGGACGGACGAGCCCAATGAATCAACCGGGCGGCTGATTGCATCAGCTGGACATCGACCGAATTCAGCCGGAAGGCAACGAAGAACGATCGAAAGACGGGCACAAGCGAGAACACGCGCCGATCAGACCGCCCGCCCACTGCGCGCCCACCACCGCCGCCGCCACCGATCCATCCGTTCGGCAAACAGCGCGCGGAGGTCGGGAGTCGTGCGAACTTTTCGAATTTCGCCCTCGAAATTGCGGCCGTTTGTTTGCGGACGTCTTGGCGGGCGGCGCGGAGGAACGGGATCCCCGACCGCTTTCTCGTTCGTGCTCGAGAACCCGAGAACGAGAAGTCGAGTGGCTTCTTGCTCGTCCTCACCTGCATCAACTGCGGAACATCCGCTCGTTTTGCGTCGCAAACAAGCGGAAGTCCCGATGAATCGTTCGGGTTGTTTTGCTCGTCGTCATTCGTTCGTTCGAATCCCGCTCGTCGGTTCGCTCGCTGGCTCGTGAACTCCCGGCGGTTCGATCGCTTGTTTTCGCCGTCGCCCGTCCACTCGGGCGGTCATCGGCGGGCGACCTTCGCGGTTGACCGGCGGCTCGCCGTTCGCCGCCCTCGCTATTCCGAAAGGACGTTGTTTTGAACCGCGGAGAAATGCGAGCGGAACGAAAATCGAAGGCGACGACCCACGCGACGCCCTTGGGTTCATTCCGCGATTATTGCGCCGTTCACGGCGCGTAGTTTCTGCCCACCACTTCGGTCCTTCAAGGGTGTTTTCGTGTTTATTTCCGTCTTCAATCAACCGCCTCACACTTTCTTTAAACTCGACGATGGGCGGGCGGCGCCGTGGGTGGGCGGGTCCCAGGCGACGGCCAACCGGACGGCTGTTTTCGCTTCGGTTCACTCGCCCGATCGCTCGTGTTTTCGCGCCTCCAGACCAGTTCGGCAGCTCGTTTTGCAACGCCCAAGACAGAAGGAGCGCGTGGAGAATGAATGATGATGATGACGGTAAGCAGGAGAGAAAGAAGAAGAACTTCTTTCTCGTTCGTTCGTACGTCTGTTGCTCCCGCTCTCGATCAATCAGGTGATCGAAGGCGGAGGAGAAAACAACCACCGAGCGGGCGCCAGACCGGTTGGCGGAGTTGCGTTCGCGAGTCCGCGCGAGTTTACAGCGCGCCGCCTCGATCACGAGTGGGAGCGAGTGGCCACCATCCTTTCATCGATTCCACTCGCCCACCGGCCCCCATTTGTCCAATTGACACCCGAGCGAACGGCGCCCGCGCGGTCAGGCGTTTTTTAAACTCGCATCTGTGCCGTTCGCCTTTGGATTCCCGTTTGTTCGTTCTCGTTCGTTCGCGTTACACCGCCCTGCAGTCCCGCCCCGCAGTCCCGCCCGCCGTTCGCTCGCTCCCCGCAACTGGGAACGGAGCCCCGAATGTTGCGCTTTGTGGGCTGCACGGCCGTTCGTCGCTCTTTCGAACTTCCTTCCTTTCCACTTCCACCTGCTTCTTCCAGCAGCTTCTCCGGTTGCGCAATAAATCCCGAAAGGAGATACGTGGGATTTTTGATCTTCGAAGCTCGTGATTCGTGCCGCCGTCGCCGCCCGAAGGCCGTCGTTGTTTACGCCGTCGCCGGCATTCCGCGCGGGTCATGAGAAGAAGATGGTGGGATTTCTGCGCTGCTCGTTGCGTCTTCTCGCCGTCCGCCTCCTCGCCGAACACATCCGCCGCCCATCCGTCCGCCCACCCGCCGACCGGTTCGCCGCCTCCGCTGCGGTCGGGAAGAGCGGCGGGATTTCGCGGCGATTCGCGCGGCCGGCGGCGAAAACACGGACGGACGGGCGGGCGGGCGGGGTCAAGAGGCGAGCGAGCGAGTGGAAGAACGAGGTCGTGGCTGTTTGTTTGTGCGGCGAACTGCGTGATTCTCGCTTCGAAGGAGGAAGTGAGGACAGCGGCCACTTTCCCTCCGTCTTCTTTCATCCTTTCTTCTCCTTTGTTTCGTTCCATTGGACAGTCGCCGGTCGATCTGTCCGGACGAAGAAAGTGGATTGCATCGTCCGTCTGCTCTTCCTAATGCACCTTCCCGCTTCTTCTTCTTCTTCTTTCTGCTGCTTCCCCTGCTTTAATTGAACGACAAGGGCGCAACACGTGCTCCTGTTCCGCTCGTAAATTTCTTGTTGCCGTCGGGATTTGGCGGGCGTTCCACACTGATTGCGGAGAAGCGTTGATTATTTCCGTCCGCGACCTGCAGGGACTTCGACCTGTTGGCGATTAGCCGCCGCCGGGCGGGCGGGCGGGCACGAGTTCGCTTCTTTGTTCTTCCGCCGTCTTGCTCCGTGTTGTTGCGGGCGGCCGGACGATAAGCTTTGGACTTCGCCTTCGGGCGGACGGCGAGCAGGAAGCAGATTTCCCGATCAATCGAAGGCGAAGGAGCTGCTCTGCGTGGCTGGCTCGACTACAAATCGCTTCTCGTTGCTACGTTCCACTTTGCTCCCGTCAAACGATCGAATGTTTTCGAAAATTGTCCTCCATCGAATCACTCCACCGACCGGCGGCCGGTTCGTGGCCATTCGAAGTCGTAAAATGCTGCTGATGCTGCCTTTTCGTCCGGTGTGCACTTTCACTCTCCGATCTTCGGCCCTTCCGTTCGACAACACGAGAGATAACCGGCAGCCTGACGGACGAACGGAAGAGAAGTGAGCGTGAGTGGACTTTGGGGTGAGTTGGAACTCACGAACTCCCGCCGCCCGTCATTCCCGAATTGATGGCCGCCGGCTTCTTCGATTCGATTTTCCGGTAGATAAAATTTCTGCGATGGAACGCCGGCCGGCCGGCCGCTTCGCGGAGTGGCGGCCGGCGGGGCGAATTAGACGACCGGCAATCCCCCGTCCGGACGCAGTGGAACGTTCCGATCGCTCCCAAAGGACGGCCGATTGCACTCCGATCGCCCGCTTTTCGTGCACGAACGGGCGGCCACCGGCTTCTTCACGCGTTCTTCTCATTCCCGGCCGTGTTCTTTGGTCCTTCCTTGCTGATCGAAGGCCCGAAACTCTTCAGCCGCCGGTTTGATTGACGCGAACAAGCCGGAGAAAGGCGATTAGGAACCGAAGGGCGGCTTGTTCCGTGCATCACTTCTTCTTCTTCGTTGTCTTCTTTGCTTCTTGATTGATCGTATCGTTTTGTACGTGTGTTGCGGTGGGGGCATCGGCGGACCTGCCCGCTCGCTTGTGTCAAAGCTGCCGCTGCGGATTACGCCGGGGGCACGACTCCTGCCGCGGATGACCCACAAACCCCGATGGACGAGCGCTCCCGTTCCGCCCGCCCGCCCGACCGGTTTGGTTGGGCGGCGGTCATCCGTCCGCTTCGCCCCGCCGCCCGCCGCCATCACGCAATCGAGTAGCGGGGGGGCATCGTTTTAATGCCCGATTGGTCGGCGGACGGAGGCGGGCGGAAAGGAGGTCAGCGGGGCGAATCTCGACGGACGGTGACCGGCGGCGTTTTTTCGCCCGCCGTCCATTCGAGTGACTTCTTCGCCTCTCGCGTTTTACGCAACCGTGCGGGAAGCACTCGCCCGCCGACCGGTGACCTGAATGCGGCGGGCGGATTCATCCCGCAGATGTCCGCCGCTCCACCGGTCGCTCTCGACTCCTCTTCTTTCCTCTTCCTCTTTGTTGCAATCCAGCTTCCCCCCCCCACCTCCCTCCCCCTTCCGTTTGCTCCCGGCTGTCAATCAGCGGGGAGGCGGCGAGCAATTCGCAACTCTCCCGTCTTCACGCCCATCAACCTTTTTGATTCACGACCTTCCGCTCGCTCCCCGCCGGCTCGTCTTCAAGAGTTCTCTTTCGTTGCGTACGGTAATCGAGGGTCTTCTGCTTCTAACCAGAGAACTATCTGCTGCTAACTGCTCTCGTTTACAACGACGATGGTTGTGGAAAGAAGTGCAGAGTCGGTGCAGTCGATTGGGCGGCCGTTCTCCGCCGTCTTTACACTCCGAAGGTCATTCGGTTCGGGTTCGCCGTTCCGACTGTCGAGTTGCATCATCGAGAGGATTGATTGGGAGGAGGGCGCAAAAGGCAGGATGTTGAAGCCAAGCTAAAGCTGCAATTAGCCGGCTTTGTTCCCACGAGCGGGATGTTCGCGAGCTTCGCGGCGATCCGAAGGTCGAAATTCGAATTCCCGTGCGAAATTCGGGGGTGATTCTTGAAGTCGTCCGCTTTTTATTGGTTTCTTTTCTTCTTCCACCGGCTGCTGGAGGAGCGCAACGAAGACGACGGCGGCGGGCGGCGTACCGGGCGGTGGGAGGTCGGGAGGAGTTTGAAGTCCGTCCGGCGTCTTGACTCGCCGCCCGCCCGCCTTCAAGGGCGCCGCTCCGAGCGGGCGGCGTGGAGGAGGAGGGTGGACAGTCGATCTCGGCGCCTCCATTGCTCCACGAATTCGACTCCCGACCTCCCGCTTCCCTACTTTCGGCACCGACCTTCTTCGAGGTACGAAGCGACGAGAGGACGAAAAGGCGACGGGGTGATTCCGGTTCTTCCCACCCGCCCGGTGGGCCGCACACGATCGTTCTTTCCGGCCACCAGCCGGTTTCCCCCCGCCTGCACGGGCGGGCGGCGAACTCCAGACGGCCCGACGGCGGCCAGCGGGGCGGCGGTCCAATTTGCAAAAAGCGGGTTTTTTGTACACGCGCACTAAAACGGTTGTAAACGTCGCCCTTCCTCCGGCTGCCGGCCGGCTGCTGCGGAGTTCAAGCGACCGACCGGCCGGCCGGCCCGGTCGACTTCCCCACCGTGCGTGTGCACGCGAATAAAAACGCTCTCGAAAGCGTTGCGCAATCGGAAGTTTGATTCATGATGGGTCGGCTTGAAGTTTCCCCTGCCTTGCCTTCCGGTTCCAGTCACCATAAGCGGGCGACGGCAATCCGGTTCTTGCTTCTTCACTGTAATCACCGGTGAAACGTGGGCGGTGGAATTCCGTAAAATGCGGGCCGCTTTTTGATCACTCCGCTCGCTTATTGCGTGACGTGCGGCCGGCTGGCTGGAGTACGTGTCCTCTCGACTGCTGTTGCTTCGGTTTGGATCACGAGCGAGTAGTCACCCATCGGTTATTCAAACGCCTAATCCCTCCGCGACGATCGACTGCCCGCTTGCCTCATTTCCGCCGCGCTTGCCCGTTCGGCTGCCCGTTCGACAGGCCGAAGGTTGAAGTCAGAAGCGAACGGCGAATCCACGAAGTTCACGAGTTCAAGCGCGCACTTTCGCCCCGTAATCCCCCCTCTCGATTATTCATGACTGCTTTCCGGCTTGTTTGTCCGTTCCGGTCCGGCTCGACGTCACTCGTTTGCTTCCGTTCGCGGTTCACCTTCGTCGTGTCCACGTTCCCGCCCTTCTCGCGATGATCACGAGCGAGCGATGCGGGCGGGCGGGCGGTCGGTCGAAAGGTCGCCCATCGAAGAAGAAGAGAGCGAGCGGGCGGCGGAAGGCGGGGAGGATGACCTTTGACGAGTGAAACGGGCGGAATCCCGATGCCTCCGCCGCCGTCCGTCCGTCGAAATTCCTGTTCGCGCGCGCCCTTGCGGCGGCGGCTTTTGGGGTCGCGCCGCCGCCCGCCGATCCCGCCCACTTCCCGCTCGGCGCCGTCGCCCCGCGCGATTCACCTGTTTTTGCGCGCCCTCTTCTTCCCGTGGTCGTCGTTGTGCAAGCGGAAGGAAACGGACGGAAGACGCGCATCGTGCTCTCGCGCCGAATGACCAGCCCGCGCCGACCGCGCGTACGGTAGACGGCGGAAAGTTCGAACTCCGCGAGATCGTCTGGACTTTTGATCATTTGGGCATCCACAGCGTGCTCGTCGGGTGTTCTATTCAAGAAGGTGAACTTCTCCTTCGGCGCTGCTTCTCGCTCGTGAATCACTCGCTCTCGGCTCGGCATTCACTTCGCTCTTCGGGCCGACGATCCTTTCGATTTTTCCCGAAAAGAACGCGTAAAACTCGGCCGATCGTCGGCCGGCCGTCTCATCGGAATTCCAAATCGCGGCGGCCGCTTTCTTCCGCCTGCCGCCTTCGTTCGGCGGCCAATCGACTTGCAAATTGGGGCGGGTCGCGCAATCGAGTCGGAATTTCGAATCAACGAGCTTCGCATATTTCCGCGTCGTGTCTTTACTCGGATTGATTGGAATTTCCGTCTTCCAGCCGTCCACCTCCCCACCGGATTCCAATCGACGAGCCGCTGGCAACGGTTTTGCCGCCCGCCGCCATCATCTCCGCCCAACCGCCGCCGCCGCCGACCGCCAAGCGGCTGCCCGCGCGTCCCCGTCCGAAGCGCCCCACCGCCAAAATGATCGCCGCGATGCAGCCGCCCGCCCCCGCCGCCGCGCAGCCGCAGCCGAACGGCGCGCCGGCCGCTTCGGCAGTCGGCGGTTTGATGCCGACCGCCCAGCAGCTGCACGCGCTCGCCGCCATGGGCCTCGGCGCCCCCGCAGTCCCGCCCAACCCGCTGGCCGCCCTCCCCGGCAGCCGGACGGCCGCCGCTCACAAGCAGCACTGCTTCCTGTGCGACCTGCCGCGCATGCCGTGGGCGATGTGCCACGACTACCTGGAGCCCGTGTGTCGCGGGTGTGTGAACTACGAGGGCGCTGAGAAGTGAGTCCTCTTTCTCTTCTTCATCCATCTCGTTCGTTCAGAATTGAAGCCGTGATCGAGAACGCGCGTCGAATGAAGCAGGTGCACGCGCTCGGCGGCTCGTTGGACTCGATGTTCCCCGGCGCCCATGCGGTCGCCACCTCGCCGTCGTCCGCCTCGAATAACAACAATCCGAACATGAAGTCGATGATGCTGCCAAAGGCCGACACCTCGACCCTTGCGCCCGCCTCCAATGGAGCTGCAGCCACGGCGGGATTGGCGCCGCCCGCCCTCCCGTTCGCCCAACAGTCGCCCCCGTACAACCGAACGGCCGCCCCGACGCCCATGGGCCCCGCGGCCGCCGCCTTGCCGCCGCTCCCGATCACGAGCAGCGCCGCCGCGACGCCCCAGCTGTCCAACGGAAACCTCCAGCACTTGGCGCAGTTCACGCAGCTCTCCGACGCGTTTGCCCAACAGCAGCGCTTCCTCGCCATGAGCCGCGCGGCCGCCGCTGCCGCCCAGGGGATGGACGAGTTCCAGCTGCAGCAACTGCGCTCCAGCCTTCCGCTCCTGCACCAGCTGCCGTTGGGCATGGGCGGGCTGCCCGCACTCGGCGGCCTCGGCGGCCTGCTGCCCGGCGGTCGCAAGCGGGACCACGAGGACGAGCTGAAGGATTTGTACGGGAAGATGCAACGAGGTGAGTGTTCCTTCCTGCAGCTGCTGCTTGGGGTGTCTCGAAAGTTGTCTGCTAATCGGCGAATGACCGCCAACGCTGCAAGTGGTCATGCGGGCGGGCGTTCGCCGTGCACGCCGCCGCCCGCCGGTCACGCGGCGCCGGCGACCGTGAAGCCGCGAAGGTCGCGCGGCCGGCCGGCCGTTCGCCCGGCTGATCGCCGCCCGCCGCTTGTGCCAATTGGTGTCCGCTGGGGGGGTCGGCGGCGGGAGTTCCGAAGGTTCCTTCTTGTTTGCTCCCGCCGATCGCGTCTGCGAATTCCGCAGCGCGTCACTTCGAATCACGGTCGATTTGACCGCCGCCGACCCGCCGAGCGATCGCAACAGCGAGCAGAAATCTTCGCGAACGATCGGCGAGCGAGCGGAAACATTCGCGAATCCACGGCGCACTTTTGCGAGCGGCGAACGTCGCCAATTTCGGTCGCGCAAAACCGGAAAATTGTCGCGCGAACGGCCGCGCACCGTGCCAACGCGTACCGAGCGCTCTCGAGCGAGCGGGAGCGGAGCGGCCGGCCGGCGGGACGCTCGGTACGGTGCGGGCGGGCGAGCGCCCGGATGTCCTTGAGGCTGACCGGCGGGCGGCGGGAACACTCGGCGGAGAACCGGTTCCCGGGGGCGTTTGTGCGCTGCACTCGACCGTCCGTCCGTCCGTGACCTCCGCGCAGCGGATCACAAACGACATCAAAGCGCAAATTAATCGAAATAAACAAACAAGCGGCCGTTCTTCGATCACCAATCAACCGTTGGCTTGTTGCAGGCGAAATCCAGACGTCGCCCACCTCCACGACGGGAACGGAGCCGCACGAGACGCGCCCACTCGAGCGCGTGCTCCACTGCACGAATTGCAACGAGAGGCTGGAGGACACGCACTTCGTCCAATGCCCCAGCGTGGCCGGGCACAAGTTCTGCTTCACGTGCTCCAAGCGGGCGATCCGACGGCAGTGCGGGCAGCCGGTGAGTTCATCCACGCGATCTCCTCCTCCTAATCGACTGGATTGAAGGACGTGTACTGCCCGTCGGGTGACAAGTGCCCTCTTGCCGTTGGGGCGATGCCGTGGACGTTCATGCCGCACGAAATCCGCACGATTCTCGGCGACGACTTCGAGGCGTTCGCCAAAGAGCGCGAACGTTTGGGGATCTTTGCGGCGCCGCCCACGAACGCCGCCGCGATGGCCGCAGCGGCCGCTTCGGCGAACGGCGAGAGCGGCAAGTCGACCGGCGAGGGCTCCCGCTCGTCCTCCTCGTCGCGCCTGAGTTCGCCCGCCTCGCACAACTCGACGGCCAACAGCGCGATGACCAAAGTGGCCGAATGAGCGGCGAGCTTCCTGCTGCTGTACATACGCGAACACGTCCGCCCGATCATCCCTTTCGGTTCTTCCCACCTTCGAGCATTTCGTCGTTCTTCCACTCCCGATCGCTCCAAATCGCAAATTCGTCAGCTTTTCTTTCGGTTTCGCTCAACCCTCTCCGTTCGTCGTTCTTCTTTGCGGTCGGCCGCCTCGCCGCCCGACTTCTTTCTTCCGTCGATCTCCCCACCGCGTAGACCAAACAACCGCCCACTCCTCCGCCTCCAAATCGCTTCTTCTCCTTCGTTCTTCTTCTATTGAGCACTCGCCCGTGTGTTGCAATAGCGAACTTAATAAAATAAACACATCACTTAATTGAACGATCGATCGGTTGAATCAAAGCGGCGAGCAGGAGGACGAGAAGACGAGCTCCGCTTTGGCCGTTCGGTGGACGTGCAGCCCGCCGCCCACGTACAGGCGCTCGAACGAGGAGCCGAGCACCACGCAGTTCGCTTCGATCTTCTCCGGCGGTCGACAGACGAGGGGATTCGGGCACTCGGCGAGCGTCCCCTCCTGCAACTTCCGGCGGAACTCGAGGTAGCAGTCGACCATCGAGGGCAAATAGGCGTGTGTTTGGGGCAGCTCGAGGAATGCCTGCAACCACTCACTGAAGAAAGGAGAAGGATGAGTGGAGTACCTTGTAGACGGCTTGATTCCACTGCAAGAAGTGGACGAAATCGGCGGTCAGTTGGCTCAAATCGTGCGGGCGGAAGTAGTCGTTCGGTTCACGCGCCTAAACAGCAGTCGTTTGCTGCATTTAAGACAATCGAACCTCGAACTTGTCCTTCATCGGCCTCAAATGAACGGCAAGCGAGTGGTTGCCCTCGAGGATCACGTGTGTGAAATCCCCGTCGATCTCCCGGCTGGACCACGGCCGGTGAATCAAGCCGGTCGTGATGCGAGCTGCAAGACGAGAGTGAAAGAAGTATGTGGTCCGTGCGCACAGGGAATGGCGATCGTTTTGCCGACGGGGTGCGTGTCCAAGAAGTACGACCGTTGGAGGATTTCTTCCATTCGGAGCTCTTCGGGCGAAGAGGCTGCAGAAACGAAAGGTGAGCATGAAAAAAAGAACCATTGCCCACTGGTGGGAATGTTTGCCCGCGTCCACTGGAATTCGAACGAGGAGGCGAGCGGGTGGGCGGCGGAGAGGGCGCGCAGTTCGTCCACGAGCAAGTTGGACGCGCGGGGGACGATCAGGTCGTCGAAGTCGACGAAAGCGACGAACTCGGCGGCCTCCCGATATTCGTAGAGACACTCCGTGTTGCTGATGAGTTGATTGAAGAACTCGGTTTGTGTGTTCGGGTCCCGTCCGTCCTGCCACCCACCCATTCACTCACTTCTTTCTTCTTTCGAACGGGAACTCACGATCTTCGGAAGGACGACGCCGTTCCGGATGGTCAGCAGTTCGTGCCGCTCGTAGTGCTTGAGAATCTTGAAGAGCCCCTCGATCACGCTGATCACCGGAACGGAGAAGTGCTGGACGCCGAAGCGGCGGTACGTCTCCAGCGTCAACAAAGCGACTTGCCAGTTCTCAAAGAAGAACATTCGCGAGAAGCACACGACCAGCGAGAACTTCTTCGTGAGCTTCGGCCGAACGGGGATCTCCAACGAGCAAAAAAGATTGATCGCAAAGGAGGGGAACTCACGGCCATCTCGCCGGGCATCGCGCCGAACAGAACGACGCGCTCGGCCGGCTGCTCGAACGCGCAGTCGACGAAGAAATTCCACCACTCGCACTGATGCGCGCCGCCCATCTCGCGGATTCGCGCCTTCGTCTCCTCGTTGCGTTCGTTGCGGCAGAAGAGCGGCGCCGACTTGAGCGCGCTGCTGCCCGTGGCCACCAGTCGGACGGTCGCTTTGGCATCGCTCCTGAACGAAAAGGATTGATCTTGTTCTACTTGAACTCACGTGTTCCCGATGCTAAAGGCGGACGAAACGAAGAGATCGAAGCGTTCCTCCAGTCGGTTCAAGTAGCCGTGAATGAGGAAGACGTAAATAAAAAGACCGCCGCCGAGGAGGAGCGAAACGACGATCCGCTGCTTCGGCCACGAACTCGCGGCGAAGAGGCGCGTCCGGGCGGTCATTTTTCCGAATTCGGGCGTTGAGACGACACGGACGTGGCTCTCGAGCAATGTAGAGGAGATCCTAATCGACGACGAAGACGAGTGACCTCCAAACGCCTGCTCGCTGCGTGTCGACTGTCCATCAAGCGAATTGAACTCTTTTGTTCGCTCCATTTCGCTTGATTGTTGCTCGCATGGAGCGGCTCATAATTTCGTTCAAAGTTTGTTCTTCGTTTTGCCTTCGGCCGCAAGAAACAAGCGGCCGGCATGCCGCAGGTTGTGGCGTTTGGCGGGAAGGAGCGAGCGGCCAGCTGCCGCCCTCCCGACCGTTTGATCAAGAGAGAGAGAAATCGGAGAACATCTGTGAGCTTTTTCTTCTTGCGTTTTCTTTCCGCCTGGCCGCCGGCCGTTCATCAAATTGGCACCTCGTTTGCTTGCGGTCGCTCGGCGATGCGCCTTCTTCTCTTTTGTTTTCTTTTGGCTCTTCGGCTCGATGCGACGGCCGGCCGCGAGCAGTCGATCACCGTTGTCGGCGAGCTAATTTGCGACCGGAAGTTCGTGGGCGGCGAGGTGGAGCTGTGGGAGCACGATTTCTGCAAGTGATCCCCTTCCCCCTTTCTTCTAATCGCTGCTTTCAGTCGACTTCGACGACCTCCTGAACGGAACGAAGGCGGACGGCGGGCGATTTCTACTGTTCGGCCGAGAGAACGAGTTCTTTTCGATCACGCCGTACATTCAAATCAAGCACACGTGCGATGTGCGGGACTCCAGGGTTCGTTCAACAAACCAATCGATTAGTTCTTCTCATACCTTCTCTGCTTTTAGCTCTGCTACCGCCTAACCGAATTCGAGGTCCCTCAGTCGAAGATCGACGGCCTCTACGACATGTCGATCGTTTCGCTCAACGTTCGACCGCAGAACGACGAGGAGTATTGCGATGATTGAGTGCAACTGGCAATGAAGATCTCCCTGCTTTCATTCGTTTATTCTTTGCACGAGCAATCAAGAGAACATTCGGAAGACGAAGGCGACGAGGCCGACGGAGAGGAGGAGCGGGAAGCCGACAGTCGAAGAGCTCGGTGCGGAGTTGCAGAGGTTCTTGTTGCAGGAGCAGAGGGTCGTTCTAAAAAGATCAATGGAATCGTTCGAGTGTCGTTCACTCACTTCATCTCCGGGTAGTGCACGCACTGATCGTCGTGTGTCTTCAGATTGTACTGGCCGGTCGGGTCGTTGATGTCTTGCAGGCAGCCCTGCAGAAGAAAGAAGTCAGAGATGTTCGGTCTTCTGCGCACTCACCCGCTGGATCGTCCCGTCGCTCAGCACTCGCTTCTGGCAGCTGCTGTCCGTGCAGGTCACCTGCTCCATGCTGTCGCTGAAGCACTGAATCTTTGTGGGCTTCTCCTTTCCGTCCTTGGCCGCGAGCAGCTGGACGGAGAGCAGCAGGACGAGGAAGAAGCCGAAGGAATTCATCGGAGCAACGGAGGAAGCAACGAATTGATTGATTTCCGTCGAGAAGCGAACGAAACGGCGGAATCGAAATTTCGCGGCGCTTCGTGACTCGAAATTCGAATCGGCGAGCGAGCGGAAAGCCGAGCGGATTACGCGCCGAACACACGAGTCGGCCGCGCCTCCCCGCTTCTTATCGCTGGTCGTCGTGCGTGTGACGAACGAAGACGGCCGATCGTCCGCCGTTGTCCGTCGTTAATCGCCTGCATTCCCTTTTTTCTTCCATCAGGAAATTCCTTTCGTTTGTTCGATGTCCAAAGGTACTCTTCGATTGGTAGACGTGTGTGTGTGCGAAAACAAACTGTAAGCTCTCGCCGAACAAAAGAGAGCACCAAGGTTCCCACCGCTCTTCCGGCCGGCGGCCTTCTTTCGCGCAACCGATCGGCCCGCGGGCCGCTCGCGGGAAGCCGGCGGATGGCGTCGGGCGGGAACTCGCGGGTTTGAACGCCCGCGGGAGCGGGGCGGCTTTTGTTTCCCGCTGGTCGACGACCAAAACAAACCGATTGGATCGGTCGGTTTATGGCCCGTCGACCGCATAAACAACTCCTGGCTGCTTCGTGCGTGCGTGCGGGTTTATTCGAACCAAACCAAAGGGTGCAAACAACGAGAAACGGAAGAAACTACACAACGATTCAGTGAAACGGATTCCAAACATCCCGCTTGCGGCTCGACGAACTCGGCGGCGTGCTGCTCGGGTCTTCGGGCGAGTGGGCGGACGACTTCGACCGGTCGGAGGCGTTCGGCGGCGTGCCGTCGGTGAAGACGGCCGAGTCGCCGGTGGAGTTCAACGAGCGGACTTGAAGCGGCGTGAAGGCGGCGAGCTGCTGGAGGAGCGAACTCGCCGAGACGGCGGGCGGCGGCGGGGGGCTCGCGTGGTTCGAAGCGGGCGAATCGCCGTCCGCCGGCGCGCTCTGGCCTGTTTGGAACAAAGCGGTCACTGAAATCAGCGCCATTCAATCCTCTCCCTTGCGTTGCCGAACTCACGGTTGGTCCAGAAAGCGGCGGCTTGTTGTTGCTGGAACAGCTGCTGGAACTGCTGCTGGAGTTGGTGCTGGGTGTCTTGGGGCGGCGTCTGTCGCTGGAGAGCGAGCAGTTGGAGCTGCAGGAGCTTCCGTTCGGCCTCCTTTCGCTCGTAGAGTTTGACTGAAACCGGGGCATGAGAGCAGAAGGATTGGAAGGAGACTCACTCATTTCGTGCAGAATGTCCTGCTGCATCATGCGACTGCCGTGGTTCGGATTCTCGGCTTCGATCAACGCGCGCATTTTGTGGAAGCCCTCGTTCAGGGCACTCCGTCGGATGCCCTCCTTTTGGGTCTTCTGCTTCTGAAGCGGACGGGGTCAATGAGGAATTGGACGGAGGGGAACTCACCTTCTTGGTCGGCGACTTCTGCGACGCCCGATTGCGGTTGGGCAGGCGGCGGAGTTCCAGGGGATTCATTGCTCGAACAACTTGGGGAAGAGAAAGGAGGAGACTGTCGCCTTACCACTGGAGGAAGGGAGAGTGGAGTCGCAGCTCACCGATCGCCACTCGACCGAATTTCCAAACTGCCGACCGGCGGGGGAGCAGCCGACCCGGCGGGCCGATCGCTTGCGTTTTATTTTGACCGAACGCCCAACGAACTCCCGCCCCCCGCCGGCGACCCACAAAGGAGCTGCGCGTTCGATTGGCGCGGGAACGCAGCGAGTTGATTGGTTTGGGGCCCGCGGCCGCCTCCGCTCCGCCGCTCGCTTTCAACTCGGCAGCGCTCGATTTCCGCCGGTTCGTTTGCGCTTCGCGGATTTGCGCGTGGTCGTAAATCGAGCGGTCACTCCGGCAGGTGGGCGTCGATTGCATCCGAGCGGCCGCCTTTGCAAAATTCAAACTTCCGTTCACTCGCTGCAGCGTTGCGCGCATCCGATTGCTGCAAGCGAAAACAAGCCCGATCGTCGGCTCGTTCGGCAGTAGCGGGTGGCTGCTTTCGGGCGATCAATCAAGCCGGCAGTTCGTTTCAGCTTCGTTTCGCTTCGCCTAACCAAACAACCGTCAACGCTTGCCGGCAGTCATTTCCGTTTCAAAAACAAGACCGACCGAATCCACTCGCTGTTTATTCGCTTCATTCACGCTTCGAACACTCTCGCGCATCAATCGGCCAGGTTCTCGGAGTCACAACGACACGAACTGCAAGCAAAGAAGTGAGGACGGGAGAGGAGGTGAGGTGGGCGCTCACTTGCGAATCCTCTCGATCGTCTTCTCGTTCTCGGCGAGAATCCACAGCAGGCGCTCGCGATCGATCAACGGGCCCGCCGCCTTGTGCTCGTCGCCGCCGTTGACGAAACGCAGCAGGAAGTACTCGTCGCGCGTCTTCACGATCATGTTCCGCTTCTCCAGCCCCTCGGCGGCCACGAGCAGCGCCTCGTCCGGACCGGCGAATGCGCAGCTTCCGGCCGCGCGTCTCGTGGCGGCTGGTCGACGAGCGCCGGGCGCCTTTCGACGAACGGAAACGATCGCGAGGCCTGCAAGGAAGGAGGAAGAGGGATGAGGGATCTTCGGATTGATTGGTCGAACTCACGCCCTGCTGCTGCTGTTCGCCGGGGCACGCGTAGCGGTCGCTCGGGACGGACGATTCACGACGCTCGCGGCCGGCCGCCGGCTTCTTCGGGCGTCCTTTGGCCTCCGCCCGCTGCTTCGCTTCGCGCTGGATCGAACATGACGGCCGTTCGTCCGCGGAGCTCCGAATGCAAAGGCGGCCGTTCGAGCGGGCGCCGGTTGGACGAAATGAAATCATCGCCGCTGCATTCTTCTCGTCCGTTCCTCTTGCGAAACCGTAATGTGCATTCGTTTTGCAATGCAGCCGCTGCTGTTCAGGATTACAAGCGTTTATTCACTCATTCCAAGAGAGGTTAGTGGGCGAGCGAGTGGCCGGCCGACCTTCAGAACTTGCCCGCTTCGCAGCTTCTGCTGCAGCTCCGAATTCACGAGGTTCCAGCGAAGGGCGCCCAGCGGAGTGCCAAATTGGTTGTCTGCAAACAAACAAACGAATGAGAATGAAGTATGGGAGATTGCGGAAGAACGGACCTCGCGGCGGGATTCCCGAGCACGCGCTGATGGCGATCGAGTCGTTCTCCCGCTTTCCTGCAACGAGCAATCAATGAAGAATGAACGGAAGTCCTGTTGAGTGCTCACCGGCAATCAAGTACTCGATGGAGCGACGGGTGGGCCCCGGTCCGGCGGGCACGAGGCCGACCGCTCCGCACGCGGCCGCGGAAATCGGAGTCGAGATTTGCGGCGGGAAGGTTGGAGGCCTGGCGGCGGTGGCGTCGCTGATTGCCGCTGGAGGTCGAGTTGCCTCCTTGCTGCTGCCCGCCGTTCTCCTGGCCGCCCGCTGCTGCTGGCTGGAGCTCGTTCCGTTCTGTTGCTGCTGTCCGCCATTCTGCTGCGAGTTTCCGCCCTTGCTGTTGCTGTTGGCCGGAGCCGCCGCCGCCACTTCGAGTTCGTGCCGTTCTGCTGCTGCTGCTGACCGCCCTGGCTGGCCGCCGGAAGTCGAGTTGGCGTTCAGGTTGGAGGGCACCTGCTGGTTCGGCTTGAAGACCTCCACGTAGCGAATGTCGTAGATGACGTGATCACGAGCGAAACGGCGATTCGTGACCACGATACGAGCGACTGGAAGCAAGCGGGAAGGAGTGAGTGGGGGATCACTGAACCAGGCGGGGGACTCACCGACATCCGCCGCCTCGAACTGCTCCTTTTGGGTGGTCTTGCGGCACTGGCACGCGAAGCCGACGGCCGCGACGGCGGCGAGCAGCACGAGAGTTTTGGCGATCATCCTCTTCGCGAATGTTGCGGGCGAAGATGCGCCGCGGCTATTTGAAGCCGTTTGAAGCCAAAGGTCAGAGCATCCGGCCGGCCGGCCGGACGGTCGATGAATCGGGGCGGCCGGCCGAGCAATTGGGACCTGCGTCGATGGACTTGAATCACGCGTTCCGGTGAACAATTGGAACGGCCGATCGGCACGTCCGTTTCGCGATCGTTCGTTCGTTTGATTCACGCCGCCCGGCCGCCCCCCTCTTTGAACGGCCGAACGCCGCGAACGGCCGACCGACCGCCACGCTCCAAAACATTCGTGATTCAAGAGGCCGCCCGCCCAAAGGCCAATCCCGGCCGGGCCGCATATTTAAGGAGGCCGGCCGCCCCGTCGAGCACACAGTCGATCCGACTCGTCTCTCCCCTCCGCCCTCCCGCAATGTTCAAGTCGCTCGCCGTCGTCGCCCTCTGCTTCGGCACCGCGGCCGCCTTCTGCTCCTTCTGCAACATCACCAGCCAGGACGACGCCATCCAGAAGGCCCAAGTGCTCGCCAAGGTGAGTGGATTGCAGAAGAGTGCAAGGGATTGATCTCCTCGATCGTTTGTAGGTCCTGGTCAAGTCCAACGCGCAGCAGCAGAACGGGCAGAACCAATATGACGCCGAGTTTCCAGGAGGTCTTCAAGCCGCAGGGCCAGAACGGCTCCAACAGCTTCCAGCGCCTCTCCTCCTCCAGCGACCTCAGCTGCTCCGGCTTCGCGCTGGTGCAGCGGCCAGACGTACCTGATCGCCGGTTCGTTCCCCTTCCGTTCACTTTCCTCTCACTCATCCCTTCGTTTGCTTGCAGGAAAGCAGAACGGAAACAACGTCGAGTTCGAGAAGTGCTCCGGCATCCCGCTCACCGCCCAGGGCATCCCCAACGGCGCCATCCTCTGGTCGGCCGTCCCGCAGGAGCTGCAGAACAAGCTGAAGAACGCCGGACAGCAGGGCGGCCAGCAGCAGCAACAAGGCGGCCAACAGCAGCAGGGGAGGTCAGGGCGGCCAGCAGCAGGGAGGCCAACAACAAGGAGGCCAACAAGGAGGCCAACAAGGAGGACAGCAGCAGGGCGGCCAACAGGGCGGCCAACAGAAGGCGGACAGCAGGGTGGCGACCAGCAGCAGCACGCCGCAGCAACGACGCCCTTGAACTCTCCCTGATTTTCGCCGCTCTCTTGTCGGTTGTATGCGAACGAACGAAATAAACGAGTAACACGCGAACTCTTTCGGTTTATTCGGCTCGAACGAAGCGAAAAGATCGGCGGCTCATTCGGGGTGAACGCGGCGGCCGCGATGCTCGCTGAACAGCGGGCGGTCCTCGAACAGCGGGCCCTCGAACTTGACGCCTGCAAGCGGAAGATGAGAGGAAGGAGTGAAAAAGGAGAGAACTCGCCCAGCATGTGGCACAAGAGAGGCAGCCGATCGGAGCCGAAGAGCTCGACATCCTCCTCGCCCTCGCGCTTCAACAACAAGCCACGGGACGCCGAACGCGCCGTGCTTGAGCGCCTCGTCCGTGTTCTTGTGCAGCTCCTCCTTGATCTCCTTGGTTTTCATCAGCTGGAAGAGGCGCTCGCGGTTCGGGAACTCCACCGCATCCAACGCCTTCAACCGGCTGATCGAAAGGGGGAGATGAGGAAGAACGAACCGCCCTCACCTCCTCCTCGCTGAAGATGTCCTTGTCCTCGAAGAAGAGCCGGTGGTAGAGGACGCGCATGGCCGCGCGCTGCGTTTCGGTCGACACGCGACGAGCAGCGGTGAGCAGGCGGCAAGCGTGCACGGCGTGTTTCTTCAGGATCCGCTCGTTGAAGTCCTGCAAACACAACGGATGATTGAAGGAGCGGCGAAGGAGGGAACGAACGGTAAGCGAACGGTACGGGAATCCCCAGTAGGAGGCGCGCAGGGTGAGGTCCTTCTCCCACTGCTTCAATTTCAGCTCGTTCTCGCTGGCCGGTCGGTTGCCTGGAACGAGGGGGATCACTTCGCTTCCCTTTCCAAAGGAACGAACTCGAAGCGCGGATGATCGCCGGATTGAAGACCGTGCGGAAGTCGAGCTGAACGGGCAGCCGGTGCTCGTATTGGGTGAGCGACTGCAAGCGAGGATTGAAAGAGGGAGGAATAGGGCGAAGAGCTCACGTAGAGGGCGCACATCGAGTAGGGGCTGACGGGATCGGTGAAAACCTTCAGCATTCCCTTCTTCGCCACCGCCGTCTTCAGCGCGCTCATTCCGACGGCCGACTCGCTCGCTCGCCCGTTTCCGGTTCGAATGAACGCGGCCGGCCGATTGCTTCGATTTGAATCGATCGAATTGAATCGAATGCCCTCTTTGTCTTTCGCTCATCCCGAAAGTTCGTTTATTCTCGGCCAAACGACCGCAAAACAAAGCCGAAAGGTCGGACGCCCTTCAAGGCCCTTCAGACGGCCGCCAATCCCAGCGGTCCCTCGAATTTCGCGCCTAGCAAATGGCAGAGGACGGGCAGCCGATCGGAGCCGAAGAGCACGACGTTCTCCCGACCTTCTCGTTTGAGGACGAGCCACGGGCGCCAAAGGCCTGCAATTCGAAAGGATGGGAAGAAGAGAAAGAAGCGGAGGACGTACCCCGAGGTCGAAGGCCTCGTTCGTCGTCGCGGTCAGCTCCTGCTTCACCTTCTTTGTGTTCATGAGCTCGAACAGACGCTCGCGGTTCGGGAATTCGGCGCGATCGAAGATCTGCAAGCAAAACAATACGGAGGAAACTGGAAGAAAAAAGGAGAGCAAACCTTCCGGACGTCCTCCTCCTCGAAGATGTCCTCGTCGTTCACGTACAGCGTGGTGAAGAGCGTTCGGATCGCGCGGCGGTAGGTCGGCCGGCTGCTCCCGTCGGCAGGCGGTCAGGAAGCGGAGGGCGGGAGTGGACCGTTTGCTCATCACGCGGCCGTGGAAGTTCGTGATGTTCTTGTACGGAATCCCCCAGTAGTCGGCGACCAGCGGGAGGTCGCGGAACATTTGCGCGCCCTTTTTCTCGACGTTCGCCGGAGCCTCGTTGCCTGAACGAAAGAACGGAAAGAATTCAATAGAAATCGAGAGGAAATACCCGCATTTTTCATCAAAATTCCGTTGAAAACCGGCCGAAAGTCGACCTGCAGCCCCAAGCGGCGTTCATACTGAAGCAACGACTGAAAGAGGACGATAGGCGTCAGGAAGTCGGAAGGAGACTCACCTCGAATCCAATGTAGGAGTACGGGGAAACACAATCGAAAAAGCAGGAAAGCGATCGCTTCGCCGCCATTTTCCCCCGCACAGCTCGTCGCCCGCTGATCGCTCCGAATGGACGGCGGAACACTTGGGTCGAGCGGCAGGAAGAGCTGACCGCGGGTGAAAGAAGAAGAGGAACTGAACAGCTGTGTTTGCTTCGAAGGCGCTTTTAAGTTCGTGGCTTGTGATTAGGTTCGTTTATCAAATAGTTGGTGGCCGGCTCTCGCCGGCATGAACGAGAGTATTGAACGGAATGGTTTCAATGGATCTGCTGTCCAAGCACGTTTCCCACTCGCCTTCGAGCAGCCCTCATTTCGTCCGTTTATTATTGAGCAAACAATTATTAGCGGTTATTACAAGAAACTAATGAGAGCACATCGCCGCATTCCCAACTGGAATCATCCCACCAAGGGCGCTGCTCCCGAGCCGATCGGCGGAGTGACGACCGTCGGGCACGCGTTGCAGGTGACCTAGAAGCGAATGGATTGAATCGAAAGGTTCGTAACGGAAGCTCACGGGGGCACTCCTTCATCATGAACGGGCGCCAGCTGCAAGGGAAATGAGTGAGTGGACAGCGAAAGGGAACCAAGAAGGACGTACACCGGCAGGTTGCACTTAAACGCTGAAAGTAGGCAAGCGATCACTCAGCTCAACGACGCGAAGCAAAACGAACCGTTCTGCGGACACTCCGAAACGCCCGCCGCGTTCGTCCCGTCGCGGCAGTTCGCGTTCGCCGTCCCCGCCGCCTGCGTGTTCTGCACGAGGTTGCAGCGGCCGCACGTGGCCGGGCACTACGATCAATCGGAAGATCAAAGGGAAGAAGAGGGACTGCCCACCTGCTCAGTCATCAACGTATAGTAGAGGGTATTGTTGCAGAGGTTGGCGTTGGCGGCGCAGTCGGACGGCCGGCCGGGCGGCGCCTTGTCCACGCAGCCGGCCGTGCCGCCCGCCGCCCCCAGCGGATTTTGCCCGCCGGCCGCCTGTGCGGCGGCGTTCGCGGCGGCCTGCTGCCGTTGGGCCGCTGAAAAGAAGGCGATTCGATCGTCGACTGCGGAATCCGAGAGCACTCACGAGTGATGGGAGTGGGTCCACAGCACATGTGAAACGAAGCGAGCGGTGAACGAAATGACACAAAACGACTTATTTTAGAGCTCGCCTCGTACGGGTGAGTCGACGGGCACTTCGGCTTCAGCGGCGGGTCGAGTTGGGCGGGCACTAAAAGAAGGGAGTAAGAGCAAAAGAACCTATCGGGACCCACCATCGCAATACCGTCCAGTGCCGCCGGGCGTGTCCTAGAGAACATAAAGCAGAAGAAGAATAACTGGAATACGTACCGGGACCTAAACGAAATTAATGAATTAATGGAAAGCATGTGAGTTCAGTTACGTTGTGACAACACTGGCCGTTCTTTAGCGTGTACCCACTTCCGCACTGCTGATTTCCGCCCACATTGAAGGGTTCTAAACGAATGAGAGCATTCTTTGTGATCCTCCTGCTTCAAACGAACTGAACGGGCACGACTCCGCACTCCAAACGGCGGGCAGGAAGGCGGCGAAGAGGACGCAAATGAAGATGCCGCGCATTTCCGATCAACTGGCGACAAGTGAGAACCCGAAGACGATGGAAAGAAGAGCGAAGACAGCGGAAATGTGAGGAATCCGCCGGTCGTTCCCGCTTTTATACGCCGCCCCCCGCAGCCCTCCGCATTTGTCCACTCGGCCGTCCGGCGGGCCGACGGCCGGCGGATGCGAATTGGCCGCCTGCTCAAACGAAGCGGCGGAAATCGCCGCCGCCCGCATTGTTCGTCGATGGCCGGCGGGAAACAAAAGCGAGTGCGTGAGTGGGTTTATTTCCGAAACAATCAACACAAAGCCGGCCGACGGAATCACGGCGAGAAACACGTTCGACAGCAGCGTTCCCTCAGGATCTTCTGATAGGCGGGATGCCCGCACAGGCCGGCCATCGAGGCGCAGTTGTTTCCTTCGTCCTGACCTGAACGAGATTTCATTGCATTGATTCAAGCGAAAGAACGAACAATTCGGTTGTTTGGTGGGCGACTTTGACGGTGCGGGGGTGGTCGTCTGGTGTCCGCACTGATTGCACGTGAGAGTGCACACTCGAGCGAGGAATATCCGGTAGACGACGTCCACGCACATGTGCTTCATTTGGGCACACGATGGCGAGTGGTCGACGCCTGCAACGAGGAAGAATGAAAGGAAGCAAGTGATGGAGAAGGACGAACATTGCAGACGACTTCGATTCTCCACTCGCCGATCGACGGCCGTCCGACCGGCCGACGGGAGCGGGAATTCGGGCTGCGGGATCGACGGGATCGGAGTGATCAGTCGGCCGACCTTGACGCCCTTCGGCGGCCCGGGAAGCGGCTTCTTCTTCGCCTCCTTCGGCAATTCGGCAACGGCGGGCGGCAGCGGGACCGGCAGCTTCGTTTTGCCGCGCCCTTTCGTCCGCTTCTGCGGCTTCAGCGCCGTCTTGTCCGGTGGCTCGCCGACGGCCGTCGCGTTCGAGAAGTCGGGCTCGTCGGCGTCGCAGCACTCGCCGTTCACGCACATCATCGACGAGGGGCACGCGCCAAAGCAAGCTTCAAACACACAAGAGTAGACAAAAAGAACGGAAAGAAAGCTTACGGCCGATGCAGTTGGATTTGTTCAGGTTGTGGGTCAACAGAAGAAGCGGCAGGATTTTGATCATCGCGCCGTTCGGAGAAGAAGGAGCAAATGGAAGGCGGGAGGAGGAAACTGACCGCTTTGCACTGGAATCCGATTCAAATGCGACAAACGGCCGCCGGCCAACCCGCCCGCCGAACGAGCCGATCGGAGCGGCCGCGATCACTTCCCGCTCCCTCCTCGCGCTCTCTTGTTCCCGCCGCCCGCCCGTCCGCTCGGAGAAACGAGAAGTGTTTCCGTTGAGGTGACCCCCCGCTCTCACGATCAGTTTCCGGCTTCCTCCTCGCCGCGCACCGACGGGAACGAGCAGGCGGAAGCGAATTCCTGCGCGTTCTTCCGCTCGTCTCGTCGACCGCCTCGATACATTTCGCCGTTTGATCCCGCGGCGAACCGCCTCCTAGTCGAACGGGACAAAGCATTGAAATTGTTCGCGTCATTGCGAAGACAGCGGTTTATTTCTTCGGCAACGCGTACAGAAAGCGGCAATCGTCGAATACGAAAGACAACTCCATGATCTCCGAGCGCAAAGTCCACACGTGAGCGATCTTGTAGAAATGGTTCTCCCGTTCGTATTCGGCCACCAAATCGGCGTCGAAATCCTCGGTCTTGCACGTGAAGCCATTCCGTTGAGCGAAGTGATTGGCGGTCGACATCAATCGTTCGTGTGCTTCCTAATCGAATGAGAGTAATTGAACATTTCGAATAAGAACTTACGGCATCATATTCGTCGCCGTGCGGACCTCCGATGTTCACCTGGACCTTCAAACGCGAAATGCCCGCTTCTTTCGCACACTTCCCGAACTGCAGGGAACGCTCGAGCCAAGCGTCGAACTGGTGATCCCAACTGCCGCTTTCTGGCTGAAAATGATCGGTTGAGTGGAAAAGCGGAGCGAAGGACCCACTTCGTCGCATTCTCGGACGTATGCGAGATAGATTTGCAGGCAGTAGTTGTCGTTTAGTGTGCGGAGCCTTTCGAACGCCGCTCGGTACTTGCGAGTGTCCTCTTCGGTCCAAACGGGGAAACATTCCAACAGGTCGTCCCGCGCCAAAAGAGCCCTGCCTTCCGACACGCTGAAGTCAAGGATCACCTTCTTCACCACTTCGTTTCGTCCATAACTGAAACAGTTGACATTAGGACACCGATCGATTCGTGGGTGCTTACGGCCCGCATTCGGCGATTTCTTGGACGCTTGCGTGAGTTTGGAGCACGCGAGCACGAGCACGGAAGAAGGACACAAGACCTGAACGAAACGTTGCTGTGTCATTACCAGCTGCACGAACGTACCAGTGGCAGACGGGTCCGAATTGAAAAAAACGCCCGTTCTGCCATCGCTTGTGGAGATTTGAGGAAGAGGAAGGCGTCGCTGTCGGCCCAAAAGGAATGCACACGGTTGAGCGGAAGAAAATCCCACAAAATGTGGACGAACCACGGACATATGCGCTTGGACCGAAGTACAACCTCGACTGACTCCAAGTGCGGAAGATCTGAAAGAAAGGTATGGACAGCAAAAATGAGCGGATCGGAAATACCTTTCAGCGTCGACAAGATTTCAGCCCACCTGCGAACGTCCTCGAAAGTGCTTTCAGCAAAGCAAGAGGCGTTCACCTCGAGTTTGCGGACGGCTGATCGACCCAACAGCAAAATTCGCTTCACGGAATCGAAGGTCGCGTGATCTCTGCTCAGGTAGCACTTGAGCGGCTTGCCGAATCGTCTGGTCAACGCGCATCTTCCGACTCTGAGATGGAGGATCGTTTCTGCCCTCTTTTCGTTTGCGCTCGCCGAGCAGAAGACGGTCGCGAACGAGCGGCTGCAGAAGATAAACCGCAACGTGCGGAGACGAAGAGCCGCTCGTTCTCGCACGCGATTGGGATCGTTGAAAGACACGAAGTTGGGCAGTGGTGTTGGCCTGAACGAGCGCCACATGACTGCGCGCCGGACGTCCGGCTTCATTTTTGGCTTCGGCTTGGGCTTCGGCTTCTCCTTTGCGACTTCGCCGTTGCCCCCCGCCTTTCGCTTGATTCCCCGACGATCGACCTCCATGTCGTTGAAGGGTATCGCTTGCTTCTGAAAACACGGACAATTGGCTGGGGAATAGGCAAGAAAGCAAAAGGACGCGGAAGGAGTCGCTTGGACTTCTTGGTACAATTCGTTCTCATGGGCGAGCAAAAACGACCCTCTCGCCAAACAAGTGTGTCGCATGTGGGGTAGGACGAAGTCAAGTCGAACACACGACCGTGTTCCCATGAACGCAATCAGCGCTTGTTTTAGAGAGCGGCGGATGGGAAGGAGCTTTCAACATTTTCGTGTTCGTTGGAGATTCTCAAACCCATCACTTCTAGAACAATAACCAACTACCCGAAATCCAATAGCTAATTTTGGAAGCTTCGAAAAAATAAAACCCCCCATCCCCGATCCACGACGAGTGCCAATAAAAAAACCGTGTACCTTTTGAGGCAGTCCTTAAAGCGGGACAAAACACTTTATAAACACCTCTTGCAAATTTGGACCCATGTGCGACATTTGATGTAGCGGACGTTGTGGGTGGCGTGGGGCGGAGTGGGTGGTCCCTATCGATAGAGGAGTGTGAGGCGAGTCGGCTGAAGTGCCGTGCAATGTGTGTAAGCCACGCATTGAATAGATACAGTTATCAATGTATGTCGATGTCACGCCGTAGACATCAACGTCTATAACTCGCCACCGAGTGGTTTTTAGCGAACGCGAAGGAGCTCACTCGACGCAGAACTGAATTCTGCACATTTCCGTAGTGACATGCGTGGCGTGGAAAAGTGTTGTAAGCGCAGTAGAATGCATCAAAGTGAAGGTAGTGGGTGACATTTTTTGGTTTTCGCCCATTCAAGTGTCAAATTCGGTATCAATCGACTTCAAATCGACAGGGGATTCGACTCAGAACCCCAACGGAGCGAAGTCGACGACGCACGAGATTCGCGAAACGGAGCCCGCCGGTAGGCGGGCGGAGTGAAGCGAATCGAGTGCGGAGGAGACGAGCGACCAACCCTTTCAGCATCGTGTCAGGAGCGACCGTGGTTAAGTTCGTCTCTAACCCGAACATCTATGCGGCGTTCAAGCTACGAAGTAGGCAAAACACACGTGCCACTGAATTACGCATTATCGGGCGTTGAATTAACGAAGTGCTAAAAACAAATGTCGTACCAAAACGACTGGAAAATGTTCGATTCGTACACGGACGCCAACGTCGAAATGTAAGCGCAAGACGCATAGATTTTGCAACAAGACTGCGAAATATTTGACGCTACAAGTGGTTCAACATTGCTCGACGTATTTGATCCAATCTACGGAGTGTATTTGAAGTTAAACTTTCTGCAGTTGAACAACAACGCAGAATAGGCATAGCCTCTTGTCTAGTAGATCAAAACAAAGCATTTATTGGTTCGACTATGAACTATTTACAACAACAGTGGACCCGTGAAGAAAAGCAAGAGTGAAGGACCCGAAAGAAGCCACGAAACTTCTCGTCGGCCGCTCATCCCTCGACGAAGGGCGGCCGGTCGGGCGTCGACTGGGGGACGGGAAAGTGGAGGGGCGGCGGCGAGAGGAATTCGGTCGGTTGGGGCGTCTGCGGGCCGGCCGAGGCGGTCGATCGTTTCGGTCGGTTGGACGCAATTCGGTAGATCGTCTGCTTGATCGACTTGACCGACGGGGCGCGCTTGCGGGCGGGCAGGGTCGTCGCGTTTGGCTTGCGGCCACGATCGACGAACGCCTCCGACAGCGAGCGGTCCGTTCGGTGCGGCATTTGCGGTGGCCTGCAACGAGAGGGGTGAGTGGCCGAACGAGAGGAATGTGCTCACTTGATGCTCTCCGTGGTGTAGCTCGAAGTCGGCGGCCCCCGCTTGTTGAGCGTCGTGCTCGCCCGCATCGAGTGTGTTCTGCTCAGCGAGTTGTATTTGACGTCCTTTTCGTTGGGGATCCAGCAGCGTCTGCAAGGGACTTCAGTGAAAAAAAAAGAATGATTGAAGGACTCACAGCAAGAGACTGGCAGCTCCCTTGCGGTAGCGAGCAGAGAAGATGACGTAAATGATCCACGTGGTCGAGGAGTTCAGGATGACGAGCAGATTCGAGAGGTCGTTCAGCTGATAGGCGAGCCAAGCGGTAGACTCGGCTTCGAAAAGGTCTCGTTTGATGCACTCGGCCAACTGAAGAGGAAGAAGTCATTCTTCAACATTCTCTTGAGTCCACTCACATTCAAGATGAAGGGAAGAGCGTTGGTGAACGCAAATAGCAGAGTGATCGTCAGCAGCATCTGCAAGAAGCCATCAATGAACACTTTGATTGCCTTCAAGACTGCTCACCAAAGTCGTCCGTTGCTCCCGCTCCTGCTGACGAGTGAGCGCGCGACGGGCACGCGTGAGGATCACCATCGAACGGATCACGTAAACGTTTGCGAACAGAATGATGCCGAACGGGATGAGGAAGTGCGTGAGTAGGTAAAGAGCAGTATAGTATCCGATCACGTAGATGGGGAACCGCTGGACGTCTCGCAGGTACCGCTCGTAGACCATTCCGGTGGGCGTCTCTCTACAACACGTGGATTATTGCCGTCCATGCAAGCAGTCAACGTACACAATGCGGTACTCAAAGAAACGAATCGCGTTGTAGCAGAAGGCGAAGATGACGACGAGCAGGAGTGCTCGACGAGACGAACGAGCAGTGCACCAAATGCGGACTGAAAACGGGGGATTAGTGAAGGAACGGTAATGATATTGAAGTACCTTGTAGGGGCTTGCAGACGGCAATCCAGCGCTCTAGCGTTATCAGGCACATGATGGAGATCGAACATGTCTAAAGGTAAAATGTCAATTCTAGACGGAAAATATGTGCGTTTACCTGGAGCATCAAGTTCAGCGGGTAGGCGAACTTGAGCGTGTACGATAGGAAGTTCATGAGAGCATCCTGATCGGGCCAGATGGCCAGGTTGGGTAGGATGAAGACAAGGATTGCGCAGAGCAGGAGTCCCGCATCGCAGATCGAGAGGGCCGAAAGCAGGATGTTCACGCTCGAGGAGTGACGGAGGAAGAGGACGAGTGAAAGGAGATTCCCTGAAGAATTCATGTGTGAAACATGTGGGCGATTCGACCGCTTACCGCAAATTCCCACCACAACGATGCAGAGAGAGGCCGACGCGAGCGTTTGTTGGGCGTCCATCTCGGTTCAATTAGACGGCGTTTAGGCGAACATTCTGCAAGCAACAGACATCGCTTAATGGCAGTCAAAACACACGTGCAACGAACGGATTAACGACACGCGGCTTAAGTTCGAACGAGCAAACGAACGAACGAGCGGAAGAGGAGGCGGGAGTGTAACAAATCCCAAGAACTCGTCTTCCGGCTAATGAGCAACAACCAGCGGTTAACAGCAAAAACAAACCACTTGCTGAGCAAAAACACGCGTTGTTTTGAACCAACACGAGCAAAGCATTAGCGCAAATTCGATTGAAGGACGCGGTAATGCAAATTTTTTTTTTTTAGGAGCAAATTTAGTCCACACTCAGCGGGTATCCGCGGTGGAGCAGCTGCCGGAGCGGCTGCGAGATTGGCTACTACACCCAGCCGAAGCTTGCGGTCGCCGAGCCGCGTGGGCGAGGGGGGTCGGTGGGGACTCGAACCAGCATGCGGCGCCAACCCGACGGGAAGTCCGCGCGGTAATGGACGAAATCGAATGTCATGAGCAAACGGGCACTCAAAGAACCCAAAATAAGCAGATTTGGGCGCAATTTCTGACTACCGTACGGCAAGGGGCATCTGCGGAACGGCCGAAAGGAACCGGAAATGGGCCCCGCAAAAGAAATCCCGTCGATCGGCCGAACACAAAGCGGTCACGAACCTCCGGCCGGCCGCGGCATTCGGCCGACCGAGTGCGCAGTCCGGCGGCCGGCAGAACCGAACGGAAACTCCAGAAGTCGAGCACGCGATTTCGTCGAACCGGTCGGCTTTCGCGTTCGTCAATCCGACCGAAGAGATCGCCCGTCGCTTCAACTCGGCCGGTTGGTCGACCAGTGGGAACTTCGGGCCGATCAGCCCGCCGATGGCCAACGACCAGCTCCGCTGGTTCTCCCGCACGATTTTTTAATTGGGGAATGCGCCCCGCGAACGGGACGAAACGGAAGCCGAAAGAAGTGGTCGACCTCCGGCACGCGGCCGCCCGCTCGCCGCTTGATAACCGAGGTCGCCCGACCCGCACAGTTGCACTCTTCGCCTCGTTCCTCCGCCTCCCCACCGATAAAAATCACTTTTGTTGCCAAAAGCGATGATTTATCATCACTTTCAATCTTCTTTAGAAGCAGCAGTGAAAGACAGAAGGCGGAAAAGAAGAAGATTGATGGCGAGCGGATCTAAGAACCAAATCGAAACCATCTTTTGTAAACAAGTGAGATGGTCGTGAATTGAACTTGGACAAACGATAAAGAAGGAAAGCACGGGGAACAATCGCTTTAAAGCAACCCGGAAGAAACAACTCGCTTCAACCACCAACCAGACAGAGAAGGAAGTAATCCGCCGGCCATCAGCACGCGGCCGGCCGCAGTCGTCAGTCAGCCGGCCGTCCGGCGAGTTCAAAAGTTTTAATTGGAAATTCGGCGGTCATTCCATCAAAAAGAAAGGCCGCCCGCCGTCCGGAGACCGGCCGGATGTCGCCGCAATTGGGCGAAGCCGGGCGGCGGGATCTTCCGCTCGTGCGCGCCGTTCCCCGCCGACTTCTCGATTTCCGTTCGGCATTTCCGTTGGTCCCCTCCCTCCCCCTCTCGTGCATATTCATGGCTGCCCGGTGGACGTCACGGACGGTCGGTGCCGTCGTTTGTCACCAACCAACAGACGAAAACAAACGAGTGCACTCTTCTTCCTTTCGTCACGAGTGCGAGGGAGCGAGGATCATGGAAATCCGCGCGTTTCGAACGGAACAAAAGCGGCAACATCCGCGGCGAGCGAAACGCTTGATGTCAGCGGACACCCCCGCTCTTGTCCGCCCGCTGGAACGAACGCCTACGGTACACGCCCGCCCGCCCGTTCTCGCAGACCATCGGGAACGAAGCGCGTCATCCGGACCGCCCGCATGGCGTGTGCGTAAAGCGGGCGGCCCGAGCGGGCGTAATGCACCACTTTTGTGTCGCGGATCGCCGCTCCTCCCGCCCGCCCGCTCGTTTGCAGCCGGCCGAGCGGCGTGAAGCAAATCCGCTAATCATCCGCCAGCACCCGCGCCCCAAATCCGCCCTCGTTCTCCCTTGTTCGTCAACAATCGTTCGCACGTGTTCGGGCGGGGATTAAAATTCAATAAAGCAGTGTTTACCGCCGCTTTCCGCGTCCAAATTGGACGATTGCGAAGCGGAAACAACGCCGAAAGGATTCCCCGCGACCGAAAACACCCGACTTGCCCCAAGACCCGCAGATTTCACGAGTGTTAACAAGTGGGCAGAATAAACGATTCCCCCAATTGTAAAGGACTGCACGAGTTTGTAGAGGATTACGTAACGGTGCCGTGAATGCGGACACGCGAACCACCTGGAGCCGCTGAAAGGAGGTGAACTTTGCGACCACCGGCGACAAACAAACGACGAACGCGAACGACTAATCGAACAACTCTCCGCTTGATGGCAATAAAGAACGACAGGCAGCCGGACGGCCCCCTTCGTCGAGCATCACATCATTTGGCCGGCAGTTTGCAAGTGGGAAGACCGGCGGAGAGGAACCGACCGACCGAAGGGACTCATCACTCATTGCACTACGGTCGGGCGTGAAACAAACGACCCACCGATGGCCGATTTTTACCTCCCGCTCACAACGACTCGCAGAACAAAGACGGCGAAAATCACGAGTGGCCGTCGGCCGGCCGGTCCGGCGGACTTTCGACTCGGCATTCCGCTAATCAGGCGGCCATTCATCCCGCCGCTTAAACTGTGCCCCCGTTTGTCACCGACCGAGCGTCCAGCGAGTGACGTCTTCCGTTCGTTCCAATCGAAAGGACGGAGCGGAGGAGCGAAGCGAAGAGGCGGACGAGTAGGAGGAATGCAAATGAATGAGCGAAGGGAGTGCGTGAGTGGGCAGTCGGAGCAGCAGCAACAAGTTCTGCACCGTTCCCCGTACAAAACAATCGGCTGTCGGGTGAAGTGCGTGTGTTCGATTTCAACGAAATGCGGGGCGAGGGCAACCGGAGGGCGAAGCAGAGGGATTTGCACAATCGAGGGAGCAGACGGCCGCTTGGGCGAACCGTTCGCTGCCCCCGAAATCGAATTAAAGCCGCGCGAGGCGGGCGGCAAGGCGGAATTTATTCCATTGATAAGCCGGAGCAAAACAACCGTTCATGGGCGAAAAGACGGAAGTCCGCAGTTGACTGAATGCCGGGCGAGTGGGGCGACCGTAGCCCCGAGCGGTCCGGTCCGGCCGTTTGGTCCGAAAAGTACGCCCGAACTCGTTTATGCGGCCGCTTCCCAACCGTCCGCCCGCTCCGATTGAAACGGGCGCTCATTAAACGCGCGGATTTCGTTGCGCGACGAACCCAACAGTTCGATTCACTCGCTCGCCGCCCCGCTCCCACGCGACTAATGAATGAATGGATGGAATAAACGAGGACGAGTGCGAAGATGGACGGATGGGAGCGTTTCAATTCGGAAACTTTGCGAGTGATGCGCGCCCGTCCGCATGCCGAAACTCGGCCGCCTCTCACTCCAAATCGATTCCTTCCGCACGGAGAAGACGAGCGAGTGACAATCCGGGCGTCCGCCTCCCGAAATGCCACGAATTTCTTCTCGCATCTCCCCGCACGGTTCAACATCCGAACGGACGGAGTTGAGCGGCGGCGGAAACGCACCCCCATCTCGCCAGCCGCCTAATGAAGCCGCTCCTGTCGACGGTTCGCGGTATCGTACTCCTCGCTTCTCGTCTTCACGTCCACGTTCGCTAATTCAACTCTTGGACTCCAATGGAACGAAGAGAAAGGCCGGGAGTGCACAGGGCATCAAAAATTACGCCGCGCAATTCGCATTTGGACGCCGTTTTTTGGAATTCGGCCGCGAGGAGCACGCGGCCGCGGTCGATCTTCGGTTCGGCGAACTCGCTTCAATTCGAACCCGAGCGAACGGAAGGAAGCGGAGAAGAAAAGAGGGCGTGCACTCGTTTGTGTTAATGACGAAATGCCGCCTTCCATGGGGAAGGGGAAGAAAGTCAATCGCCTCCACTCGATTAGGCAAATGAGGAGCCGCGGGGGTGGGCGTGTTGCCAACGGCGGGAGACGCGAGAAACAAGCCGAAAGCGACGTCTTCCATTCCAAACTTTGTGGCTAAAATTAGACCGCCGACTCGTCTGCCCACTTGTTTCCGCGGGGCCGACGAGCGAAACCGCGCGCTCGTTTGCCGCCGCTCGTGTTCCGCAAACAAACAAATCCGCGCGGATTTGTGCACCGAACGATCGAACGAACAGGCAGGGGGGCTGTTCGCGCGCGAGATCACGAGTTCGGGTCGGGTGTCAATCGTTCAACTCTACGAGAACAAGCGAACAAGCGAACACAAGAAGAGAAGATCAAAACGGAGCGTTCGATGGAGAAATGCCCGGCAGATTGACGCCATTTGTGTTCCGGAACGGCCGGCCAGTCGGGCGGGGCGCTTCCTCGTCGCCGGCCGCCGATGACGAGCCGCCCGCCCGTCTGTTCGGGGCGGCCGCCAATTGTGCGAATCGCTGGCCGACTGAAGAGCGCCATAATGAGCGGAGCGCAGCAGAAGGAAGCGCCCGGCCGGACGGAAAGCGGCGGGCCTCCAAATCAACCGCAGCAAAAGTCCAGACGTCAATCCGTCTGCCCGACTTGCTCCGCCGCCGTTCCGTGGGGAAAATGCAAATCAGTGGGCTTTCAGCGCGAACCGGAAAGCCGGCCGGCCATTCGCGGCGGGCCGGAAGTCGGCTGATTGTCCCGCCGTCCCTCCCGCTCGTCCTCCCGCCCGCCCGCCGAATGCGGGTTTTAATTGTGCTCATTGATGCGCGCTTCGTCCTCCCGATCACTCCAACGACCAACCAACTTCTTCGTGGATAATTTATGCGTAAAAATCTTCGGAATCGAGTGGAAAGAACAACGAAAGAGAAGACACGAGTGGGGGCAACCGGTAGACGAAAAACGGCAATCAAAGGGCAGAGTTGAGCAGTCGGGCGGACGGAAGGGGGGGGATCAGTTGGCGGACAGCTTGTAGACGAGCCGTTGGCAGCGAATGAACTCCGCCAGGTGGACGGTCAGCTGCTCGATGCACTCGCGGCCCATCGAGAACGTGAGGCGTTCGCAGGCGGCCTCTTCGGGGTGGGAGTTCGGGGGCAGGACGCGGGAGACCTGTAGCGAAAAGAAGTTCGATCGAAATCATCCTTGAAAGCTCACGGTGATCATGAAATCGCCGGCCATCTCGCCGAAATTCAGCAGTCGGTGAAAGGGAAACGAGCGGAGCACGTCCTGCAATCCCTTTGATTCATTGGAGAACTCTCCTGCTGCTCACCATCTGCTTGTCGCTCAACAAGTGGATCCCCTGATCGTTGAGCGCAATCCAGATTTGATTGTCGGGCTGGAGTTTGAAGTGGGCGCGGCACACGTACGAGCCGAAAACGCCACCGGCGGAGGACGGCGAGGATCATGCGGACGCACTCGGCGAGCGAAACGCCCGCCAGCTGCTCCCAGTGGGTGCGGAGGTTGGCGCGCAGCGAGCGCGCGTTCTGGACGGCCAGCAGGCGGTGCGGGTAGAAGCGCTCGAACAGCCGGTCGAGCATCCCGTCCGCCGGCTTCTGCAACGCGTAGTCCCCATGGAGCATTTGGGCGTAGAGGGCGCACAGCTCTTCGGCCAGCTCATTCGAAGTGGGCAGATGGTCGGCCACGATCTCTTCGGCCATCCGATGGCACAGGAACAGCTTCTCCATCGGAGTCTCCTCGGCGATCAGGTGCGACCAGTAGTGGCGGAGGCGAAGGTGCAGCCGGATGGTGCACGAATCGTCCGTCACGCGGCCACAACGCGCGTCCTTCACGCGCCGCTCCCACGCCGTCAAGCAGTCGCACAGCTGAAGCAAACGATCGATTGAATGAATGAATGAAAGAAGGCGCTTACTTTCTGCTTGTTCTTGAGCAGAATCATCGGATGCTTCTCCGGAGACGGGATCACTCGCGTACAACGAGTAGCCGCTCAGGAGGGCCGGTCGGAGGCCGAGCTTCAGGCACAGCGAGCTCAAGCACTGCCCGATCTCCGTGCACCCATCGAACTCGATCACCTGATAGTCGCCGGTCGGCAGTCGAATGGGGATCGAGAACGGCAGGTTGGTGCTGAAGGGATCGCGTGTAAGGATCGAAAGGGCCTCCAACTTCGAGGGTCCCTCGCAGCGATCGCCCGCTCGCTGCCGCTTCTGCAGGAGTTGCTCGCAGAAGGCGGCAATCGGCGAGGTTTCCCGGCTGAAGCAAACACGATTGGAATGGACTGAAAAAGAGGAACTCACTTCAAATTCGCCCACCGGTGGAGGTGTTGCTTGAGGAGCCAGTGGAGCGCGTAGTGTCGAGGGAGGTACAACGGAATCGCCATCGCCAGCAGCTTCCACGCCTGCTGGACGAACGGGAGGTCGCTGGAGGTCAACCGGATGAGCAGAGCGAACAGTTCGTTCCGCAGACACTCGTGTTCGAACGGCATTCCGAGGATGTTCTGCGACAAATCGGCGTGGTAGTGGACGGCCACCGGGCGCATCATCACCGAGGCGAACAGGTGGCACGCGACGCCCAACTCGACGGCCTTCCGCCGCAGCGGCTCGTCCTCGATGCTCGTCAGGGGCTCCAGCGGGCGGGGCTCCGGCCGGGTCATCAGCACGTCCTCCCACAACGGACTGCCGAGCGGGTCGTTTTCGGCCATCAACCGTTGAATCATCACTTCGAACGGACTGCCCCGCATCGACGGGTCGTTGGACGAAAGCCGGAGGTAGTACAGCCACTTCTTCCCGCTCCTCACTCGACTTTAGCAGCAGGTAGATCGGAGCGTCGGCATCCGCCTCGATGCAAATGCTGAAGTCGTCGGCGGTCGTTTGGGTGAGCGGCGCCATCGAAGCGGGCCGACTGCCGGCCGACGAGGAGCCGCCGGATTGCGCGAAGCCGTCGGGCGGGGCGGTCGCCTCGTCGCTCGAACCGGAGTACTCGTCCGATGAGCTGCGCGACTTCTCGCAAATGCGCGCGCCCTGGAGCAGCACGTGGGCGCACGGTAGCTTGTCTTCGGCCTTCTTGAAGAACAGGAAGCTTCTGCCCGATGAGGGCGGCAAGACGCGTCGTTGGTGGCCGTTCCGCACGCGCACCACCCAGCCGGACAGCTCGCCTTCGGGCCGCACGCGCTGCGACAACTCGGTGATCGTCAGCTGGCGGAGGGATTGATTCAACGCGTTCACCCACTCGTCCGTTGCGCGGTCCGTTTCGGCGCTGTAGCGGAGCGTCTCGTGGGCGGTCGCCAGCTGGAAGCCCCGGCCGCCGCTCTTCGACGAGACGCGCCCGATCGATCGAACGTCGCCGAGCGGGATGCTCGAGGCGGGCGGCTCGTTGCGCAGATGATTTTTGGCGGCACGGTAGAAGTCGAGCCGGCCGTCTTTCAGCACGACGAATCGGCGCTTCAACGACCGCAATCGATTGTCCGACATTTGCGTGAGGTAGCCCGACCGTTCCACCTGCAATTCACTCGTCGTTCATCCCCCAGTTCCTTTTGTTCACTCACCGGCTCTTGCGAGGGGAACCAACGACGCGCGGAGGGCGTTCGGCTGATGCAACGGCGACCCGCCCATCAGGAGCGTGTCGCGGGTGCTGATTTGTCGCGGCAGAGTGGTGGAAATCGGCGGCTTTATGGCGAAGGCGGAGGTTCGCGGCGGAGGCGACGCGACGACCGCATCCGGCGGCAGCGCGTAGTCGTCGGCGGAGGCGGTGGCCGGCGCGTGCGTCTTCGTCATCCCCAACGGCGGAGTGGCGGCCGTGGGAGTTCGCCGGTCGAGTGGCCGCTCTCCCGCCCAAGGCCCGAGTCGCAGTCAACCGGCGGCGTCAAGTGCGGCCGCCGCACCGGCGTCGTCGAAGCGGAGCCGCCGCTCTCTCGTTCTTTCTGCAATCCACTCGTTCGCTTTGAATCAAAACAAGCCAAACACGAACCAATCCGTGGGAAAGAACCGCCGGGCTCACGCGCCGCAGCACGCCGACCTCCAACGGCGGCTTTGGGCGACGGCGAGTGGGTCGAAGCGGAGTCGACGGAGGGCTCCACCACGCTCAGGCACTTGTCGGCCGTCCGGTACAGTCGTTGCTCCTGAACAGAAGGATTGAATTGAAGGTAGAAGGAGGGATGGCGAACCCATTGCATGAACGGTCGGTGGGCGGGCAGTTCGGGCTGCTCGCTGCGCGTTCGAATCAAATCCGCGTACTGCGGCAACGAGGATCGCTGCGGGTCGGCCGCCTGCTCGACGTCGCGGAATGACGACGAAGTCGGCGAGGTTCACGTAGTCGGCGTAGTGGCGGGGATTCCGTTCGGCCGTCGTCGTTGCGCACAGTTGGGGGCGAGGGGCACTCCTCATCTTCCTCCTCGTCCATCGGATTAATTTCGTCGAAGAGCTCGTCCTCGTCGCCCGCGTAGTCGTCGTCCGCCGCACACGAGTTCAGCGAGTCGCGTTCCATCCGATTGACCAAAAAGGCGGCGCCCATCATCGGGCGGGGGCAACGGCGCGGCTGCGGCACGGGCTTCGACGACGGCCGCTCCTCCCACGAGGGCGAAGACTCCGCAGACGAAGAAGCCGCAGTTGCGGCGTTCGTCGAGTGGTTCGTGAGCGTCGAAGCGGCGAGCGAGTCGCCGGTCGGGGGCGTTCCGTTCGGCCGGCGGGGCGGCCGCTTGAAAACGCTGCTGCTCAGCGCTGAGGTCGACTGCGACATGAGGGCCGGTCGAGGGATCGGCGGCGGCGGGCATTCGGCGACCATTTCGATCGTTGGGGCCGCGCGACTCCCGTTCGTGTCATCGGAGGTGAGGCCCGAGTCTTCGGACGTCCGGGACTGCGGCGTGTCCATCCACGTGGGCAGCGTGCCGCTCACCGACTGCGAAAACAACGCCGAGCGGCGCCACTGTCGAGTGGATTCGGCCAGCGACGTCAACGCCCGCGCAGCTCCTCAGTGCATCGGCTGCTCTGCTCGCGCAACCGCTGATCCTGGGATTGCAGCTGAAAGCAAAAGAAAGAAGTTCGTTTCGAAGCGAAAGGTCGGCGGCTGGAGCGCTCTTGGGGGGCGGGCGAGTGAGTCAGCGGGTGATTTCGCCCCGCCGTCAAAAACATCTGCCCGCCCATTCGATCGGCGATGGGCGGGCGGGCGGGCGGGCGGCGGCGAGTTCAAGCGGCGTCCCGCCCGCCGCACGAAATTGCGCGAAAGCGGCGAGTGAACCGGCCGGCCATCCCGCCATCCGCCCACTTCTCGCCCGCCCGCCGGCCGCTCGTCTCGTTTCGGCCCGACGGAAACGGCGGACAAACGAATTAGGCGGCCGCGCCCCAAGCGGGTAAAAGCGGGGGCGGGCAGCGGCCGGTTTCATCAGTCGAGTCGAGTTGACCAGTGGGCAGCCCGAAGGGGAGGGCGGGTGGCCAGTGGGAGAACCGCCTTCTTTCGACGGCTCGTTGAACGCGAACCGCCGAGCGAAATGCGGCCAATTTGAGGGCGAATTGCCCGGCGTTTTAATCGCCTGGCAATTCGCCCGCCATTCGCCGCTCCCGCCGCCGCCACCCCGACCGTCTCGTTCGTTCGTTCCAACCGGAAAGCGAGCGCAATGATCGTCGGGCGGCGCGGGCATTCGAGCGAGCGGAAATCGGGGAAAATAATCGCGGAAAGGTTGGAGGGGGCGGCGCGGGGACGAGTCGAAGGGCGAGGATCGAATTTCGTTTCCTCTTTTCGATGCTCGCTTCTTCCAATCGACCGACCGAATCGACCGAACGAGCGAGTGGACAAAAGAGGGAGGAGGAGTCCACCTGACACGACGACGGGAAGACGCTGGAACTCGCGCACTCGTCAATTAGCGGCCCTGCCGTCTTCCTCGCCCGGCACTCGCTCGTCTCAAATGCCCTCCCAACCGCTCTGCTCGGCGATCCCAAGGCCGACGGCGGGCATTCCTGGGCGCACAACAAATGGATGGACGGACGGGGGAACGCGTGTACAAAAGGGCGAACGCGAAGAAAAATGAGCGGGACGGCCGCTCGCTCGCCGTCAAAAGGCGAAAAGTTCGTGACTAATGGATGGACGCTCGATCTTCGCTGCGGCACGCGGGCGGCAGATTCCCGCGACGTCGCCCAGTTTTTTGGGCGACGGATGTCGAGAGGACGAGCGGGCGGGCGGAAGGGCGGAACGAGGCGGAGCGGGGCGGGGCGATAAGATCATCAAACCATCACGGTCAATCTGGCGCACGACCTCCCGCCGGCCGGCCGGCCGTCGCCCGCATCGACCCGCCAGACTCGAAGCTCGACTGTAAACTCCGACCGCATCGGGCGGGCGGCGCGTGGTCGCCGGACAGCTGCGTGGAGCGAAGAAAAAAGCGGGGAGCAGATGGACGGACGGCGGAATTCGGCGACGATCACCACAACTCCCTCGCTTTCCTTCAATCGAAACGAACGGAGCGTCGAGTTCAATCGTAGAGCTCTCGGCTCATCGGAATTCTCGAAAGGCGGCCGAAACGACGAGCGCGAGGAGCCGCCGGGCCGACCGTCGGCCTTCGAAGGGCGCCGAAGAGAAGCCGGCCGAGGGGCCTCCAAACGAAAGAAAACAATGTGGAATGGCGGACGGCCCTTCGAATGACGAATCGACGCTTCCGATTCGGACGGCCGGCCGGCGGGCGAGCGGGCGGAAGGGCCGTCAGTTCCCCGACGACCGGCCCGACGTCTTCGTCTTGTAACGAAACAAAGAAGAAGAAGAAGGGCAGTGGGATGTCTGGGGGTTGTTTGTGGCCGAAGAGAAACGAGCTCCGAGATCACCGTCCGACCGGCAAAGATTGAGAGTGATGCGAACAGGAACGAAGCGATCAATCCGATGCGCGATCCCGACCGGACAGCTGCGGGCCGTTCAAATTTTAAAACCGCTGGCCGGATGGTGAGCTGCAAGCCGGCGGAGCGCCTTCGGCCTTTGCCTCCGCCCGCATCACGATTTATTGGCGAAACGGCGGTGGGGCGGCTCGTTTCGTTGCGTTCGGGAAGCTCGCCGGCCGCCTCGTCGCTCCGCTCGCCGCCGCTCGCCGCCGCGTAACCGCGAGCAAATCTGCCGAAATGCGCGCTCCGAACACCCCGCAACATGCAAATCGCGCCCGCCTGAAGGTCGCCCGAGACGAGCGGGGGAGCGGCGAAGAGGGCGTGAAGGTGGGCAGAGGGGAACGAATGACCGTGATCGAAGAAAAGTGTGAAATGGGCGACCATTTGCTTGGTTCGACCGGAAAGGCCGCCCGCTTTCATCTCCCGCAGCTCCGAGGACACGCACATCAATCGAGAAAGCTCACCTCTTCGAGTCGCCGCTTCACCCACTGGCGAATTCGAGCCGACTTCTCGGTGATGAGCACGTCTTCGGGCGACACGGGCACGCTGTGCGCGACGAGCGGCATCGTGGGCGGCGGCGGTTTGCTCGTGGACTCGCCGGCCGAACTCGAGTGCGGCAGCGGCATTTCGGCGGCCGAACGAACGAACGAAGCGGACCTGCAACGCGCAGATGAGCGGCGGCGATCAAACGACGCGCGCGAACAGGATCCACAAACTCGCGACCGAACGAGCGAGTGAGCAATTCGAGAGCTCACACAAGGAGGAAGAAAGCGGACAATCGAGAAGGCGGACAAAAGCGGAAGAGATCGGCCGTGTTGATTAGCGGAAATCCGAGACCGCGAAACAAACAAACACCCGGAATGCCAACGAAGGAAGGAAGACGGCCGGCCGGCGCGGTCAGAAGTGCAGAATAAACAAAAGAACCCACTGCCCACCCAACCACCAACCAGTGCCCGTTTGCCCTCATTACCCAAACGGAAATCGAAGAGAAATCGAACGAATCCACGCGATCCGGCCGCCCGGAATGCCCGCCGGCCGACTCTTTTGGGCTTCGAGTCGCCCACTGCCCCCCCAACAGATGACTAATGGCGTCCACTCGGCCGGCCGGCCGCACCATGGCTCGCCGCTCGTGTTCATTTCTCGAGGGACGAAAGCGGAGACCCGCAATTTCACGTCCTTTACACGAGCACCCGCCCACCCACCCGCGCGCCGCCCATTCGAGCGGCTCGTTGCCACGCGGAATTCGCGCACTCGCCGCTCGGCAGCCCGGCCGGGCGGCTCATGAGCGGCGTCGACTCGAATTTATGGCCTTCCCTCCATCCCGCCCAGCTCGCTCGCTTGTCGAGGGGATCAAATGCGGCGGCACGTGGGTGAAAGTGGACACTCGGCCGCTCGCTCGCCCAACCGAAGTGCCGGCCGCTCATAATCGCCGGCTTGTCGTGCGGCGAGGATGTCCGGGCGGCAGTTTGCGCAACGGAAAGAAGTCCACTCGCCGCATCCCGGGATTTCAATGGGCGTCCGATGAGCGGCGGGCGGGGCGGGCGGAAGTCGGGGAAAAAACGACCGAAATTGCAAATTTAATCCACAATTCCACTCGCCCACTCCAATAATCCGCCCGCCCGTTGCATCCGCCCGCCCCCCCCCCGCCACCGCTTCCGCAAATCCAATGGACGGAGCCGCCGCTCGGGATTCCGCCGTCGACCGATTGGAAACCAATTTGGGGTTGCGCGCTGCCCACTCGCCCTCCAGCCGCCTGCTGGCTCGCTCGTTTGCCGACTCGTCCGGATGTACGTGACCTCTCCCTAATCACTTTCGTCCCCCCCCCCAGTCCAGCCACTGCGGTCCAGTCCAGTTCGATGCGGAGAAACGTTGGAAACAATTGGGGAAGAAGCGACTCGTCCATTCGGCCCGACCGGCCGGCCGCTCAAACCCCAATGTCCCCCGTCTTCTTCCTTAATTGCATCTTCGGGTTCACGTTTCGTTTCCAGCGGAGAAGAACGGGGCACTCCAAACGAAGTCCAACCGTTGGGTTGCGAACAAGACCGCAAGCGGGGCTGCAGAGCGGGAAGAAACAAAGGATGACGAACGAACGAACGAAATGAAGGGAATTCGATGGGAAGTCGACAAGGAACATTCTTTGAAGTCACCAGCGAACAAACGGAGCTAGCAACGGAAGAGAGAAGAAAGAACGAACTGAAGTCCAGCAGTCAACTCCCGTATCAAACAAGCAGAGGCGAGCAGAAGAGAACACTGCAATGGCGGAAAGAACGCACAAGTACGTGGCAGACCTCCCACACGACCAACAGCCGTCGATCGATCGGCGGACTGATCGAAATGCAAAGCCGACTGCCACGTCCGAAGTTCGCTGCAGCTTCCCGCGAACAGGACGTAGCTCCCAGCCAGCCGTCCACAAAACAAGGCCCGCGAAAACAATTAGGCGCCCGGCCGGCCGTCTTTCGCGCACAATCAGCGAGCTCATTCTTCTCCACTCTCGGGGGCGTTGCGCAAAGCAAAGCAGATGGCCAATCGGCTCGTGCCGCTGGCCGCCCGCCCGCCCGCCCCTAATTACGAACGCAAATGAGGAGGCGAAGAAGGCGGCATTCAGAACGAGGGCAGAATCCCCGCCCGCTCTCGACTCGTTCGGTCACTCACTCGCTTCTCTTGCCGGGCTGGGAGTCAGTTGGACAAGCGGGCGGCAAATGCGGCCGCTTGCTTTCGAAATTGTGCGCGAAAACGGCAGTCGGAGGGGGAAGTCGACTAGCCGGCCGGCCGGGCGGAACACGCACACCACTCGCGCATTTCCGGTGGCTGTCCGGCAGAATTTGCATAAAAGAAGACGAATTGCCGCCCGTCCGGCCATCAAACGGGCGATGGCGAGCGGAGATTCGGCCGCGATTAGACGAGCGGGAGTGAGTGGCCGTCTTCCTTCTGCCTTCTTGCTCCCTCCTTCGCGGATAGCCATCGCTTTCACACGATAGAAATCTCTTTAATGCATGAAAGAAAGGACAAGATTGAGCAGAAATGAAAGCAATTAGAAGCAATCAAAGAAGTTAAAAGAACGAGCGATCACGCGTCCGCCTGCTCGGGCACTGCCTCCAGTCGGCGCGGGTTGAAGTTCGTCTGCGAGCCCTCCAACGGCGGCGGGACGTTGAAGAGCGGGCTGGAGATGACGACCGGAAGACTCGTGGGCTCGTCGCGTTCGTGTTCGTCCGCATCGGCGGCGGCGAGCGGCGAGTCGGGCTCGGCGGGGCACTCGAAGTGGACGACATGGAAGACCTCGTTGGCCGAGTTGTCTGAAAGCATTTCGCGATGCTTCCTTTTGCTTCTTTCGCGAACGTACATGTGCCCTCGATTCGAATGAACACCGCGGGGACGGTGGGGAAGCGGAGCGTCTGCCAGCTTCTGCAATCCCGCCGTTCACTCAATCCTTTTCTTGAAGTGCTCACCGCAATCCACTCGCTTCGATCACGCGCGTCCAGCGCTCGTTGTCCGGCGACACGTCGATGTTGAACGAGTAGACGCGATCGTCCAGGTCCCACAGCAGGAGGCGCATCGAACTCACCAAGTAGGGCTGTGGGAGACGCACAACGATGCTCGAAGAGCCCAGTTGATGGCACGTGTCTAAACGAAGCGGATTGCACCGACCACTCGCCTCTTGTTCGCTCACATCCGTGATCCCAATCGTACTCGTCCCACGAGCCGTTGAGCAGCGAGTTGCGCGACCTCGAGACGCCATCCACCACGGCGGCGTTCTTCTCGATGGTCGCCACGTTGTGGACGGGGCCTGAACACGCGCGACGATCATTGGAAACGAACCCTGGAAGAGAACTCACGAAGGAGGGTTGTTTCCGGGTCGTAGTTGAACGTCTCCGTCGTGAACATCGCTTTCAGCCCGAGCAGATGGAAGTCGTCCGTGGCCGCCCGCGTGCACAACACTCGGATGTACCTGAACACCTCAATGAATGCAGAGAACGAATGGAAGACCGCACTTGACCACTCGCTGCGGAAAGAAGAGTCGCTGGAGGCCGCGGCAGGTGTACGCCGAGTAGTCGGCCACTCGCACCCACTCGTTTCGATCGAAGGCGACCTCCACGAAGTAGCAGTAGGACTTCTGGTTGCGGTCCATTAGCATCAGCTGGATGTGGTTGATGATGAACGGGCGGCCGAGCTGAACGAAGCGGAAGTGAGAGGAAAAGAAGGGGCGGAGATGGACGAACCTCAACGACGATCCCCTCGCCCGGATTCGCGACGCTGTGCAGCGTGGAGGCCTCGCCGTGCGAATTGGAGTCCTCGCGGAACAGACGCTCTCGATTCGTGCCCTCCACGCACCAGGCGCCCCAACTGCTCGCCGCGATGTTGACATTAGCGACTGGAAACAATCGATTGAACCGAAAGAATGCAGGAAACAAACCTTTGAAGCCGCGGTACAACGCCTCATTGTTCCGCTTCGACCGTTGGTCCTCGAGCACATCCAGCAATCGATCCGAGGGGATGAGCCCGGTTGGGCGGACGATGGAGAGCAGATCGTCCATGCTGATCAACGGCAGTCGGATGCAGTCGAGCAGCTCGCTGCGCGTCTTCTCGTCGGCCTCGCGGTTCGCGTCCAACCATTGGGCCACCGCCTTGAAGACGAACACCTCGGGAGCGCACAGCGAGCCGCGCGAGAGGATTCCGCACACGGCCGCTGCACTCAGTTGGTAGAAGGCCTGCGGAAGAGAACGAATCGATTGAATTCATGTGTTTCCAGTCCACTCACCTCCGTCTGGAGCACCTCTTCGGCCTTCCGGTCGATGTAATCGAGACAGGCTTCGGCGAATTCCTCCATCGAGTAGAAGGAGGCGGTCGCGTAGATCATGCACACGGTGGACGGGTAGAAGTTGTGCTGCAGCGACCACTCGTTGATTGTGAGTTGAAGACGACAGAAGAAGAACGAACCTTCAGGTAATCGCATAGCGCCCGCTCCAGCTCCAGGAAGTTGTACTTGTTGACCAGCTGCAGGATGTCGAGAACCAGCTCCAATCGGAGGGAGGCGAATTGAATGCGGCCCGTGTAGATGTAGCGGAGGAGGATGCGAAAGGCGGCGAGCGGCG